>VXAX01003121.1:159414-188297 GCA_013399835.1 Leptocoma aspasia
AATATTAATTTATAACACAGCTATGTCCTAATCTCAGTTTAACTCTTTTAAGTGTTTATTTGGAATTAATTCAGCTAATTAGATTAATTTTTTAATGTACTCTATGCAGACTCCATAAAGTCCTTCGAGAGGATAAACTACCTTGTTTCTGTAAAACAATTGTCTTTGTTGAAGGCAGTATAAAAGAATACATCCCCAGATTTGAGGTTAATTTATTTATTAACAAAAAAAGGGCAATTAGTTATGTATGAGTGTCTTAAATCAAAATGAAAAAATATATTAAATTACATGGTTTTTCTTTGCTTTAACTGAGGACTGGTTTTTTTTAATTGAAACAACTCTATTTATTCAGAATTCTACTTTAAAACCTCCTATGCAATCTGTCCAAACAAATCCATTTCTTTGTTAATCTGATGTTTAATCTTACTGATATGATATTGCTATGATCAGAATGTGACTGGAAATATTCCAGTCACCATCCCTGACAGAGTTCAAGAAATGTGTTTGTGGCACTTGGGGACGTGGTTTCTTGGTGAGCATGGTGGTGCTGCTGGGTTGTTGGCTGGACTTGATGATGGTCTTAAAGGTCTTTTCCAAATTTAATGATTCTGTGATTCTAAGTCAAGGAAAAGCAAAGCCAAATTATTCAGTCCTCTGAGTTTAAAACTCTTCTGATCCATGTGAGGTGGGATGTGAGGTGGGGGGGTTTGTTTTTCTTTTTTTCTTTTTCAAGAATGATTGAAACGATCGAAAATCTGAGTATTGTAGGAAAAAAAGTCTAAGGTCATGATGGTGCTCTGGAGCTGCTTATGGTGACTGATGTTCTATTATTGAGAAATAGCTCTGAAACTGTTTTACCTTGTGAGGAAAGCACTGGTGTTGATCCCTAAAGATTTTTACCTTTTTCATATATTTGTAGCTTTGTAGGTTGTTAATATACAGTTGCAGAGTTTTTAAGAACAATAAGCCAACCCTTCCTAGCACATTGTGTAACACTCCTGAAATTCTGTTCAGTTTTATTTCCAAGAAAAGAATTTCTAGCAATTTCTGGTTTGCACCAGAGCTTGGGAGACATGACAAGGAATGGGGCAAAGAATCCCACGGAGCAATCCCAGAGGTGGGTTGATGGGGCAGCTGGTGTCTCATTGGATGTGCCTGCTGGATATCCTAATTAACCTCATAAAATTGTGGGAATGCATGTATTTGCACACCTGAAATCTTTCTTTAAATAGCTGCTTTTTACCTTACCAATTTAACATTGTTTGGAAAAGTTTTTCTCCTGATTGCAGGCAACAGTGTCTTCCAGAATCCCTTGGATCCACACTCAATCTCTTGTACCTCCAAAACTTGTGTTTGCTTTGGTTTAGGGTAAATTTGGGAGAAAAATTTTTAAGTGTTTTTTTAGAAAGTAGATTTTAAGTTGTTTTTCTTTTATTTTATTGGTTTAAGAAAATATTTTTTTTTAAGTGGAAAAACTGTTTATTTAATAGGTAAAGTACTTATTAAAAATGGATAACATTAATATGGATGTGGATATTAAATATTGGTAATGTTAGTATAAAAATTATAATATTAAATAATAAAACTTTTTTTTAATNGGTTTGTATTTAAAACTACTTAAATAGTTTTAAGAAAAAGAAAAAACTATAGTTTAGGGAATTTTTTTTGCTCTAGTTAGCTAAAAGTGAATTTAAAAGTAAAGGAGAGATTTGTTTNAAACTAATATATATTTTATATTCTATATATTATATAGAATATATCTTATATATTTTATGTATTCTATATTTTATATATTTTATCTCCTCAGATAGGTAATTAAAACTAAAAGCTGGTTGCATCTACTAATATTTGTGGTTTATCTCAATTAACAGAAAAATAAAACTGTTAAGTTTTACTTTAAAAAAAACGCCTTTGGGTTTTACAGTTTACCACATTGGGTTTTATAGAACATCTCTCTGCTGGTAATACAGCAAATTTTGCTTTCAGTTGTGACTGTGGCTCAGTCTACACGGGACAGAGCAGCCACCAGAGCACAGAGGATGGAGTGGTACCCACAGAGCCATCCCTTCTGCACGGGCTAGAAATCAGGGCAGAAATTTAGGAATTTCAGCTGGCACAAACCAAGACATAGAGCTGTGGGCTGAAGAATGAGAAAGTAACAGAAAAAAGCCAGAAACAAGAATTTTTAATGCTGGCTGAAAACTTTGATTATCAGGTCTTGAACCTGACTCAAGCAAAGCTGGCTTGGCATGACATTTCAATTAAAAGTTGAGAAGACTTGTCACTGATAGAGATGAATAGTTTTTAATTAATTATCTCTTGAAAGATCCTGTGAAACAAACTAGGGCAAAGTTCTTCCAATAGGCTAAATACAGGATAATGAGCACAATTATTCACTGGGTAATTTCCACAAATACCTTTTTTTTTTCCCTCTCTCTTTTGAAGAATTCAGATTCATCATAAGGAACACTGCACTGAAAACACCAAGTCACCGTTCATTATTGAAGATACTCCACCCAAACTAAAGGGAATAATGCCCCTCAGTTGTAACAATAGGATTTAGGTGTAGCTCTGCACAGAATTCCATTCCAGTTTGCCAGAGAAAACCAAGGCTGTACTGCCAGAATAACCAGCATTTCCACATATGTCTGAAAAAGAAAAGTATTTCCCTACAAAGTACTTGTGTGGTTAGATCACCCTTAGTAGGGTTCATGTTGAGGCTTCAACTTCATTAATGATTTAATCTGACAGATTAAAAAATAAATGTGCAAATCAATATTTATGAAGTAGACACATACCAAGTTCATGTCATGGATTTTTATTTATTTTTATGTTTTATTCATTTACTTTATAACACGTGCTTACAACAAAATATCTTTCTACTCATGCATAAAAGAAAGGAAGGAAAAAAACCACTAAACACTGACATATCTAATATTATCTCAAATCTCAGAATTCCTGTGTCAAGTAGAAACACAAAAGACCTTAAGACTTCTACTAGTGGCAGCTCCTTCTCCATAAAATTTGCTTTGCCAACCACTTAATCTCCCCATAATTAGGCAGTCCTTTGGTAACATTTGGTTAAACTAGAAATTGATGTTGTAGTTAATAGTTTGTATCAAATTATAGCTGCAGTAAAGCAATCAAGTCTTAAAAAGGCAGCTTTATTTTCTAGTGTTTTCTGGTGTTAAACTACAGCATGAAGTTATTCAATCCCTGTTTATAGAAAACTCCTTAATTCTCTGCCTTCCTTATCTGCAACAGATAAAACAGTGACAGTAGATTTGTGGTGACTTTAGGGCCAAAGGATGTCAAAAAGACATTTTATCTCTATGTCTTTTGAATTAATTCAGCTAACTAGATTAATTTTTTAATGCACTCTATGCAGACAGACTCCATAAAGTCCTTCAAGAGGACAAACTACCTCGTTTCTGTAAAACAATTATTTTACAGAAATAGGCCTTGGAATTATAACAGGATTTTAAATTATAAGGTGTTGAGTGAGCAGTGAACAGAGATTTCCACGGACCCTATGAATTCATGCTGGGAGAAACTCAGCTGTCAGAAACTCTTCTGACAGAAAGTTCATCTCCTCAAGGAACTCTAGCACGCAACACGAAACGCAGAGACACAGCTGAGTGAAGGCAAAGAAGAAGGTGAAGCTTTATTTTGGTTTTCACATTATATAGAGTTTTGGGAATGACCATTGATTGGAAGGTGAAGTTACCACCTGTCTAACCACACTGATCAATGACAAAGTCCATCAAATCTTTCTCCTCCCAGGAGAAAGAATGAAAAACAAAAGGACAGTTAGAAAAACACGTGCATGTTTACAAAAGCAGTGTGAGAAACTCCATCACAAGAATGAAAACATCAGAAGGCTGAAAAATGAGAGTGACAAGGGACAGGCAGTGTTGGCAGCACCTCTGAGCAAAAAAGCTTTGAAAACACACCTTTAACTCCTCTCCCCACTCAGGCACCTCTCACCCCAGTGACAGCATCCTGCAGCCAAGGTTTGAGTGTGGTGGTGATGCTCACTCACTATCACAGTGCTGGGTTGTGGATAACAGAGATGCACCAAAATGTTCCATTGAATTTGTCTCTGTATTGAAGCTGTTCATCAACAGACTATATAAAATGACTTAGCAGCTGGTATTTATGACAGATAATAAAATCTGAAGAAAAACAATGACGAGGAGCTCGTAATATGCTGAATTATGTGCTAGAAGTGCAGATAGCTTGGATATCTGCAAATGCAACAATGGAATAACAAACCAGTATCTCCTGACTTTTGACAGACAAAATGCATTTTTCAACTTGTGAATTGGGTTGTTACATTGGCCACACCCTTCCAATGGGGAAGAATTCTATGAAGAGAGTTGGAATATTACAGTTAGAAGGAAACTTTAAGGAGCTACATCTTTTTCAGTTCTCAACACCAGTCACAAGTTTTGACATTGCATTTCAATGTACTCCGCTTTTACATACACATTTATATATTAGAGTGTCATCAACAGCTACATACACAGAATTCTAACAGATCTTGTGCCCAGCATGACTGCTGCAGTTCCATTTGAAATTGACCAAACTGTTGGATCAAGATTCAAACTGTTTGCTAAGTGAAGGAGAAGTGGGAAAAGAGAAATAAAATAAACAAGTGATGCAAAGGCTGTCACTCCTTTCAGGAGTACACCAGTGCCCTGACAGTTCCCAAGAAAAATGATGGCCAAACCTCCCTAAACCTCCTCTTTTCCCTCTTCACTGGTGAGCCTGCCATCAGATGAACAATATCAATTAACTCAGGCCACATGCCTGGCTCTGTGCCCTCCCAATCTCTCTCACATCCCCCAACACACCAGGAGGCAGAGAAGGAACAGAGTTTGGTGCTGTGCAAACACTAAATAACTAAAACATGACTGTGTTATCAGCACACTTCTGGTCACAAATCTAAAACACAGCACCACACAGGGTTAGCTTGATCCTAGCCAGACTTTGAGAAATTTCACCTGTAGACAAAAACTCTGGTAGAAACATGGTTTTTGCTTTTCTCAAAAGGGATTTATCTGCTAAAGGTAGCAGGAAGATCCTGTAATACTTTTGAAGTTCTGGCCATTGTCAGTAGTGTATTAAATATTGCCACGTCATAATTCAGACTCCAAGCAGGCTGCACATCACAGAAGAAATTCAGTCCCTCTCATAGACATGAGGAAAAGTCAGTCTCTCACCTTGAAAACTCATATTTCCAGAACAGAGTAGCATCTTGGAGGCTGCATCAAAGTGCAGGGCATAAAACCTTGTCCTGCAGCACTGCTGCTATTGTTGAAACAAAAGAAGTATCTGATAGAAAGCTAGCAAAACTAACTGAATGCTAATAAAAACTTTAAAAAGGCACCATGGGTAGGTAATCGTGGACCAGCTGAATAAATATGTAATGAATTTATTGCCTTAGAAAATACAGGACTGGGAGTGTCACTTGCTCAGATTCTGCTGAGGTTAGGTGCAAAGGTTACCAAGTATTTAAAAACTCAGGAAACAAAACCTGACCTCCTTTCTGCCACCCTGTGAAATGCACACTGCTGTCCAGCAACCTGAACTCTCAGTGAGCTCAGGCACTTTTTTCCTGCTTGATAAAAATAGAACTTGGTGAACTGAGTTGTAGGATGAAAGATTGAAATGTTTCCATTTCTTAAAAAATCATGGCTCACGCATCACTTATAATTCAGTAAAATACTTGTGTTGACTCTTCAAAAATACCCCATGAAATACTTCAGCAAGTTTTGAAAAAGCGTTTTTGCTGCTCTGATACGGATGTGGTGAACTGTAGGACACTTTTATTTGAATATGCCCCTTCAAATGGGAATGAGATATCATTTGTGTTTGCCTAGAGAGAATCAGCAGCTCTTCATTCTGTTTGTGGTTGCAAACCAGCTCCTGGGGAAGAATGAAATGGCCAGTGCTAGCCATTAGCCAAGACTGACTGATTGATTTTCATCGTACTACAGTCACTTCCTTGAGAAGTTAAACTTTTATCACACTTTCAGGCAAGAACTTGTGCTTGATGAAGGCAGATAATTAAAATATTTATCACTTCTAGGTTTAAAATATGTAATTACAGTGTTTCATCTGTGGGATTATTACAGATGCTTAACTTTCATCCACTTATTAACATACAGGGTCTAAAAATTTGGATTTCAGGCAAGATAGTATGAGCTTGGCTAATAAATGTTTTTGGAAAGGCAGCTTCTTACAAATTCTTCTCTTAGTATTTCAAGGGGGACCTGTAATATTTATTTATTTACTAGGTCAGCTATAGATTCTTATAAAATTGAAACCCTTTAAAGCCTAATAATTTATGAAGGTATTTCAGTCTTCTGTAATTCTTGGATCAGTAGACAGTTTTATATCTCTTTTATTTAACATCCCAGCAGTGACAGGCGAAGAATATTTCTGCAAAACAAGTTGTCCAAAAACACAGTGGCTTAAGCATTAGGCAAAGACAAATGACTGGGTTGAGAGCTTCCTTTTAGTCCAGCTGAGATCTAAATCCAGCTCTCTGATCCAGTGGATGTGGTGTAGGTTACACACTTGCATAAATGAGCTGTCAGGAGTAAAAATAATGAGCAGCTATTTATCCATATAAACATGGTAACCTCTTCCATAGGAGGACAAACAAATAAATTATTTAGCATATTTCTCAAGGAAATAAAATCTGGCTTTCTGGGGAGAGGTAAAGTGCATTATGAGGACAACATATTTTGGTCCTCAAAAACAATTTTGGCAACAAACACTTTGCATGAGAATGACATCTACTGATCTGGCCACAACTTATGTTGACAGCAAGAAACCTGTAGGTTTATTATTCACAAATAAATAAATCTTGCTGTGAAATGCTATGCATGATAAATTTAACGTTCAAAAATGAGTGAGTGCTACGTTTTGAAAGCTAACACAAATATTCCTTAAAAACCTTCTGCGAAGTGTCTTGTGGCATTTCTAAAAGTATTGAAAATAGGAGGATATCACTATAGATGTGTGCAAATGCTATAAGCTAACTGTAAAAATTCTATTACCAAGCAGTTCATTTTTTGCCTATTGCCTTTAATTTTACCAATTCTAATTACTAATTCTAATTTTAAGCCCTGCAGAAGAGAACAAGACACCAGGGACTCCTACAGCAGTACGTTCTGAAATTGGAAGCCCATGTGTTTTGCAGCGGGCAATGTGCTGCTTTGGGTTTGTGTGGTTCTTTTTCAGTGGATGACTTCTTTTTTCCCTCCAGTTTAATGGGGCTGTGTTTGACTTTCATGATCATTTGCGAGCCTGACTGATTTAATCTAGAATTTTCACAGCCCTTGGTAAGGTCTTGTGGTGACAAAATGCAGGCATTTGTAATCAAAGACATAAAGTGGCAAACGAGCCAGAGGTATTTTTCTATTAGAGAAGGGAATACAATGCAGTGGTTGCAACTGCTGGAAATCAAGTGCTCCTTTTCACTAATGATTCATTCTTGATGGAGCAAACCGAGACACGTGGGGGATTTCCATAATTGCAGGGGAATTCAAGACTGAAGAGCTTGATTAAAGAGAAGCATTGTGTTTTGTGGGAATTGAGATTAAGTGTTTATAAAAAATAAATTGGTAACATAAGTCTGTAAACTGTACACTGATAAAATGGCTTGCTCTAGTAATGAAATAGTTCAAAGAAACAAGCCAAAAGGAATGTTTTGTGGTTTTGCAATTGTGATACTTGTCTGTGTAAAGAATTTGATTTTATGGCTTTTTTTAATCTTGGTCTCCTTGATTACTTAGTGCAGGACTATTTTTGCAGAACTTTTGATACATTATTAGTATCATCATATTTTTTGGGGATAGTGTATTGATCACTATCACCTCTGTTTGTATTTTTTTAGGACCAAGAAAAAAAAAGGAAAATATTTTTACCTGTAACACCATTAGTCTGTTCCTATGAAAACCTATCTTTCCAATTTGATCACTTTTTTATGAACATCTTCTCCTTAATGCCCCTACGTATTTCTCTTATATAATTAGTCTGGAAAACAATGATGATTCATGTTATAAGCTTATCAAGGGGTTTTTACAAAAATAAGTAAACACAGGACAGGATAATGGTTTATCAGCTGCCCTGAAATGCTTCCTATTTCAAATCCTTGTCATGAGAATGTTTTCACATATCAATTCTTTCAGAATTTGAGGATGGAGGTTTATTGTGTTCCCTTAATTGAATGCACTGAGACCTTTGACTGTTACTCCAGCTAGAGTCAGTACCATAGTCTCATCCCCATTACCTCTTCCTTACTGAAAATTAAAGCATGCTATTGATTTTGGAGCCTTCTCTTTTAAAGGGTAACTTCATTGTCAAATGCCACTGCACAGCACATCATCTCCCCTTCTTCCTTATTTGTTTTAATTTATATGACCACAAAAATCTTTTCCCATCTGTTTTAACATCTTTTTTTCCAAAAGTGAATTTATCTTGATTGAAGTAATGTACAAATTCTCTTTCTCTTCTTGATTTTAAGGCACATCTTCCTTCATCCATTTATTTTATCACTGTATGGTGTTTACCCCTAACAAGATTACTGGAGGAGTTACTCATCTCCTCAGATTCAGAGTCCTTTCTTATATTGTTTTCCCTGTTGTACATGATATGAGATTAAAGAAGCAATGTGTATCTGGAAATGAAAAATCCTATATAACTTTAAGCTCCTTAGTTTCCTTCATCAACTCATTCCCTGAAACTCTCAAGGGCTGACTTTCTGAAATGAAAAATGTTATCTAAAATTAAAAAAAAAAAAACCAAAATCCAAAGGAACAACTCTATGCAACTTATTTTACCTATTCTTACCGTAAATGAGCAGTTTTCCTACAAACTGTCCACTTGTTAAAATTAAATCTGTACTACCATTAACCCTCTTTTTATTTATTAGATTATTTGAAAATTGGAGCAGCTTCAGCAGTACTTCTCATTTAAGAAGATTATTATTCTGTATATGAAACACTAGTTTTCTCCCCTAATTGTAATTTGGTTGGGTTCAGTTAATCAAACCCAGTGTTACTGAACCAGTAATTATCCTGCAAGACATTTCTGAGACACAGGCTTCTGCTCACAGCAGCACTAAAATTCTGTCTTCCTGGCTTCTTTCTTTCCTTACCTAATTTATGCATTCCTGCCTAACAAAATCAGGCAAAATATTTATATAACTGTCTTCTAGACATTTTATCCACCGTGACATTTTCTCTAAAATTCTTTTCAGCAGTCATGGTATGTTCAGAAAGCCAGTACATCAAGTACTCAAATGCTACATATCCAGTCCATTTTTCTGGGGTTTTAGAGGTGTTTAATGCCCAAATGGTCTCTAAACTTTTAGCCCTGATCCATAAGCATTGTTTGATTTGGAAGTTTTCTACTCTTTTATCCTTTGGAAGCTCACCCAAAATTCCTGGGGTCTATGGGCAATATTTCTGTTTCTGATTCCCTGATATCTGGTATCTTTCTTGCTCCCTGATAGTTGATCTATTTCCCTGGATATTTGATAATTTAACCTGTTCTGCTGGGTATTTTAATGTTTGTTTTTTTTTTTTTATTTCTTTTGAGATTATATGACCCTTAACATGTCTGTTAGGATACAGCTGGGACTTTGGTGGAGGACCAGGCATGTTTGTATCTCAAACATAGTGTGCAGAAAACTATTCACAACACCAGAGGTTTATGTCCAAAAAGGAGACAGAGGAGTCCTGCAAATTTATTTGAATAAAGCGAAAGAGCCTACTGGGGCAAACTACTTCCTTTGTTAATTTTTGTCATTTTGATTTGTGAATTCATGCAGATCATAGTTCAGCCTTTCCTGGGTGTTTTACTTTCTTTTGTGGACCTAGCTTTTTAAAACACATATGCAAAGGACATGGAAGAGCTTTTTAATTTCTGTGCTTGCATGCTTATAAATCAGCTATTTTAACCATGCAAATGAGATTCCTTTACTTCCAAATAAATTGAAATATATTAGGAACTTTGAAATTAGTTATAATAAGCTGCAAAGCAGAATCATGGAAGGTGCTCTTATTCAGCTTTGCTTTGTGAGCTTGTAAAAAAAATAATGTGAATTTGTGTTTATAAAGGGAAGGTATTTGGAGTGATATGCAGTCGAGGTCCAGGAAAAAACAGACTGCAGATCTTCATACTTAACTGTGGTGTGTATGGAAACATGAACAATTTGGCTGCTGTTAGGATTACTTTGGCAAATTATTTCCTGCATTACTGCCACAAAGTAAGAATGAATTATAACAATTAGAATGATTGAAGTGTAATAGAAGATGGTTGTTCACTTTTGTTTCAGACTAAATGGAGCTGGAGAGGTAAATATACTTGTCACTGATTAGAGTCACTGTCACTGATTAGAGTTAAAGGACAATAATAGTAGAAATCAAATAATAAAAGACCTTCAGATATAATTGTTTCTTCATTAATGCCATTTTATGTTAATTTGTCAATGGTTCCTGATGGAATAATCACAGCCCCTTTTGTAATTGTTGAGTACAAAATATTATATGTATTTATTATGGATGAGAATTCAAGCAGACAGTGGTAAGGGTTTTGTTCCCCATCACCTTTTGTTGTCTTCTAAATAGTTATCCACTTTTAAAGCAGAAGCACAAGAAAAGGAGGCAATAGAGAAAAGGGAAAGAGGAAAGAGAAACTGCAAGAGTTACTACTGCACAAGCAGGTGTGAGAAACAAAATAATATTTTGCTTCAGCCCAGAAAGACTGTAGGGTAAAAAAAAAAAGGTAAATTGTTAATTCTCTTTCCTACTGGTTATCTATGGTTTTATGGTTGTCTAGATGTGTTTTGTTAATGGGTTCACTGCACCTGTTAAGTGTTTTTGGGAATCGGGAGAGAAGCAGGGTTGAAGATGTGACCAGAGGGGGAAGGGGGATGAGAGGGAAGTAGGAAAGAAGAGCAGGTGGTCAGAAGAGAGTGTAAATTGCTCAGTACCCATCCAGTGGGAAAGGGGACAGTGGCCACAGGTATAAAATGTTAACATTTTGACAAAGGGTGTGTGTGGAGACCTCTCAGGGGAGAGACAGACACCCAGCTCAGCTGACTCATTGATACAAATAAACAGCTTTTCCTTCCTTCTTCCCCTCCCAATTGTATAAAAATGTGAGTTATTCCCAACACAGGGCATTCAAATTACTATAAGCACAGCTGTTAAAAAAATATCATTGAAGTATCATCCATTTCTAAATGTGAGAGTTCATCTAATCTAGAGATGGAGAGAATTTATTAGGTCATCCAATACAGTCATGATGAGCAGTACCAGATGGTCATTGCAGTTTCACCTTTGTCTTCCTTGTCTCGTATGATAATCTAAGCAAGATCATCACTGTACAGTTTTTTGCATTTTGCTGGCTTTGTGAGTACTTTAGATACATATGGTGAGTGCCATGTAAAGACCAAGACACAGTTATCAAAGCTTTTATTATGCACTGCTTATATTTCAGTGATAATCTGTATTTAAGGTCACTTTTGAAGACCTCTTTAAACCATCATACAGCAATTAATGTCTATCTTCTTATACAGCAGTGTTTTTGCATGAAAGATTAAGTTACTCCAGAGCCACTAACAATTTGGAAGTGGGTGTGTGTCACTGCAACTCATTACAATAAAGTTCCAGCACTGTCTGGGGGGAATCTGCAGCAAGGCTCTATTCTACTGAGTTCTGACACTAATGGACAAACCCCTGTAGAAATATGAATTACACTCCCTCCGAGCACTGACCTGAAGTGTGTCCCTGCCACTTCTGAGTTCATCATTTCTCTGTGATTCTTGCATCTCTTTATATCTGTTTGTGGCTTGTCCAAAGTAGTTGCTTACACATCACAGATGGCCAGCATTCTGTCTGGACACATAAGAATATTCACTTTTGAATGGCATGGAGACATTTATTCAGTCATAACATATCTTTCACAAAGTACAGCCCTCTGCTCCAATTATGTTTGTTATTTTTTAATTCTTACGATGCAGAACATTCCTTGGAAAAATATGAATTAAAGAGGAGATACACTAAAGCTTGTAGTCATGAGAAGGTTCTTTAATTTTATGCTGTCACATAATGTGAAGGTCATCAGAAGAAGGCAGTCAAAAGAAGGCTGTCTTCTGCAATTGATCTGCTGCTCTACCAGCTGATCAAAATCAGATGGTCACCAAATAACTTGGCTAAGCTTTGTCTTTTAACTCTGCAATCCTATTTCTTGATTAAAACACCATAAATCTTTATTTTAGCAGCATTACACCCCCACAGGAAGAGGCAGGGGTTTTGGACAGTGGTTCCACGGTGAGACGCTAAAAGCAGCTGTGGAATATCCTGAATTATATATATACCTGAATTCAAAGCAGCTGAGAGCACTGCAGTGACTGCATCACTCTGGAATCTCCTGTTCAGCAGTTCTAACTATCCAATTATTACATTACATTATCTAATTATAATAAATAGTATATTATCTAATTATCACATTGCTACATTATCTAATATGAACACTTCATAGTGACGTTTTTATCTGAATGTAAATCACATTCTGCAGCATCAATCAAAAATCTCTCCAGCACCAGCATCAACAACAGTTCCTTCAGCTCACCACTAAGTCACCAGCTTCGAAACAAGGGATTGAATACAATGTAAGTGGCAAATGTGAAGTATTCAGGAGCAGGAGGAGCTGGAACTTAATTGTACTGAGTTGCAGTGACACACATCCACTTCCAAATTGTTAGTGGCTCTGGAGTAACTTAATCTTTCATGCAAAAACACTGCTGTATAAGAAGATAGACATTAATTGCTGTATTATGGTTTAAAGAGGTCTTCAAAAGTGACCTTAAATACAGATTATCACTGAAATATAAGCAGTGCATAATAAAAGCTTTGATAACTGTGTTTTGGTCTTTACATGGCACTCACCATATGTATCCAAAGTACTCACAAAGCCAGCAAAATGCAAAAAACTGTACAGTGATGATCTTGCTTAGATTATCATACGAGACAAGGAAGACAAAGGTGAAACTGCAATGACCATCTGGTACTGCTCATCATGACTGTATTGGATGACCTAATAAATTCTCTCCATCTCTAGATTAGATGAACTCTCATATTTAGAAATGGATGATACTTCAATGATATTTTTTTAACAGCTATGCTTATAGTAATAGACTTTAAGCTAGAAAAGCCTTTCCTCTTAGGCCCTGCAGGATGCTGCTCCAAAGAACAAATTACAAATTGGATGAGAAAAAAGAACAAAAAACAAATGGATTCATGTGCACAGCAGAAAACAGAGAGCACAGACAGAGGTACTGCAGCTGGGGGCTGAACAGGCATGGATGAAGCCTCCACACCCCAGCAACGCTGCAAACTTGCCTCAAATTTGTCAGAAAATCCTTCCTTTCATTTCTGATGCATTGATAAATGATTTGACTGGTTTTACACAGCATGCAATCCACTATCACTGACATAGCAGCAATGACTCTTTAAATAAAAAACATTATCTGCTAATCTGTAAGTTTCCATTTAGAGTGTCATGGTTGCAGAGGTGAGAAATGGGTGGCATACAAAAGCACCCTGTCTGCAAATTTACTACTTAACACAGGATAATCCATGGTCCATCTAGGCTGCATTGCGTTGCTGTGTTGGTCATGTTAGTCACATGATATTTCTTTCAGCCAAATAGTTTTTATCAGTTAATTAAAATCCTGAGCTACTAATTATGGGAAGAAAATTATAGTGCAGGGTTTTTTTGGGTTTGTTTTTTCCCATGAGTAATTCAACACAGAAAAGTGAGAAGGAAAATTCACAAAAGCATTTGTGAGGAGGATGACGGGGTAGTACAGCAGTGGCACAAGTATTTTTAAGCTTACATGCATTGATGTTAATTTCCTTGCTGCGTTCTCAGTTTCAAAATATTAAACATTTCTTTAGCAGTACAAGGTCATGCATTTACACTAAATTTTAATAGTTTAAATGCCCTACTGACACAAGAGCTTGGCCCTGCAGGATCAGTCTCTCTTATCATCCTTTATATCCCTGCATCTCTTGATATTAAAGAGGATTGTTTACTAATATCCAGATTCTGTTGTGATCTTTGCTTTTAAAACTCAAAAAAAAAAGTCACGTACAGAAATTGTTAATTTTTTTCTCATTTCTTTAATAATATTCTTGAAAGACTGACAGACAAATTGACTTTAAGGAAGATTTTTCTGAGATCTAGAGACTCAGTTCATTTTAATAGTATCATAGCAGACAGTGAATGTTTTTGCCTGTTAATGGATGCAAAAATTTTTCCACTTCCAAAATACATGGATAAGGCCTTAAAGTTTTGTTTTTATTAAGAAAAGTTACGTCAAAGTATTGATGTTCCTAACACTGTGGGTTTCAGTCTGAAATTAACAGTTTGTTTCTGTCCTTTTAAATAGAGGTCATCAAATTCTAAGCTAATTAGATATGGGAAGAAACATAAATTACATCTCAGGTTGGGGGGAAAAATTGGCTAGGAAGTAAATGGAATTCAGAATCTGGAAAAAAAAAAAAAGAAAGTAAGTTGATGTCACATGCAGAGACTCCTTTGGGTTTGTTTTTCTTTTTTTTTCCAAATACTTTCATTTGGGTTTTGGTGGGGTTTTTTGAAGGTAGTGTACAGTTGAAGCCATGATTTACCTGCAGTGAGACCTGCTCTGCTGTAAAAGCATTATTTTCTCAGTGAGCATGGACAGCAGTTACAGTCCAGTCTTTCAAGATTCCCTGAACTCCACCTATGGCTGCAAAAGCACTGCCTTGGCTGTAACCATAAAACTGTAATATTTCATTGCATTGACATCATATAGGATGTTTCCTCCATCTGCTGTGCTCAGCATTAATTAATAGATTTCTCAGTTTCTAGGCAGAGTCTAGCAAACAATCAATCTGCTCCTTCTCTGGTATTTATTCATCACTGCGGTGCTGCTGGGTATTCTGTTTATGATTCAATGATCCAACAGGAATAAAATTAATTTATTAATTAATTAAGTACTAAAGGGCCAGAGACTAGCTTTGATCAAAACAGATATTCTCCTAGCACACTGTGCAAACAGCCAGCACGTGAAGCAGAAGACACAGTGTAGTTTGGGCCTTGTTTTGGGCATGCCTGGAATAAGGAAATTCTGATTTCAGACATGGGAAAAAAAAAAAATGTTGACAATGAGATTGTTCACACCCTGGAAAAGGTTGCTCTGAAAGGTTGTGTAGCTCCTGTTAGGAAACCTGGTTTTACAAGTCCTTTCCACCCAGGGACAGTGTGAAAAATGACCAGATAATATTGGCTTTCACATTTATATATTAGCTTTTGCATGTTGTTAGCGATTATAAGTATATAGAAAAGTACCAATTATAACTTTTTTTAGATGCTTGTTAATATAATGTAATCTATCAGTTTAAGTATGCACTGTATTGCTCATAGAAATAGCAGTGTAATTAATATAATATACATGTATTGCTTATGGAAATAATAGTGTGATAAATGTGTTGTATTTTAGACCTTAGCAAAACCCAAGATGTAGAAAAAGGCTTTTGTGTAACTAAAACAGTGCAAGGCCATCCACTGCCTGACCTGTCTAAGTGACACAAACCAGAGCACCAGAGGACAATTAGAGAATACCATGTTAAATTTAAGGAGGACATACTAAATCCTTACCAGAGGATGTGAAACAGCAGGATGGAGACATAAGAAGAAATAAAAAATATTGACCTGACACCCAGGATGTCATGCAGATAAGCCAGAGTGTGAAGAAATCAAACAAATGAGTTCCTAAAAACTTCAGAAAGTTCTCAAGAATGTTAGAATAATGCATGAAACACATGAATATGCATGTCCCAGCGATGTAACCATACAAAGTTAACACTGTCTGTATACACCTGTGTGCCCTTTGGCCATTCATCAAAAGCACCCCAGCACTGGAAATATTGTCCTTCCTTTATCCCATTACTGTCAAACTTTTAAAATTCTAAGCAGTGAACTCTGTTTTTCACAGACAGCAACTGCAGCACGTGTGTGTGCCAGTATTGGGAGCACCAGCAAAGATCAGACTGGAGGAGTTGGTGAGCAATGGCAGTGGGGTGCTGGCTGTGGGACCAGGGGAGTCCTGGCTGGTTTAGGGGGTGTGTGATGGTCTGTACCTCTAGTAGCTGTTGATCTCAGAGGTCTGAGGGTGCTGTTTCTCCCAGGTTGGATGCCATTTGTTGTGGTTGTTGTTGGCATGAGGTTTACCAGTTGTCCTGGTTCTTTCCCCTCATGCACAAAGACTCCACCTCCAGGTATCAGAAGGGTTAAGACAGTTTATTTATGACGGCTCCAAGTTCAGGCTGAGGCTTTTGCCTCAGCCATGCAGCCTGGTACAATCTCAGTGCATTTGCTTTCTTCCATCAGTGCCTTAGTACAAGAATGTCCTGCTGCCTGCAAGAATGCTGTGTCTTGCTAGCATGTCTTGTGTCCAGAATGCCAAGGTGAGGAAAGCTGATAAGACCAGATTTCCACATTGGTTAGATAGAGAAAACTATCTCTCTCTGTGTTTTTGGAACAGAGCAGAGAAACACCAGCTGTGTCCCTGAGAATAGGAAACAGCTCAGAGATATTTTCCCAAATCTCTCTTTTTCCCTTGGGAATGAAACCTAGCAGGCTTGCTGCTAGGAGATTCCTAAAACCCATACTCATAATTACCACATGTACCAGCAACTGGAGTAGAGCAGTGGCAGTGGGACACTGCAAACCCTGGAACGTGGTGTCACAGGGCAGGCTGAGTGTTTGAGCTGCTGGAGGGATCCAGTTTGCCAACATGCCAACATCCAGTCTCACTCTTCCCAGCCACAGAAGGGACCAGGATGTGGCTGCTGGCTCTATATGCAGCGTCTATGTGTGCTCTGTGTGTGTGTGTGTTTGTGTGTGCCTGCTGGGAACGCTGCATCTCCCTGACTGCTTGGGCTCAGGGACAGAAAGCAGTGGTAGCCTCAACTTTCTCAGGCTGTTGGAGCCATCTAGCGTTATCTTCCTTTAAGTGTTTCAATTCCTCCTGATTTTCAAAATTCAAACAGACACAGCCCCTAAGCTAGTTGCTCTGACTTCAGAGTTATTCTTACTCTGAGCTGTTGGATGATCTGATCTCCTGAAATGTCTTCCATCTGAATTTATTACCTGGTTCTTGTGAAAAGTAGGATCTTCTAGCCTGGAGAAGTAGGAGACAGAATTGTGGCCTTTGAATACGTAAAGAGGGTATAAGACACATGGAGGGAGACTTTTCATGAAGGTCTGCAGAGACAGGACAAGGGGCAATGCTTTCAAACTGAGAGTGGGTTTAGATTGGCTAAAAGGAAAAGTTTTTCTACAACAAGGCTGGTGAGACACTCAAATGGGTGTTACAGAGAAGTTGTGGATGCCCCATCATTGAAAGTGCTCATTATCAGCTTTGTCAGTGTTGAGAAATTTGATCTCCTTGATCTCTGCTGTCTTCCACTGTGGAGGTTATGCCTGCTCATGGCAGGAGGCTTGGTCTAGAGGATCTTTAAAGATCAAGCCAAACAATCTATAATTATATAAAAGTCTACTTCTTAGAATGGAGAAATACTACTTTCCCATAATGTAAGCAAACTCCCACTGCTTCCAGAACTTTTATAACTTTGATTAAGGTTTTTTGGTTCTAAATAATGTAACTTCCACGAGTAAATGCTAATACAGAAGTGGAGGAAAATGTGAACTCCAATGCTAAATTGACTTCCTTTCTTGGTTACCATGGCAATATAGTCTTCCTGTGGGGGAAGATTATATGTCTCATGTTATGTCTATATAATTTCAGGAGTCCTCTTCAATACCAAAGCACACACTGTCTCAGTTTTCTGTAATAGGGAAGGTAAAGAATATTTTCTGAACTGAAGTGTATCTGATTGGTTGTTTGGAAAGGACTCTATGTAAGGATTAGGGATTCAGCAGCTCTGGATAAAGCATGCACTCAGACAGAGAGTTGATTTCAGCAGGATTCATTGTTTCCTAATTTTGTGAGCAATGCCAGCTCTGATTATTAGGAAAACAAATCAGCAAGCAGCCTGCTGAGAGGCAGAAGTGTCCTTATCCTGCATGTGCCTGGTGCACAGAGTTCAGGTGTACAACACAAGCTCATCTGTGACTTGAAGCAAGAAACAAAAATGTCTCTTGGATGTGGAGGTTTCTGAAAGATACTGTTCAAAGACTCTGAGGAGTCATCAATATGCACTGATGTAGCTTGAAGCACCTGAGTGTCAGGGATTAACCCAGGAGCACTTTTATCCTTGCTGGATTTGTTTGCTCAAAAAATACACAGTCTCAACCCAAGGCATCTTCTACCTCCAGGCACAACTCATTTAGCAACAGATGTCAACTCATATGTGAGAAACCCCTGACTTTCATTTAGTCCAATTTTTGTTTCCTCTTTCCTACTTCCTCTCTTCTATTTCTTTCCCTTCTCTTTAGGTGTATTATTCAGGCTAAGGTTCACCCATTCTCACTCATTGGCAATGTCTCTAGCACATCCTGAGGCATTTCATAAAGATCAAGTCATCACAATTACATCATTATTGATATGATACATTTCCAGTCTAATTCCAGTCTCACTAGAGTGCAAATGATCATGCTTTTGCATCTGTCCATGACAGATGTCCTGGTTTCATTTAGTTTTATTTACTTCATTTTTTACTAAAGGATGTTTTATTACTTCTAAGTATTAAATTATTGAGGAACAGATTTTTTTCCCTATGTGAGCTATAGCAGCCATGAATTATTTCGCTTGACAACCAGAAATAAATTATCCTGGTTTTATCTTTTAGCCTGCAAGATGTTGCAGAAATATGCCTAAATGTCAAGTCATTTTGGTTGAATGTGAATGGAGTCACCTAGAATAATTTCAGCACCTTAACATTCAGATAAAAAATTACTCAGAAGATATCTCCGGATTATATCTGATTTCTTCTATTTGACAGGCAGTAAGAAATCCTTCGATGATAACTCAGCTTACACTACTCCTACAGGGGCACAGCTGGCATGCTCTGTTACTGTTTTACACATAAGCAAGAAATATTCCTTTTTTTCTGGATTCATGGCAGTAAGTGGTTCTGGTTCCAGCCCAGAGCAGCAGGAGGGGGCATGCCCAGGACATTGTTATTCTGTTCCTGCTTGGGTCATTGCCAGGGCAGAGGAAAGGGACTCTGCGGAGAAGGGTGTTAAAGCAAAGCTGTCCACCACTGTTTTGGTTTGTCTCAGGCCTGCTGAGCATTTTGCATGTAAATCACCCTCTCTTTGTACACCTTTGTTGTTAATATTGTTGCTGTTACTGCTTGTTTTCTTATCTCATTGCTGTGTCCAGTAAATTGTTCTCAACTAGTGATTTTCACCTTTTGTGCCTCCAGTTCTCAACTCCATCCCCAGAAAGGGGCAAGCAAGCAGCACTTGGTTTGGGAGAGTCTCTGAACTGGGGAGCAGCATTCCTAAACCACAACAGAAATACAGCAAGAAACAATACTCTGTTGACTATTTCTTTAAAAACTAATTAATATTGGTTTTACACTGTCTGCTTAACATCATCAGATACAGGCAATGGGAAAAAATATTCAGTCTAAGCTAGTTCCAATGGAAGGCATCTACTTCATGGCTCTGTATTTCTTTTTTGAGGAAGAGCTAGACCTATCTCCACGTAGACCTATGGACATGCAATCTCCAATAGATCTGAGGCCAAACAGTGCAGAACCCTGAACTGATGATGGCTCAGAGCACACGTGGCCACACAGCAATGTTAGGGCTTCAGAAATCACCTGACCACATAACCAGTTAAATTTGTGTTGCTCTGTGTTTAATGAGGATTTTTCCTGGAATTCGAATTCCACTCAGTTTTACCTACTGGCCTAAAGAAATATTTCCAGATGAATATGTGTGAACAATAATGTAAAAAAAAAATGTGAAGTCCCCAAGGACATGATCTGTTTGGAATATTAAATCAGAGATTCATGCCCCCAAATTTTGACAAGGAATGTATTTGCTGAGGTTCTTACTGTGGAGGTAGGTTGTTAAGTGCCAGATGTTAAATAATGACTGTAGGAACTTAAAATTCACAGATATCTTGAAATTATAGGCTGTAGTTTCCTTTTGAGTGTAATGCTTTATGGGAATAATGTTACCAAAGCATAGCTGATCCATTGCAGAAATTTCAGAAACTGAGGATGTTGATTTTAAAGCTATTTTCCTACCAGTTTTGTTAAGATTGCAAATTGCACAGCCACATGGGGGTTTTTTATTCCTTTCTTTGCATAAGATTAGGATCAGAATAAATAAGAACTGGAAATCCCAGAAGAAACTACAAATCTTATGAGAATTCTATCCAACTTTTTGAGTCTCAAACCAGCACAAATACTTTGGGTAAACAAACAGAAGCTACTTTTTCCTAGCTTCCAGTGCATCTTTTCAGATTCTGTTATAAAGATATGCTGAAAAATATTTTGCCATTTTAGACACTTGTTGTTTAATCTTGTGTTCTTAAAATATGTAAGATAAAATCTTGCTCCGTGCTATCCTCTTTCTAACAGGCTGAGTTCCCAAATATCTGTACAAATGTGAACTTCCACTCCTAATAATTTTCATACTCTCAGAGAATAATCCTCCACAACAGTTGTGTGCCAATAAGCATAGGTTATTTTTGCTTGCAAGTTGACTTTGCTTACAATTGTCTGGATGTGAAGAAGAAAACATTAACATCGTGGATTTATTTGTGTTATGCTGTAAATGTCAAAAAAATTCTCCTTGCAAATATATCTTTATGACTACTTTTAGTCAATGGACCTTAGGGAAATACTCAGATAAAAGAGATGTACTTGGGAACAAACACCTGTAATTCCTTTCACCAAAGAAAAAAAAATTTAAAAAAAAATTTTAAATTAGCAATTAGCTATCCTTTTCCATCAGTTTATTTGCTTTGTCCCTTCAGCATGTCCATGGGTAATAGACCAGTGAATCTATTACTAAAAGAGGTATCACACACATTGAAAGTAAGTCTAAAGGCCTTTCCTTCTCCTCTTTGGTGGTTATCTCCACAGTTACATCCTACAGTATCCCTAACCTACAAAGGACAGGCTGTTCTGAATGCCAAATATCACTCCTGGAAGAAACAAATCAGGTCCAAACTGCATTGGTCTGGGAAAGCATGGGAATTTAGTGAAGGTATTCAATCTAAATATGTAACATGACCTCAAGAGACTTTATCACATAACTCAAGATGCAAGGTTTCAGTAAGAAGGTGTCTGAATTCCTAGCTTTAATGCCAGGGAAATTGGTTTATAAGGGAGGAGATATTGTCACCTTCTAAGTTGGTCATGTATCTATTCAAAAGTTAAAGGGACTTCCCATTATTTTTAGTTTACGAAATTATATTTTGTAGCTTATTGTTTTGTGATATTTTGAGGAAGTGGCTCTATTTCCCTCTCCATCTGTATCTACTACCATTAAAGTGGTATACTAAATCTCACATGCAATTATTTTAAAGGGTATATTGAACTGCAAAAGCATGCCATAATTCCTTCTGTAGCAAATGGGCAAATGAAGGTGAACACATTTGGTCTCTCTGGAAAAAATCTTGTATTTAGAAAATATTCCTCCTGAATAATTCCCTTTAGAAAGCCTTTTTGGGTTTTGTAATCCTTTTCATTAGAGGACAAAATTTCCTTTCAGAATCTAAAAGACACTGGCTGTGGTGATTTCTCTCTCCACTCCAAAGAAGCAGTTCATTTATTATTTTTTTTTTACGAGCCAAGGTGTAGCAGAAGATAAACACAAAGCAAGGGGGAAGCAGGTCTTTTTCAGGATGCAGAAGAATCTTAAGTGGGGAATAAAGCTTAGAGCAGTCTGTCACAAAGAATGATTTAATTTCAATACCACAGTCCAGTATGCAAGGAAGAGAAGAAACCAGGGGGCTGATAATCATTCCTAGTCTCTGGCTCTCTGCTGACACTTCTGGGGCAGGACTCGGCAGCAGAGAGCGTTTGCAGCCCCCGATGCCTCCCGTGCCCTGTGGGAGGGAAAATCACTGCACAGGGCTTGTGCCGTCTGCCTCTTCACCTTTGTGAAAGGATGCTCTGGGTCCTTACACTGCAACCCCCGGGACACTCCTCTGCGGAGGGAGGAGCAGCATCGCTCCCAGCAGATGAGGAATCGCCATGGACCACTTACAGCACGGATCTTTAGCTGCTCCTCCAGCAGACTTCTCCCGTGGTAAGATAACTCAGCTGCCGTTCTGGCAGCCGGTGACCCCTCAGGTGTGAACTGCCAGCCAGTGATCCCTCGGGGACAATTCCATGGGCCATTCCCTGGGCTCAGGGTGGATTCATTCAGGCGAGGAGCAGCAGGGCTGGAGCGCTTGAAGCGCTCTGCGGTACAACGGGGACACCGGGCGGTGGCTGCCGGCACACACCGGCTACTGCCCGCTCCTTGGGTTTCCCGTCCTGTGACAAAAGGATGGGGAAAATCACTGATCTTCCACTCACCAGGGCAAGCAGCGCTCCTTTGGAGAAGTAAAAGTACTTCACGCAGGAGAGTTATTATACCTTGTAGCACTCTCGTTAGGAATTTTTAAAAACATTTCCATTTTACAGCCGCATAAACAGAACAAGTATGAGAGGGCGTGTTCAAAGTCCTCCAAAATTTCTGTGAAATAATTAGGAACAGAATCTAATTTTGGCTACAGGTGACTTACTCTTCCTGCAAGTTACACTGTGTTGAATTGTGAGGAGTGGAATAATCTCCCGCGTTGCTGATGCAGTAGCAAAGGAGCATCTCCTGATCACAGCACATTTGCAGTCTGCAGCTGAGGATGCCCAACATGAGAACCAATAAGGTCAGTGCTGAAATCTGTGACTAGGGAAGGACAGCAGCCATGTGCCAGCCCTTGCCTTTTCAGGGGAGTGCAAGGGCTGCAATGGCAAAGGCAGTTTTCCCTGCCTTGGGACTCAGTATTGCTGCAGCACTTGGGAGTGAGTGCCAGCTGTGAATTCTGACTGTTGGGCTTTGATCCTTGGCATGAGAACTCCTTTTCTTTTCTTTCCTTTTTTTATTTTTCCCATGTTCATTCAAACCTGCTTTTGCAAACCTTTGTCTATACATTGACTTTTATATGCAAGAGCACTTAAGAGTCTATCTGTGATTAAGACCCATAAATTTTAGAAGAGCAAACTTTCAGTTTTTTAAGGAAGTAGTGGATAGGATGCCCTGGAGACTGCCCTGAGGGATAATGGAACTGAACAGAGCTGGCACCCGTTTAAAGCCATTTTTCCTAGAGAACAAGAACTCACAACTCCCATTTGTAAGAAGTCAGACAAGGAATGCAGGAGACCAGCTTGGCAGGGTAAGGATCTCCTTGTTTAAAATGCAAGAAGATAATATGCAGACAACATATGTAATGCAAAAAGGTTTATGAAAGAAAGTTAAAACACGAAGGTTATTGAAAATTAATATCTGTGATGCAAGAAGGTAATATGCAGACAATATGCAGTGAAACACATCATGGGGAAAATATAGAGATAACACATGGGTGTGTGAGGATGGGATCAGTATAGCTAAGGCTCAGCTGAAGCTGAATTTGTAAAAGCATGCAAAAAATAATAATAAGGGCACCTACAGGTACTTCAGTGGGAAAAGGAAGATGTAAAGAAATTTACCACACCTCCCCTATTGCCCCCTGCCCCCATAAGCCAGACAGGACGACAGACAAGGACAACGCTGAGGTACTCAACAGTTGCTGGTCTCAATTTTTACTGCCAGTCACTATTCCCACATCTCTCAGGTTATTGGACTGGGGGACTTAATTCCAAGCCATTGTAGCAGAAGGTCAGGTTTAAGACCACCTGAGGATGCACAAGGCCGTGGGACCCACGCAGATGCATATCAGGGGTCTGAGAGAACTGGGAGCTGTAATTGCTAAAGTGCTCCCTCCATCATATTTGAAAAATCAAGCCAGCTGAAGTCTCCAGGGACTGTGTTGTACTAGCACAGAAGCCATTTGACTGCAATACTCTAGGTCTTTTTTGTAAATGTCAAAGCTTTGAGTAAATTTCTGCAGAGGATGTCCAATGCAGTTTCAAAAATGGAATCTTTGTAATTGGTTTGTATATTGAGCTCAGAAATTTCCATTTTTTGCACTCCTACATTTTCTAAACATTTGTAATGACTGAAAAGGAAAATGAAATGAGCCACTGTGCTTTTTCCAGTGGTATAAATGCATGGCCAAAACCAATATTTTTTTAAGACAAGTATATTTTTGCTATGTCTAAGCACATGTGTACACCTGTGTTTGGTTTATGTGTCCAGGTTTTGGCAGTGGGGTGATTAGCTATCTTTTTCTGGCCTGTGAGAGAGAACAGCCCATGTGCTGTCCTGTCCCACCTGCCTCCAGCTGGCTCCACTTCAGGATGTCCTCCAGCAGAGAGAAGCTGGGACAGCAGCCTTTAGAAATGTGACTTTTCGGGGTTTTTTTATTTTTAAGTTACTAAAAACCTTCAACCTGGTTTTTTGGGCATTTTTTGGGGTTTGGTGGTTTTTGTCTGTTTGTTTGGGGGTTTTTGGTTGGTTTCTGTGTGGGTGTGTGTTTGCTTTGTTTTGCTTTGTTATGGTTTTGTAGAGTTCTTTAAGCAAGATTGATTTCAAAACTGAACAGTCCTCAGCTATATTCTCCTGGATTCACCTGAGGCTCTTCCTAGGCATCTCCCTGATCCTTTTTCCAGTGAGTCCCACATTGCTCTCCTGAAGAAACTGTCTGCCCATGGTTAGGATGGGTGCACTGTTTGCTGGGAGATAAACTGGGTGATGGCCCACAGAGGGGTGGGAAGGGAGCTCATCCAGCTGGTCCCCAAGGCTCAGCCTTGGGCCCAGTCCTGTTTAATATCTCTTTATCAGTGATCTGGACAAGGGGATGGAGTGCACCCTCAGTAAATTCACAGATTAGTTGGGTTGGGAGTGTTTTCTCTTCTGGAGGACAGCAGGCTCAGGGGCTCTCTACAACTACAATTCTCCACAGTCCCACCATGTGCCCCTGTGCTCACTCCTTCATCTGTAACCTCTACACCAGCAGCTTTATTCATCACTGTGATTGACAGGTCTGGACATGGGGACCAGTTTGTCACTCTGTTAAATGTCAGTCTTGGCTGTGGGGCACACGCTGCTTATAAATGTGACGTTTTTTTAATGCTCCAAAGGGTGTTTCGCTGTGTACTGTGCATCATGCAGGTTCGGAAAGAAAAAATTCCCCAGGCCAGGAAATAAATATAAAATGACAGGAGATGTAAACTATTTACTTTTGTGAGCAGTCATTTAACTCTTTGTCCTTCTTTCCCAGCTTTGTAAATGTCCATTAAATACCTCATAAAACGTTATCATGGTATAGCCACTTCTGTAAAGAATTAGATAATCCTGATGGTTTACAAGACACTTGATTTGGCCCAGGTGGAATGCTGTTCACAATCATTTGCCAACTGTCACTACAAACAGCTTTTGTGCTGGTGGTTTTTGGGTGCTTGGGTTTCGGTTTTTTGGAAAGGACTTTGCTAATTGCACAAAACAGATGTATTTCAATATATTCTTTCTTTCTATGAGTTTATGGACTTTAATTAAATTTTCTCAGTAGAAGGCATTTATAAAAAGTATTATAATAGAACTTTGTAAGCTTTCTTATTCAGGAAAATTTCAGTTACTGAATTTTTAAGAAAAGAAGCGTACATTATCTACTTTGTCACATTGCTAAACTCTGTAAGCAAAACATAATAGGAACTGAAGTTGCCTCTTCTTATCTGGAATGACTAGTAAAAGTATTTAATTTGGTAATAATGTACCAAACCAATATACTTCTGAAACAAGTATCAATGGAAATAAAACATATTTTTTAAATTACCACAGTTTTACTTTTTACTGTTTTCTTAAGTGTTAGAAAAAAGGACTTTTTTGCATTTTCTTCTTTTCTTTTAGTTTGTGAACAAATATGAAAAAGAAGACTGTATCTCAGCAGTTTTTCAACAGCTTTAAGGAAGAAGACTTCACAACCACCCTGGGCAGCCTGTGTCAGTGCTGAATCACCCTCACAATAACAAGGTGTTCCCTGGAGATCAGGGGGAACCTCCTGTACTTCAGTTTGTGACCACTCACGTGGGTCGTGTCACTGGGCCCACTGAAAAGAGCCTGGCTCCATCTCCTTTGTGCCCTCCCTTCAGGTCTATAAATATAAACACTGATATATATAGGTCTATAAATATAGACACTGATATCTACAGGTATATACTGATATATACAGGTCTATAAATATAGACACTGATAAGATCACACTAAGCCTTCTCTTCCCCAGGCTCAATAGCTCCATCTTTCCTCACAGCAGAGTTGCTCCAGTCTCTCCATCATCATCTTCACAGCCCTTCACTGCATTTTTCTGAGCTGAGGAGCCCCAGACTGGAGCCAGCACTAGAGGTGCTCACCAGTGCTGAGCAGAGGAGGAGGATCCCCTCCCCTGGGCTGCTGCCTGCTCTCTCAACGTGGCTCAGGATCCCATTGCCCTTCTTTGCCAGAAGGGTGCATATTTTGGCTTGTGTTGTATTGCCGTGGTCCGTTCATTAACAAAGGACTCTTGGCAATAATATCAGAAGGCTAAATATGATTTATTAACCTGACTCCATAATTCAAAGGATTTGGCTATAATGTGCTCAGATACAGAGCTCAGATCCTTACTTCTTCATTGCTCGGTACCAGAATACCAGAATGCTTACAATATCAGAGAGATAACAGTCCTTCACCTCATAGGTTGAAAGAGAAATCTCTATCTCCCACTATCAGGAGACAGGCAAAGAAATCCAAAAACGTCCTTGAAACACACACCAGAGATTCTGTTTACAGAAACTTTATACAGAGTAAAAAGACAGTAAAATATGCTCTCCCATGGGAAAATTTTCCTGCAGGCTTGCACACAGAGAAACTTAGAATATGTTCTTGCAACAGTGTTGACCTTGGTGCTCTCCAGGACCTCCAGAGCCTTTCCTGACAAATTGCTTTCCAGCCCAGCTAGGTGGCCCCTGGTATGCTCTGGTGCCTGCCTGGTGGTGCTCCTCTCCAGAAACAGGACTTTGGCCTTCCCCTTCTTGAACTTGGTGATGTTCCTGTCAGCCCATTTCTCAGCCTTGCCAAGGTTCCTCTGGATGGCCACACAACCTTCTGGCATGTCTTCCTAGATCCTTTCCCTCTCCTCAGTGCTGGGGAGGCCTCACCTGAACTACTGCATCCAGTACTTGTTCCGGTCTCCCCAGAACATGTGGGGTATGAACCTACTGGAAAGAGTCCAACAAAGCATGACTAAGATTATGAAGTTTTAGTTCTCACCTTTTTTTCTAGATGACTCATGCAGTGAAATTATTTGAGCATATCTGTCTTTTATTTTAGCACCTAATTTAATCTTCTTTTTTATTCTGTCTGCCACAGAACACTTGAAGTTTCACCTGTACCTAATATGAAATTGAAAAAAAGTTTTAAATGAAGAAAATTACTCAACTGACGTGGTTTCAACGGAATCGGGATCAGAGTAATTGACTGTTTTTTTAACAACTTAATTAACTGACAGTAAATGAAGGAGGAGTGGCTGAGGTCACTTGGTTTGTTCATCCTGGAGCCAGCTGCAGCTCCTCCCAAGGGGCAGCAGAGGGGCAGCTCTGATCTCTGCTCCTTCTGACCAGGGACAGGAGACCCAAGGGAACTGCTGGAGCTGTGTCAGGGGAGGATTAGGCTGTGTATCAGGGAAAGGTTCTTCCCCAGAGTGTGCTGGGCACTGCCCAGGCTCCCCAGGGAATGGGCACGGCCCCAGGGCTGCCAGAGCTCCAGGAGCACTTGGACAATGCTCCCAGGGATGCTCAGGGTGGGACTGCTGGGGTGTCCTGTGCAGGGCCAGGAGTTGGACTGCATGATCCTGGTGAGCCCCTTCCAATTCAGGATATTCTGTGATTCTGTGACTGTGTGAATTTCAGGATCAAAATCAAAATGTACTATCACCACATGAGCTGGATGTTGGCACCTCCTGGTGTCCAGTGGGTCAGATGTTCTTTCTGTCCTGGGCAGGGACAGCAAAGTTGTTTGGGTGACATCTGTCACTGTTGCATCAGATGTTGAATATTCTCCTATTTTACCCAAACCAAGAAGCTTGCTGTAAGCCAATCATGCCTTATAAGGTTCTGTCAAGTATGACTCTCAACTTTTAAAATTAATGACCTGACTGAACCTTCCTGACAGAAGTACTGCAATCATTCTGAAGAAACACAAGCTCAGTGGTGCAAGGCAAAGGAAAGGGTAGGTTCAAGAGCAGTTCTCAGCACCCAGTAAGTTTGGAGCTAAAAAAAGAGCTAAAGCCCCAGCAAAGCAAACCTTCAGCTTTTACAGCCCCATTATGTAATGACATTTAAGCAAGTCATGTAACTGAATGAAGCATTTATCAAATGCCCTCTGAACTAACAGTGAAAGTGCTACTCATTCTTTCATGTACATCACGCATATAGGCATACATCATGATATGTATATTTCACATATGTCACCTCTTCCAAATTCAGGAGTGATGGATCCAAACAAATAGGAAGCCAGGCAAAAATGCAAGGAGGCATGCATGGATGAAAAAGGAACTCCCAGACAAAGTCAAACACAAACTGAGGGTAGAAGCAAGGACAGATAGTCTGGGAGGAACACAGGGGGATTGTCCAAGTAGCCAGGGATCAGCTTAGGACCTATTAATTAATTTTCATTATTATTAAATATATATTTTATATATATATAAT
>VXAX01003121.1:188390-305538 GCA_013399835.1 Leptocoma aspasia
TATTTAACCTATTAATTATCAATTAAAGCCCCAATGGAATTAAATCTAGCCAGGGACATCAAGGGCAACACTGGGGCTTGGACCAACCTGCTCTAGTGGAAGTGTCCCTGCCCACAGCAGTGGGAGTGGAACTGGATGGGCTTCAAGGACCCTTCCAACTCAAATCCTTCTGTGATTCTATGAAATTCCAGTCACAGCCAGCTAATGGCAGACACACTGCAATGGCAATATTATCCTTCATCGCTTCCTTCAAATATTATCCAATATCAGTGCTGATATTGAATTGTTCTGAGTAAAAGAACCACACATGACTGTAGGACAAGAATTTTTGTGGCACTAACTGCTGTGTGCAAGAGTTTCCATTTGTCTTTCTCAATAAATATATATTGAAATTGTAATACTCAGCTGGCCAAAGAGGATACCACTTTCAAGGCCCAAGCCACCCCAAGTGGATGTGTGGTGGAAGGCCTGGGCCACCCCTAAGGCTGGCTCAGGAGTCTGGAAGTGAGTAGGGGAGATCAGCACTGAGGGTCAGGCTGATCACCCAGCACAAGGTGGGGATGTGGGGCCACAGGAGCCTGGCTCCACTTCACACAAACCCAATATGCACAATGCTAGTTTGGTCAGAGGGAGGTTCAAAGAGCTGTAGTACCTGTTGAGAAAAAAAACTTCCATTATGAAAAGGGACGATATTTCACTTCATTTCTTGAATTTCCATCTTCTTTAAAAAAAAAAAAAAAAAAGTTCAAAGATACACAAGTATTAATCTCATAGAACTGATTAGTATCTATGTTTCCTAATTCAATTTTTAAACTTGTGTGTTAAGCAACTGAATTAAAACATGTTGCTGTAATTGTGGGTTGAGGCATGTATTATCTCCATTAATAGTCTTTATTATTTATGAGATATAGGCAATATTCAGATCTTTGCATAAAACTTCTTGGCTAATGCAATCTAAATACCTAAACATAATTAGTGGAACAGTTTGTTAGCATAATCATTGCCATGGGCTGTAATTAACATAAATTTTAATTTCATGACCTTGTAGAAGAGATTATAATTGCACAAACCATCATTGTGCTGAGAATGTTTTCCTCTTGAATGTTGTTTCTTGAAGACGATCACCATAATGTTTTGAAATTATTATTGTTATTGCAGTACTCATCTACATCCATAGAATCAGAGAATGGTTTGGGTTAGAAGGGGACCTTGTAAATCACCTGGTTCCAACCCCCCTGACATAGGCAGCAACACATTCCTCTAGACCAGTTTGCTCCAAGCCCTGTCCAATCTGGCCTTGAACACTTCCAGGGATGGGGCAACCATCTCCAGGAAACCTGTGCCAGGGCCTCACTACCCTCACATGGAAGAATTTCTTCTCATCTAACCCTGCCCTCTGGCAGTGGGAAGACATTCCCCTTTGTCTTGACACCCCACACCCTTGTAAACAGTCATTCTCCATCTTTCCCATATGTTCCCTTCAGAAACTGGAAGGCTACCATCAGGCCACCCCAAATATGCCCTGGCTACTGTTCTTAGGGACAATTTACCAGAGCCTTGCTGGCTGGGATTCTAATTTGTTAATTCATATATCTTAGATGGTGGTGAATATTCAAAAGCCACAAATTCTATGATTTGTACTCAGCATCCTGTATCTGCAGGCACCAAGAGGTTTGTTTAGATGGAATTGGTGGAATTGCGAGGTCACACACATAAAACTTCTGTCAGGTTTGGGCTCCTCTCTCAAGCACCAACTATTCACTGCCATCTTGGTGAAGAGAATTCTACATCCAAATGGATTTTGTCAGGTTGTGATCCATCCTGTGATTAACTGCAAGCCATGCAGTGGGGTCCATCCTGCACCGTGCAAACCTGCCATGCCAGTTTTGCCAGCTGGGCTGAGCAGCACCAGTGGCTGCCATGACCTCAGCACAACAGCTGCCCCTAATCAGTACTGGCTGCGTGGGAGCTGTGCCAAGGAAAACATTCCGTGGAGCTGCCAGGAGACCTGGCAAGCTCAGGTGAATCATGCCTGGCACGCACGTTGAAGTGAACCTCTTCACAATCCATCTCCACAGTTACCCAGACACCCTGCAACATCAACATGATTAACCTCCTTTAGCAGAAGGAGGATCCTCATTCCTTGGCTATGGATCTCATAGCTGGGGAAAGGGACAACCAATCTTTCGGCCACTCAGGAAAACATAGCAAATGGAAGAGCACTGCCATGCAAGCATTTAACAATAAGTGGCTCAGAATCACAGACTGCTGCTCAGAAGTGCCCAGCCTTAAGACTAGTTGCTGGCTACAGAAAGAGGTGTTTGCATGTTACTAAATACTACCAGCTGTTGACCACATAGACCAAGATCAATGCATTGAGACATATCTTAAATTCGGGGGAATACTAAAGCCCTCATGTGATGTGATAACCAAAAATAATTAGTGTAAAATAGCTCTATTGTGGTCATGGCTTAGCTTTTGTTTCTCAGGTTCAGGGCAGCTATCAACAGGTTTTGGCTGTACTTATTCTCTAAGAAAAATAACTTTAAATGGGTGCCAGCACTGTTCCGTTCCATTATCCCTCAGGGCAGTCTCCAGGGCATCCTATCCACTACTTCCTTAAAAAACTGAAAGTTTGCTCTTCTAAAATTTATGGGTCTTAATCACAGATAGACTCTTAAGTGCTCTTGCATATAAAAGTCAATGTATAGACAAAGATTTACAAAAGCCAGTTAGAATGAACACGGGAAGGAAAAAAAAATTAAAAAGGAGTTCTCATGCCAAAGATCAAAGCCCAACAGTCAGAATTCACAGCTGGCACTCACTCCCAAGTGCTGCAGCAATACTGAGTCCCAAGGCAGGGAAAACTGCCTTTGCCATTGCAGCCCTTGCACTCCCCTGAAAAGGCAAGGGCTGGCACATGGCTGCTGTCCTTCCCTAGTCACAGATTTCAGCACTGACCTTATTGGTTCTCATGTTGGGCATCCTCAGCTGCAGACTGCAAATGTGCTGTGATCAGGAGATGCTCCTTTGCTACTGCATCAGCAACGCGGGAGATTATTCCACTCCTCACAATTCAACACAGTGTAACTTATAAGAAGAGTAGGCCCTTTTCCCTGTGAAACAAAACTCACCACCCCAGGTTCCTGGTGTCAGTGTGTAGGAGGTGATTATCTCTACAAAATGAGACCAAGTTGCAGGTGGTGGCAGCTTGGGTCTGGGACACATCCTCAGAACCGTGNCATTGTGGATGTGAAGGAGGTGGTAGCAGAATCAGGGCCAGAGAGAGAGGTCTGGAAAAGAAAAGAGGATTTATCCTGTTAGTTTGGATTTTCTTCAGTCACCTGGCAACTATAGTCATATCAATGGCACTTGCCTTCACACAGCTGTCCATGTGACTGATTACCAGAAGTAAACATCACCCATCTCCTGTTTGATGCCAGAGGACAAGACTTGGTCTTACACCAAAGATTTACATGAAAATCCAGTGTCCCCAGGTACAGCTATGCTGGATGCGAAAACCAGGCTGCTTTTTAAAGTCTTGCATATGAATCCAAAAGCGAGTCCAAAGGGAACATCTGAACAAACCCAAAGGGAGAAAGGTGCCCTGCTGGAGTTTTTTTCAGTCCCAATCTCTGCAGCAGCAGTTCTGCAGGGAAGGATATGTTGCCTCAAGGTGCTCAACAATCGTAAAAATCACCTTGAAAATTACACAGGAGCACAACTGAGGGGCAAAACCAGTCCTGGAAGGCCAGCCTGGACAGCTCCACCACAAAATCAGCACTGATTAGCCCTGTGAATGTGCTGCTGTCCTGCGAGCCAATGTAACTTTGTCACCCTCAGCATTTAAAGCCAAGTGGCCCAGCCAGTGCTGCCCAGGTGTGACACATCACCCTGTGCTGCCTGCAGCATCCCTGACCCTGTGACAGGTGTGACATTCCTGCCACATCTCTTCTCACCTTTTTGCACCAGCATGGGTTGGAGCTGGAAGAAGGCAGGGCACAAAGAGGGGGAGTGAACCCAGTTCAGCCACATCTCTCCTGTTGAGCTTTAATCTCTGTGAGCTCGTCTGCAGCTTAACCCTCCTGCAGATCCATGCACAGGCTCCACTGCCCCTGGGCTGCTCCCTTGGGGGCCACTTTCTGGCATACAAAACCTCCATTGTAATTGAGATTTGCAGATATTGGGAGCTGGAATCTGTTTTTATTTCCCACCTCAGACTCTGCAGGAGAAGCAGATGTACAATGAATCACACAAAGGAGCTTGGCCTCAGCCTGTGGGACGTGGATCCAAGAGCCTGCGATGAAAAGGCTCAAAGAATGCAGCTTAAAAGTGTGTTCCCCACAGAAGGAGGGGGCTAAGCCATGGCAGGCATCCCCCTGGTCTCTCACTGCTGTAGCTGGACTGTGGAGTTATGCTGAGGCTGAGGAGAGGCTCTGCAGATCCCTCGTGAGGGCACTCAAGAGCTGAGGATCCTCTCGGAGCCAATGCAGAGGCATCAGGATAGCACAACACAAGGGATGGAAACAGGCTCCACACAGCTCACAGTCCTTTGAGGTCTGCTCCATCCCCTGCTCCAGCAGCCCAGGGACCACTCAGACACCTCTGGGAAAAAAAAAAAAAAANTCTTCTGGAAAAAAAAAAAAAAAAAAAACCAGGACATGGCAATGCCCACAGGGGAGCAGACCTGGCCAGACAATGACAGCTTGAGCTGAATGAAGCCCCTGTTTTCTGTGTTAACAGAGTTGAATCCTTAGGGCTGCTCAGAGCAGTAGGAAAAAAAAAAAAGAATCAGCCACAGTCCTGGGCAAAGCTTGTGTCTGCAGAGTGCCTGGACCACACAGGTTCCTCCTCACAGGGAGAGAAAAGTCCAGTTGTTCCTGCTCCCAGGGCCAGGAGGGGCACCTGCCCTGGGGCAAGCACCAGGCTCCCTCCAGCAGGCTGGGCAGCAGCAGGAATTCATACAGAGAAATAAAGAGGTGCCTAAAGACCTCTCCACACCACGCCAGTCTCACATACATTTTTCTTAACTCTCAACCTCTATAATTATGATCACAAAACTTTCCCTGTGAGAAGGCAGCTGCTACCTGTGACAGGTGAGTTAGGAGCAGAATGCATCAGGACCTGATGCAACAGCAGCCACAAACACTGCTGCTCAATTCCAGAGACCCCTCCTGATTGTGTTTGGAAGATTTTTTTGAGAAACTTTTGGTTGATGGAACCAAATTCAATGAAACAAGAGGTTGAAATAATCCTAGGCAACTTCCAGAGGGCAGGGGATTAGTGTGAATCAGTCCCAAACAGGATTGGCATCCTATGATGAAAAACACTGGCTTTGGGGATGAAACCATGGGTGCTACTACAGGGCAGATCCTCAAGCTCATGAATCCTTTAAACATCGCCTGGTGGCAGTACAGACCTGCTTTCTGTCAACAGGACAGATGAAACTGGAAAGCAACAAGGGGAAAGCCCCTTGTGATGGCAGAGCTGAATGCAAGACCACAAAGGGCTGCTGCACATGCCAGGCTCAGTCTGCTCACACATAACATATCCCACAGCAGAACCAGCTGGCCCAATTAGAAAGTGGCAGCTTTACTTTATGGTCTGAATAAAGACAGTTGGAAAAAAAAATTGAGAGAATTGGATTGGAAATTATTAGGAGGCTGGGAGTAAGTTGTGGTGGCTTTGTTAACAAGATTTAAAATGTATTTAATCCGTTGAGTTACCAAACCTTCCCAGACACCGATTAATGTGGGGGCTGTCTCAAGGCTACAAGGGAACCTTTATCTCCCATATCCTTTATATCCCATAAGGATATGGGAGATAAACATTGACTGAGAGTATTCAAAACCTCCTCTGCACCTCGAGGAAACAACCACACTGCCTGAACTCAGGATGTGAAATGACAAGAGCAGCATTTTCAACATCGTCCTTCTGCCTTCCACATTGCACTTGTATCACCCCTGTGAGCGCAGGAGGCTCAGGAGTGATGAAAGGGGATGAAAGCAGGACTAGCAAGAAGGGTCAGGAGAGAGGGGCACGGAGGGGCCCTGGAGGGGAGAGCATCGGAGGCCACCTGGATTTGCCCCATCACGCTCCCGCAGAGCCTCACATGCAGATCCCCCTCTCCAAACCATCCGTGCTGCACAGCCTGCTTCTGCCTGCCAGGCCTCCTGCTCGGACACTGCTTTTGAGAGAGGCTGAAGAAGATCAGATGCACAGAAACTCGCTCAGCTGGAGCCAGCCAGCCCCCTTTTTCTTCTTAGCCACAGCCTCTCCCCCACCTCCGTGCCCCTCCACAATTTTTCTTATCTGCGGGGCAGGAGCTGGCTCCGGAGGAACATTACTGCTGCAGCAGGGCAGGACAGCCAGGAACTGACTGAAGCTTTTCTCCCCTCCCTGCTTTCATAGGCACAACCGTGTTCTTTGTCAGTGCTTCTCACCCTCATTTTCTCTGGCTGGGTCAGAAGCAGATCGCCCCCGCCTCCCCTTGCCCTTCCCTGCCGGCAAACAGCTATGATCAGGAGTCCCCCTGCTGATATCCCTGTCTTTCCTCTCCCCTCCCTCCACCTTGAGGCTGAAACCCTCGGTGAGGGAGCGATGAGGACTCGGATCGCCTCCCCACACTAATTACAGCACATCTGGCAGGCAGGACCTGCTGCTCCGCAGCCGGGCTGGGGACACCTGATGCCATTTCTGCAGAGCCTGTGGCCATGGATCACAGCAGGCAGCTCCCGGGAGGGCCGGCGCGTGCCAGCGCGGTTACTGGCAGCATCTTGCCAAAAATTGCCTTCTGACCACCAGCACAGCAAGGGGCAACCCAAAAAGGAGAGGACAAGAGATCTGAGAGCCTCTTCCAGTGCCTGAAGGGGCTCCAAAAGAGCTGGAGAGGGATGTTTTGTTAAGGGCATGGCGTGACAGCGCAAGAGGGAATGGCGTGAAACTGTCAGAGGGCAGGGTTAGATTGGATATTGGGAAGAAATTCTTCCCTGTGAGGGTGGTGAGGCCCTGGCACAGGTTGCCCAGGGAAGTTGTGGATGCCCCATCCCTGGCAGTGTTCAAGGCCAGGCCGGATGGAGCTTGGAGCAACGTGGGATGGCAGGGGATGGAACAATATGGTCTTTAAGGTCCCTTCCAACCCAAACTATTCTAGGATTCTGTGATTCAACAAACAGCCCAGCAGCTTGCTCTTGCTCTTCCCGCGTCCTGGGGGATGCTGTGCTCTGTCCCAGCACGGAGCACAGGCTGCTCCAGCCCGGACAGAGGGATGCCCATGGAAGCAGAGCTTGCCTACAGAGGGCAGGAAGGAAGAATCGGGTAGCAAAAGAGTTTTGTGCGGGAGGAAACGAACGGAGGGCTCCGCTTGAGAGCGAGGGGCAGAGCGGGTGGCTCCGCAGGGACCTCTCGGTGCCGGGGCCACTGCGGGGGCTCGGAAAGAGCCGCACAGAGCGGCGAGAGAGCTGCGAGCCCCGGGAGCGGCGGCAGCAGGGCGGTGCGAAGGGCAGGCGGGGCGCGGCGGGGCCCGAGGAGCGCCCGGCCCCCANCGCGCCGCCGCCCCCCTCGGCGATAAGGTAAGCGGCGGCCGCCGAGCCTCCCCCCGCGCCCTCCCTGCCTCCCTCCCTCCTGCCTTCCTTCCCTTCTTCCCTCCCCTCGGGGAGCCGCGGCGGGGCAGGGACGCAGAGGGGTCCGACCCGCGGCCCCTCGCCCTTCCCCGCAGGTTTCATGTTGCCGTGCCCCGGGATCCCCGCGCTTCCCTCCGCCACCCGAGCGCTGCTTGGGAAGGGGGTTTCGTCGCCGAGGACCGGGTTTTGCTCGCTTGCCGTGCCTGGCACTAACAAAAGGCTCATGGGGGTGCGAGGATGCACCAAGAGGGTCCCAGCATCACCAGAGGGACCACGGGGGCGCGGCGCCTTTCCCTGGCTGGGGCTTCGCCCGAAGCTGCCCACCGCGTTCATCCCTCCACGTTCGACCCTAGCAGAAGGTTGGCTCAAGTTTAGGGCTGGAAACAAACAGATTTCCCCCTTCCCTGTCCCTCTCGCCACCCCGAGCGTGGCTTTAGGCAGCTGCTTTCCCCACTAACCATGGGGTGCCTGTCCCGGCATCAGAGCCCCGCGCTCCCCTCATCTCTTCTCTCCTCCACAAAGGACCCCTCAGCCTGGCCCTCCTCCCGTGGCACTTGTTTCACCGCAGCACCGAGACCCCCGTGCCTGTCCCGTCTCCTTCCCGAGGCCCAGCGGGGTTGAATCGCCCCCGTTCCCGCGGCAGGGCCGGCAGAAATCCCGACTTCGCGGGGCGCCGGCAGTGCCCCTGCCTCCACGGGTCACTGCCTGCATTGTGCCTCGGAGCTCCCGTTTCCTCGACGGGAACCCGGCCGGATTTCTTTGCTGCCTAAGGAATTCTGCTCTGCTAAAGGAAGAGGGTTTTGGGTTGTGCTTCCCACCCCCAGACTCATGTCTGGGATAAAGCAATCCCACATGAGCCATTTTAGACACAGAGAAGACCAGGCACTGCAGATTTACTGGGGATAACTCAGGTTTGAGGAGCAGCAGTGTCTCCTGTTCTGGGGTTTGTTTTAATTTTGATGCTCAAGTGTCTCATTCCCACTTTGTTTTTACCTTCCTGCACATCTGCTCCCTGTTCTGTTTACCCCTGAGCTGCAGGGCTAAGGCAGAAGCTTCAGGCAGGGCAAGGCAGGTCAAGCTAAACAGATGTGAAGTCCTTCATTCGAGACTGACCTGGAGGGACTCCTCCATCAACACGTGTGCACAAGCCTTGGCTGCTCCATTCTGCCCACCCCCAGCAGTTGTGTTGGCACAACACCTCAGACAAGGGCATCCCCAGGTGGGAGGAAGGCTCCCCAGAATAAACACACACCAGTTCTGTGTCCAGCTCTGCCCTGAAGATTCCCTTGCTCCCCACGGAGCAATCCGATCACAGATGATGTGATGTGAGTTGTCCTGGTTGCTGGTACCGATTGTTGTGGATCTCTGGTGCAAGGCAGCTCACAAAATGCTCATTAGGGAATCAACCTGTGGTTCCTTCCAGCCTCCCATTGTCCATATAAAACATTTTACAAAGAGTGTCAGAAAGCCTCAGTCCATAGTTTGGGCAAGCAACTTCCAAACTAACTTCCTTCCTAACTGCATTCAATGCCGCTGCAAAACCTGGTGATAGACATGTCTCATGTTCACTGCCTGTTACTCCCCTGTCCCCCTTCACAGTTTTCCATCCTTTCTACCAGCTTGCCCCAGGATGAGTGTGTTATCCTGCCTGCAGGGAATGACCTAACTGACTTGGACCAAGTGTTTTGTAATGACATGCAGCACTTGTCTGTGAACTTTCTGTCATGGCAGGATTGTGAACAGAACTTCATAGTTCTCCACTGGCTTCTGTTCACTGGTTTTCTAATTTGCTTTTCATCTGTGCCTCATTATATGTCCAGATTTTTGTTACTTATCTGCTGCAATTCCACATCCTTAACAAGCTTCCATTTTCCCACAGATTACTGTTCTTCCTGAGCCCTTAAAAATTATTCTGCATTGCTTGTTTTACCTCAGGATACCTGCCCCTATGAAAAACTCCTCAGATACCTTGTTTCAGCTTTTCTAGGGAAAATTTGGGTTTGTGTCTGCTTCCAGTATTGAATCTCTCACACAGACTATCTAGTCTACATAAATAGTATAAAACAATGACAGGATGAGAAATAGCTTTATACAAACCCCACTTATTTTGTAAAACATCAGGGCATAATTGCAGCTGCTATTGTTTTTTCTCAGGGCTCTGGTAGAGTGTATCACCACAGCTTTAGTCAGAGAATGAGACGGGGAACCCAAACCAGGGGCATTGAACACAGGGGAACCCAAACCAGGGGCGTTGAACACGGTCATTCATTCCCAGATAATAATCTGCCATTCATTCCAGGCATTCAGACATCTGAAGCTACTTAGTATTTCAGTAAGTGGTGTGGTTTGCAGTAGAGAGAAGCCCTTAAGTAAAGGCATCGTGGAAATTTTTGGTAGAGGACATACAGTTAACGGCCTCGGAAAAGATCTGGGAAGAATTTATTTCATTTTCAGCTGCTGTTTCTAGTTGCCTCACGCGCTCAGACAGGGTTGAGCAGAACACTTTACGACAGCTACTGTGCCCTTCAGTGGTGGGCCAGCCCTCAAGGCTGCAGCGAGAGCCTTTCCCCCCAGCTCCTCTATTAAGGAGGCATGTTTGTGGTCTCTCTTCCCAGACAGCTTTTTTTCCAGGAGCCAGGCTCTAATGAATCCCAAGATTAGGCACAACAATAAGCAACACAGGGGACTGGGCCACCGACACGGTAATTGCAGTTATTCCCAGGTTTCTGGGAAACCCAGCGTAGCTCTGAGCTGATCCAGAGCATGACAGAGAGGCAGTGGAGAATTTATTTTATCCCTTTCAACTCTTCAGAAAGGCCGCCTGGAAATCCGATAGGATGTCAGGCCAGGCCCACCCTTCTGTGCAGGGCTGAAACATTTTTTGCTTGTGGCAGCCTTTGTTTGGTGGGGGGGGAGAGGGGAAGCAGCTGCTGGGCCTTGGCTTGGGCAGAAAGAGCTTTCAGGAGCACTGGCTTGGAGAGTGATGTTCCTTTGATACTGGGAAATCTGGAGACAGGCATTTTATCCTGGAAAAGTTCCCCTGCAGGTTGGGGTTCCCAGCTCTGCTCCCCCAGGGAGGGGATGGCAGGGCAGCCCTCAGATGGCCTCCAGCACAGGTGTGCAGGCACAGGAATTCCTTGGTTAGCCTCAGAGAGGAAAAGCTGCAGGTGCCAAACCACAAGTACCTCGGGGGAAATTCTTGTGGGGAGCACCTGGCTGAGCTGGAATATGGTCTGTCTTTTCTAGGGATGGAAATTCTCATCACCTAAGGAATCGTACCTCCTTTAGGCAGAGCCCTTGGCCAAGCACAGGCACAGCCAGCCTTACAAAAGCTGGACCCATGTGCATCTCCTGTGCTCTGGTGTTTCTAGCCTGCTCCTTTTCCATGATTCTGCAGCAGAGTGCAAATTAGAGCAGCTCCAGCATCTCCCATAACCAGGACAGTACAAATAAGTTCAAAATTCAGCCCCTTTTGTTTCTCCCTCTGTGAGGAGTATGTGGGCAGGGGGATTCATTTGTCCAGAATTCACTCTTGGGATTTGTTGAGAGGCTTGGGAAACTGAAGCTAGGAGTTAATCTAATCTGGAGTCTGTCCCACAGTCCTTAATTTATTATCTAGACTTTTGGAAAATGCATATATCTTCAATTAAAAACAAGAACCATTTGTGAGTTGTGGTCAATGCAGACTTATTTCTGACAATACAATAAATTCAGCACAGATTGGAACCAGCTGCTCTAAGTACCTGAAGTTCCCACTCCTAGTCCAGGCCTAGGACTTGGATGCAGTCATGCCATAAGGGACATGACCAAGGGGACAGCTCAGCATTGTCCTTGCTTACACAAGGAAATAAATGCTCCTAGGGAAGGTCTGGCAAGGGAGCTTGGTCATGGAAAACCTGAGAGCCAAATCAATCTACATAAAAAGTGATTGATTCCTCCAGCACAGAGAGGAAGCAGGAGCAGGGATTATGGATATGGGGGAACACATTCTGTTAAAGGAACAAATCTCCCTGACTAGCATCTTTCAATAAATCCCCATCTTCTTCCTGTCAGTGAGGTGCAGTGCAGAGATGTGTCCTATCCTATTTCTCACAGAAAGAAGCTCACAAAGGCAGGGATGCTGCTCTCCCCCAAACCTCAGCTGTGCTCCCACATGCCTGATCATGCACCCAGGCAAAACACCCCAAGAGCAGGCACCCTGAAAAGGAGCCTGCAGCTCCTCACCATTCCACGTACACAAACCCTGCTTCACACCCAGGGCAGATCAACAGAGCAGACTGTTTCACTTCACCTGTTTTCCTTCTGCCCCTTCTCACCTGTTTGGATCACAAGATCCTCAGGGCAGGACTACCTTGTAGGTTACAGCTACACATGTTTTTATTGCCATTTGGGGAAAAGCTGTGCAAGTATTGCAGCTTTTGGTCCACTTGCCTTCTGTCCAGACGTTCCATGTGCCTCATAGAAGGGGTAAGACACTGTTTTTTCCCCCAGCTATGGGAGAATCAGTTCTGTGCTGAGCTCTCCACTCAGACATCAGATAAATCACTGGAATTCTCCTTCCTGACAGCTGTGAAGAGCTCTTCCACTCCAGCCTTGAAATATGTGTCACAAAGAAGCATAGGAGGGGTCAGGGAAAGATTTTAGCTGAAAATACCTCACAATGAGAGACTTTTGGTTTATTTCCTTTGTAAATGTGGAAGCTGCATAGTCAGAATTTCCATTTACAGTCTGATAATATACAGCGAGACAAAAATTCTCATAGGAAATTGGTTAAGATAATAGTTTGGAAGAACAGAAAAAGGTATTTTTGAAAACATGTCTGTGTCTTTTAATTTCATTTTCCTAATGAGCAGCTCAGCTGGTGGCCACAGCATTTGGTCCCTGTCAGGCAAGTCAGCTCCAGCCAGAACACTGAAGTACAACAATGAGTTTTGTTGTCTTGTTTTTGAAATCAACTACTGCAATCACTGGAGAGCAGAGCATCAGGTAACATGGTGCTTTTTTTGCAGCAGAATTTGCCATCATCAGAAAAAGGCACTATGCACATCTCAACCATTTAGGTTACAACTTAAAAACATTTGCATAAACCAGCTGCATCTCCTCTGCCCAGAGGCTGTTCTGTTGGCAGGCACTGAGGAAACACAAGTTCTCAGGCAGGAATTACATGACAAAATAAAGAGCACTTTGGCTTTATTACACCATGAAAAAGCATAAAGCCAAGAGACAGTCAGCCCAAGTAGTGAGCAGAGCACATTTAGTGATGAGCAAACCCTGCTGAGCTTTCTCTGCCATCCATCAGTTCTGCTTTGCAGAGGGTTGTTTACAAGAGGACCATCAGCCACTAAAACCAGCCTGTTTTGCTAACAGTAGCACTGATACAAATACCCTGAGCCCTTGCTTTAAGAAAGCACACTTCACACACACACAGAGTATTAATTTTCATCCATTAATATTTAAACACTTGGCATTTCAGCTGGATAAATCCCTTCCAGTCACTGTCCTGTGCTAAACTCAGGGCTGCATTCAACACTACTCACAGCTGTGTTTCAGTAAACAGCAGATTAGTTCTTGCACAGGCAAGTTTGCCGAAGTCCCTGGGTGCTTTTGGACCATCAGACACTAAACAGGAAAATACTGCCAGGAAAAAAAACCCCAACTAAACCATGGAATTGCTTACCTGCTGGGAATTGTGGAGGCACAGCCAACAGCAGCCTACTGCAAGGACCCCTCTGGGGCCAGAGGAGCTCAGGTTTACCAAATTTAAAGGCTGAGCCCCAGCAAGGTGTGCTGGGAGAGAGAGCATTCCTCCTCTGAACATAGTGGGGTTCGTGGGGAGAGGCTCTGGTTCTGAAGCTTTCTTGAAAATTATTTTTGTGAGGGTTGGGGGATGAGGAGCTTGGATCTGAGCTGCTTTAGTCACAAAGGGAAGGTTATTCATGGAAATGCAGCTCTGAGGATTGACACCTGTGTACTCCCAGCTTCCCTGCACGGCCAAGAACTGCAGCGCTTCCTCTTCTCTCCTGAGCCAGGCATAAGCTGTGCTGGGAGTGGTGCTGTGGGGCCAGGCTGCAGCTGCTGTTACTGCCACACATGTCCAGCCCCACAGCCCTTCTCCATCCCGTGAGATCCCAAGGCACCCTGCTTCCCATGCAGAACTCAGACTTGGAGGGAAGTTTTAATTCTGAAATCCTGGTGTGACCCCACCGGACTCCAATCCTGGCACGTTTGTCCCACTGCTGCCTCTTTAGGAGGCATCCAGGTGACAGGACAGCTGCCTTTGGTGGTGAGGAGCCAGGTTCCCCAGCTAACAATGCTCTGTTTCTGTCAGGACAGTAGTGAGGCAGCAGATGGAGCTGGCACCTGGGATGAAGAAGTCACCAAGTGGTGGGGAGAGTGGAGCTCCTGGTCCACCTGCTCCCGGTCCTGCGGAGGGGGTGTGATGTCCCGGGAGAGGCACTGCTTGCGACAGAGGTGAGTTGTGGCCCAGCCTGAGCCCGTGGCCAGGGACATGGGGTGCCCCAGGCCTGTGTTTTGGGGCTGAACCTCCTGGCTTTGCAGGGTCAGCCGTTCCCTCATCTGTGGCATCTGGGAAAGGAAGGCAGCTGTTGTCCGTGGGCAGTGGTGGGGAAGGGTGACAGGAGAAGCACACTGCAGTGGGGCAGGTGACAGGTTCCTTGAACATGTCACCCACTCAGCTTGACTTATCTGATGGGGAGCAAGGGGTTGGTCCTCTCTTGGAGTCTTGAAGATGATGGAATTATGGGCTGGAGAAGGCTGGCTCTGTTCCTCTTCTCCTCTCCTTCACAAACCTTCATTGCCATGGCTGCTCTGACCAACCCAGCCCTGATTGGTGGCCAGTTCCTGTGCTCAGGATGTGGGCACATATTGCCAGATACCCTATGGGGACTTGATTTACTCCTGGCAGCAGCCAGCTCAGCCACATATCAGCAACTTCCCCTCTTTATTCCCTGCAGAGCTGGCAATTTTTTCCCCCTCTGTCATTTATCTGGCTGTCACCTGGCAGCATCTGCATTTGTCCCCTCCAGCTGTTACAGTGCTGGGATCAGTTGGATTGCGTTTGTGGGAGTGGGGAGAGCAGGGGAACTGCAGCTGCCTGAACTTCTGCTGTCCTCTCTGGGCCACCANAACCTGCTACTCCAGGCTCCTGGGATGTTAATGAGAGCGGGCATGCCGCAGCACAGCGAGCTTTCCCTTCTGCGTGAATGCACTCCTGAGCAGAGCAAGCTCAGACCAGGGCCCACGACCTGCCCTCCTTCCTGCAGCAGAAAACTTATTTTTGGTGAGCTGGTTGACAGCATGGTGAAGGTCCAGATGTGCTTCAGGACCTTCCCTCTGGCTGTGGCCTCCCTGGATGTCTCTGCTGCTGCTCCTTCGCTCCAGCACCCTGGGAAAGCAGTGGGCAACAGCACGGGGAGGGAGCCTGGGGCTGTCCTGCACCCCTACAGCCAGAGCAGCCCTTCTGTCCTTTGCCTGCTTCCAGAAGAGAGATTTTTCTCTCCATTTGATGCCAGCTCTGTCCTTGACTCCACAGCTGGGGAGGGAAGGGTTTGCTGTGGTGTTTTAGTCCAGGGATCAAAAATGAATTAAAAAAAGAGAAATCCCAGCCCAAAGGTTTCTGCAGTTTTAAGGTGAATGGCTTAAGTGTGAGCCAGGTATGGCCACGAAACAATTCCTGCTTGAGCCTGCAGGAAGCCTCTGCTTCTGAAAGGCATGGCACATTTGAAGTCTTACTGTAAATGTAGGCTCTGCCTGTGTCATGTAAAGCATTGCTCTGGAGGGACAGCTGCAGTACTTCCAGCCAGACCAGCCTGAATATGCTTATGGTGTTCCTTGTAGCCAGTGCTGTTGACACATTGTCTGCTGCGGATCTTTACATATTGCCTAAATTATTTTGCAGATCATTACTGCATTGCCTTAACCTGCGGTCTCAGCCACTCTCCATATATCTTCACAGCTTTCAAGAATTTTTTCTGTCTTTGCATCAGTCCAATGTCACCTGGATAGCTCATGCTGGCCAGAACGAAAGACTCAAGTGTTGAGAAATTCCTGTGGTTTTGGCTCATCACCTGTACCAAACCTTCTCTGATAATCTGTTGGGGTGGCCAGTCCCCCTGATAGGCACCATCTCTCTGTCTATTGCACAGTGGATTCTGAAATCACCTCCCCCAGTCACTGCAGATCCTGGGCACGTCCATAGGAGTGATGGACCATCAGATTCTATTGCCTTTTGGTCACATCAGCCCTTTTGGAGCTCAGAGGTGAAAGGACACAGGGGTGCCAATACTGCAATTGCTCCCTGTCTGCTCAACCTACCCCAAAACAAGACAACAGCCTAAAATCACAGCCCACCTAAAAGCACTGGAGATGTGTTTCAGAGGAGATGTTGGCCAGACTAGATCCAGAAAGCTCTGCTCTGATGAAACACCTGCCTTGTTTCTCCCACTTAAGTCAGGCCTGACTCCTGTGTCATCCTCAGTACCTGGATACTTCATAGACCTCCAGCTCATGTCTGGAAACTTCTGCTTTTCAGGCTCCAGATGCCTCAGGGAATGAATAGCACCATGTGTGTTGGTCAAGCCAGGCACTACCAACTGTGCCAGCAGCAGGTGAGAACCACTTCCAATTCTGACTGGTCCTTACTGGGGGGCGTGGGACTCAGGGGGTCCTACTTGGAGATGCAAAATCACGAGCACTCAGGGTGGGATTGGTCCCTCAGAGGATGGAGACAAGGGATGTGATCCTCTCCTGGAGTGGTGGATGGTGTGCCTTTGAGGATGTGGGAGATGGGCTCTGTTCTTTGGGACTGGGAGGTGGGACAAAAGGATGTAAAAGCATATTTGTTGTGGGGTGAGGGGAGAGAGGAAGTTTTTCCAGTATGCTTTTCCCATTGCTGCTTTTCCCATTGCTGGAAGGAATTTTTACAGGGCTGTTAAGTGCAGCTGTTTGAGAGGCCCTTGGCAATGAAGGCCTGGCCTTTCTGCCTCTCTTAGGGGACTTCCATCACCAATTCCTTCCAGGGTGGACAGGGCATTTTCATCCTGCAAGGATGGAGCAGGGACAAGCAGCTGTCACAAGAATGGCTGTGAGATAGGGAGCTTTTTGATTGCATTTGTTGCCTCCATAGCCCTGCCCAGCCAACACAGCAAGCTTCAAACAGCAGCAGTGCTCCAGTTTCAATGCCAAAGCCTTTGGGAAGCACCATTACCACTGGATGCCCCTCTATCCAGGTGGGTTTTCACAACTTCACACAGGGGGTGAGGGTCAGAAAACACCCACAGGATCTTCTCGGGCACAGAAAAGTAAAGTCCTAGGGGACAAGGGATGGATGCTTCTGGCTGCTCTGGGTTGCTCTGAACAGGCTGCTCATCCATTTCCTACACAGTGACTTCACATGGGTGTCCAGCTGTCCCTTGAGGCCCAGACTGAGTTCACCTAAGATATTACCCTGTTTCTGGACTCACCTGTTTTTCCATTAGCTGCCAAGCTGCTGAACAGGGCATAGCTGGCCACCACCCCACACAGTCAGTGCCCCTCTTACAGCCCTTTTTTTTGCTCTTGTGCATTTATGTGTGGCTTGGGATCTGCTGATTCACATTCCCATGCTGGGCACAGTGATGGCACTACAAGGGCATGGCAAGAAAGAGGGTTTGCCAGCAAGAAGTATTTCTTGGCATGGTCCCCAGTGCAGCCTCACGCCGTGACCCCTTCACTACTGTAAAATCCGTGGCCTTGGGGTGTCATTGTGAGTAGCAGGAACATCCAAGGTGACATCAAACCATCAGTAGGGACAAGGGGAAGGTCCCCTTCCTTGCTGCCCATCTCTGGGCACCTTGATCTTCCTGGTGACCCTCTGCCTCTGTTCCTGCAGATGACTACACCAGTATCTCCAACAAGCCGTGTGATCTCCAGTGCACCACCCGGAGTGGAGAGAGGCAGCTGATGGCCCGAGCACAGGATGGTACCTCCTGCAAGGACAGGACCTATCAAGGGGTCTGCATCAATGGGAAGTGTGAGGTGAGGCTCTGGGAGGAAGCAGTAGAGAAACTGGGATTTTAATTGCATGGCTGGACCTCCTGGTCATCGCAAAGCCAAGAATTGAAACAGAGGCCTCGCATTGGATTCATTCATTACTACCCCCTAGAACCTCCCCGAAAGAGCACACAGGGAAAGACCCTGCCCCTGTGGAGATAAACTGGCCCCACTAAACCCTCTCTTGTTTTGTCCCTTGCAGCCAGTGGGGTGTGATGGGAGCCTGTACTCGCCCCGGACGATGGACAGATGCAGGGTGTGTGGAGGGGACGGCAGCACTTGCCACCGTGTCTCGGGCACCTTCCGCAAGGCAATCTCACAGATAGGTACTCCCTGCTACCAGTCTGGAGACTTCACCTGCTACTTCTTACCACCAGCTGGCATGGAGGGGGACTGGCTTGAACGTGGGTAGGAGCTTTCCCAGCTGCTTGGTGGAAAGAGTTGAGGAATGCCACCACCCCTGCTTAAACTCCTGTGTTTTGTCCTTCTCACTTAATCATCAGAGGAGATTGGTTTGATGTGCTCTATATTAGGCTGGTAAGGTTTCCCTCCACCTGTTTAGAACAGGAAGCAGCTGAGGATCTATTTGTTCCTATTGATTTTGGCATTTCATGCACCTCAGATAATGTGAAGAGATCAATGAATCTTCTTTTATTTGTGCTACGTGTTCATTTGAAACCTAAGCTATGATGAGGGTCACAGCATTTTTTCAACCTGCACTTAATCTCCTGCTTTCCCCAGTCCTGTGGCTGGCACAGCTGAGGAACAGTCCCCTCTGAAATCAGGCTGAGATTCCCTGCAGCCTGATGGCCCAGTCCTCCGACCACAGGAGGAATGGACTGTGCTATGCTCATTAGTAATTAACCAACTGTGGTTTGAGGATGCTTTGGAACAACATTTCACACTGTTGTTGTTTCATGAGTTTGCCTCACTCCCTACAAACACCAGCCTAGAAAAGCACTCAGGCCCCTTTCCAGGAGAGGGGTAATGCTGTTAGCCCCTGTAGCAGTATGGGTACAGTTTTGGCCTCCCATTCCCATTCCAGCAGAGTTCCATTCTTACAGAACAGAGAAGACCTGCGTTTCCAGCGGGAAAGACAAACTGCCAAACCACGCAACTTTAAAAGCCTCTTATTTCCTCTCCCTTTAAAGGTCAATTTTTATGTTACTCCTGAGACAAATTCCATGGAGTCAGGAGCTGAGGGGACCTGTGGTCTTTTTCCACCCTCTGTTCAGCATCAGCCCTGACCACTACTAAGCTTTTTTCTGTGCTCTTGCCAGAAGCAGTGTGAAAGCACATTCATCCGCACCCCCAAAGCCAGACTGTTTCATTGTGCAGTTCCTTCCCGACTCCAAACCCAGCAGTGCTCAGACTGACATCTGTAATGGTGATCTGTTAATAGGGTTTCAGAGGAGATCTGGGATGAGAGCTCACAGACTGGTGCAACGTGCATTTAGGTTCTTGGCACCCTGCTCCTGAAGGGCAGTGCTGCCTCCCTACAAACACACTTGTCCCATGAGCTGCTTTTCCCACCCAGACCTTTTTATTCCGCCCTTGGGGTCTCCTCACACTCTGTTCTGTTCCTCAGGTTACGTGTTCATCACCAACATCCCTGCTGGTGCCACAGACATCCTCATCATTGAGCGCAGGAAAACAGAAAACATCCTGGGTAAGCAGAGGAGCTGGATGGGTGTGGAGACCCCAGTTCAGCTGCCTGGGAGGTGGGAGGAGGCTCTGTGCACTCCCACCTATGCTGTGAGAGAGCTACTGAGAGCATTTCCTCCAGAGTAGCTACATGGGTGCTTCATCTCTCCAAAAACCAAAGCTACCACATCTCCAGTGCCAGGAGAAACATTTGGAACCCAAGTTCGCTATGGGCAGGGCCTGGGGTTCTGTTTCTGCTGGGCTTTCCTCATTTGTGGGCTCTTTGCTCTCCTCAGTGCCAGAGTCCTGCAGAATGTCCCATTTGTCTGTTTCCTCTCTCTTTGAAGCACTTGCAGATGAATCTGGGCATTTCTTCTTCAACGGCAACTCCGCCATTGACAACCCTCAGAACTTCAGGGTGGCTGGCACCGTCTTCAAGTACCGGCGGCCCTCGAGCCTGAACTCGGATGGGCTGGAGTATATCATAGCTCACGGGCCCACTAACCAGTCTCTGAATGCCATGGTATGTGAGGAGCCAGTTTTAGGCTTTCCTGTCTGGCCTGCCTCCCTCAGATAACAGGAATGTAACCTGGTTCCCAAGCCAAACCTGAGTGTGTATGTGGGTTGAGGAAGCCACACAGGTGGGTGGGGGTTTTCCTTTCAGATTTATGAGGATGCTGTCTTCTCTTAACAACCATCACCAAACAGATGTGGCTAGGAAAGGCTTTTGGGAAATTCATGCCCTTAAAATAAAAGCAGTTTTGTTTTCTTTCCCTGTTTCCTCCAGTACTATAACTTTAATGGGAAAATGCCTCACATAACTTACGACTACACTGTCCCACGGACACCGCCTCTCCGAACTGCAGCCCCTGCTCTTGCCAGGCCTTTCTATCACCACCTACCAGTGACCAGCCAGAGCCATCCCATTCCAGCCAACTCCAGAGCTGCCCAGGACTTCAATGCCACGTGGCTCTCCCTGTCACCAGATGACACCAGTGAACAGCTTCCTCTAAGGGAAGGGCAAGAAGATTTAGACTTTGGTCCCCCGCACTTCTTCCAGACCAACTCTACTAGTCAGACCCAGGACTGGGGCTGGGAACAAAGTGAAGAGAAGGAGAAGTATGACTTTCAGATAAGACAAGTCTACCAGGCAAACACAGCAGGAGAGGAAGAGGAGGAGGAAGCAGCAGTTGGTGAAGAAACAGAGTTGGGTTGGTTGCTTTGTTCTTCCTTCCCCTATTTTATTGACTGAAAGCAGACATTCCGCAGTGGTCTTCTTGAAATCTAAGGTGGCTTTAGGATCAGGGTGAACAGGAGGGAAAGATGGTAAATAGTGGGGTGGAGACTGTCAGGGAGCAGCACAGGCCAGTAGCTCTGTGAGGGAAGGGGAGGCTGCGAGAGGGTGGCCACAGTGAGGAGGTGTTAGGTCATAGGTTGGACTTGATGATCTCAAAGGCCTTTTCCAACCTGGTTTATTCTGTAGTTCTGTGATCCTGTAACACGGGTTAAGCAGAGCACTCACTCAGTGCCTGAGCGTGGCAGGCAGGGCAGTGACAGCAACAGGGCCTAGCAACAGTCCAGTCATCATCAGGGGACAGCAAGGGGACAAGTTGAGGTCGATCTGGGAGAGCCATATAACAATTCAGGAACAAAGAACACGTGCAACATTGTGCAGCCCAGGACTGAAGCCCCAGACTGGAGCTTAAATGGGGCTCCAGAGCAGAGGGCAGACAGAGTGAGGGGTTGGCCAGGGTAATTAAAGCCTGCTGATGCTCCCTGGCAGAAATTTTTGATTTTTAGGCCGAACACTGAATGTTTTTTGCCTTGTTAAATGCCACACGCTGAAGTACAAGCCATCCCATATAGTTAAAGCATGTATTTTAATTCCAGCTCTCAGGTTCAACCAAATCTCCATCAGCACAGCTGTGCCCTACAGCATGAGGAGACCCGAGCTGTCGGAGAACAGCCGTGTGACATCCTCCAGGCTCCGTCTCTTCAGGCGCCTCTGTCACCGAGACCCTCACAACGCTGCCTTCTGCAGGGAGCTGCAGCCCCTGGCAGCCAGGCCAGCCCCCAGGAACTCCACGGCCAGGCTCTGGCCCCGCTGGCCACAGGGCCTCCACAAAGCTCTGGCTCGCAAGAACTCGCTGGAGGACTTCAAGGTGGAGGAGTTTGCTGGGAGTCAGGGGGAAGCAGCCAACAACAGCATGGTGGCATCTGTGGAGAGCCCTCTGCTCGGAGCCAGCCCGACTGCCAACATCAGCCAGGCAGAGCCTCTGCGAGCCCCTGGCACTGAAAGGTGGCACCTGACTTCCTGGGCAAAACAGAGCATGGTTGGCTGGGGAGGGAGGGCCAAGCCAGTCCCCTGCTGTCCTTGATGTCCCCATTCACCAGGGTCTATCCATGGAAGCTGCTGTAGGTGTTTCCTTCAAAGACTGGCTGTTACAACTGGCCTGATATGGAGCTCCTGGAACATATTTCAGGGTCCATTAAAATGGATGCTGAAGGACCTGGTGTGGTGTTAAACAAGACCAAGAATCCATAGCATGTCACATATATGCATATACCATCATGTCACACCCCTCCTGTGCCATTTCTCTGGGCACATAAGCTTCTGAAGCTTCTGTAAACATTTGGCAGGAGACTGAGGACCAGCTTTTAAATATTTCTGGCAAGCCACGTATAAACTCTCCCCACCACATTATATGATATGAGAGGGACCCTGCTTGAGCTTCCCTTTCCAACTCAAATCATGCCTCAAGGCGAGGTGCAAGCTGAGGCTGAGGGAGCCCCCGTGGTTGGCAACCATGATATACACAAGACTCACTATGAACGATGCTTCCTCCTTGCTAGTTGAATTCGGGAGGTGGATCAAGGCTTTGCACTCTCTGTTCATCAGTGGTCTGCCTTGCCCAAGGTGAGGGAAATGGAAAGCAGAAACACTGGCTTTCTTTCCATCTTCAAAGATAGCAAGGAGGAATTTCCCTATATTTCATGTTTGCAGCAATTTTTTTCATTTTTAGCTCACACCATCTCCTTTTTCCACAGCAATGAGTTTGATGTGAGTCCTGTGGGCCAGGATGACATCAGCTTGGCTGACATGTATCGGTGGAAAGTCTCAGCTTATGCCCCCTGCAGCTCCACCTGCACTTCAGGTAGGTTTGGCTTCAGGTGACTGATCACACTAGGTCCTTTTGGGCTGTTGAGGGAGGGAATCCTGGTATTTCTTTATATGACAGGGAGAGTTTCAGATGCAGTGAGCACTCCAGCTATGTAATGCTGGTGGGAGGAGGCTCTTGGATCTGATGGAGCGTGGCTGAGGGTGTTGCTGGCCCAGCAGGTATCAGCACCTCCTATGCAATGTGTGTGCGCTATGATGGAGTGGAAGTGGATGAATCCTACTGTGATGCCCTGACCCGACCAGAACCTACTCACGAATTTTGCACAGGGAGAGACTGCCAGCCTAGGTGAGTGGAAGTGACATCAGCTGTCCACAGGGAGGGATCTTCCTAAGGATCATTTTCTGCTCAAGGCATACAGCCGTTTTTGGGCTGAAAGGTACGCTTAAACCAAGAAGACCTCGTATCCCCTTGTAAGCAAAAAGAGGGGAAGAATCTGGGACCTAAATTGCCTGCCAAGGGCAAAGCTGGTTTCAAGGCCAGCACCACATTTACTCAGATGTGATGAGCAGAGCCACAGCAGCAGCTGCTGGGTGTGGGAGCCCTGGGTGTGCAGGCACAGCCCCGCCACCCCGTGCCCCTGGTCCCCCTTACCTGGGTGTTCCTTTGTGCTTTCTCTGCTCGTGGAGGTGGGAGACCAGCCGGTGGAGCGAGTGCTCCCGGACCTGCGGCGAGGGCTTCCAGTACCGCACCGTGCGCTGCTGGAAGATGCTGGCGCCGGGCTTCGACAGCTCTGTCTATGATGACCTCTGCGAGGCAGTGGGGCTAGCCAGGCCCATGGAGAGGAAAGCCTGCAAGAACAAGGCCTGTGGGCCCCAGTGGGAGCTCTCCGAGTGGTCCGAGGTAGGCTTTGCTCCCAGAGCTGAGCAGTCAGGCTGGGGTTGGGCCTGGAGGAAGGTGGCTGGCAGATGTTGGGTGCTGAGGAAGCCCCTGGCCAACTGCACCCTGGGGAAACAAGGAGTGCCTTTATCTGCAGCTGCCCTGTTCTGGCACTGCTCAGCAGACAAAGTCCATTGCAAAACATTTTGTCTAAGGTCACTTCTAAAGCAGGACACTGACCAAGTGAAAGCCCTGCCTTCCTCTTCTGGAGGATCCAAACTGAGGGCCAGTTGGGAAACAGTACCATGGAGACACAGAAGAACTAAAAGCCCACTGCAGTCCCTTTGACTGACTTCCCATAGCCTGCCCTGTTTGTGGCCCAGTGACTTTGAACAGCAGTTTAGGCATCAGCACATTGATGTGCTGGAGCTCCAGGTCCCAAAGTAAATGAGCAGCAAACACAGAGGCGGACACACCTTTTTCTGTCCCTGCTGGGGCCCTTCCCCTCCCGCCTAGAGCAGCAGGAGGAAAACAGGAGGCGGCACAGCTGCTTCCCCACCCTTGTTCTGTGCTCCTGAGCCCGGGGCTGACTTGGTGTGGCCCTTGCAGTGCTCGGCGCGGTGTGGCGCTCCGGGGACGATGAAGCGCGAGGTGCGCTGCTCCGTGGAAGCTCCGCTGTGCGACGAGTCCCGCAAGCCCAGCAGCGAGAAGGTGTGCACGGGCCCGCCCTGCGACCGCCGCTGGACCGCATCCGACTGGGGCCCCGTGAGTCCGGGCATCTGCTGCGCCCCTTGCACCCAGCGCTGGGCTGGAGGGTGGGAGCAGCTGGGCAGATAGGCTGCAGATCCCTGTGGGCTCTCTTCTGCCAGAGGCCAAGCTACAGAAACTAAAATAACCTCTCTTTTTGCCTCTCCTTGCTGTATATTTTGGTTAACTGTGAGCTGAGCTCTATTCGATAATGTGGGAAGCTCACGGCACCTGGAGAACGGAAGCCCCTGACTGAATGAACCTCTAAAGCCCCTTGGGATCCAGTGCAACAGTCCCAGTGTTAGGGCTGGACTCTGGACTCAACTCTACCGGCACCACCAACCCTGACCTCTCCAATTCCCTGCTTTCTGATGTGTCTAAATGCCTTTTGCTCTCCAAGTGCTCAGGTTCGTGTGGCGAGGGGCGCATGAGCCGCTTCATTGCGTGTCGCAACCTGGAGGGCAAGGTGATCTCCAGCTCGCAGTGTGACCCGGCCACCAAGCCCCTGGCTGTCCACCCGTGTGGAGACAAGAACTGCCCTGCACACTGGGTGGAGCAGGAGTGGGAGCAGGTAAAGCCAAGCCCAGCCCTGTGTCCTCAGACCTCCTTTCCACCCCATATCCCACAGGATGCGGTGGAAGTTTGGTTCCCTTGGCAGAGCACAGTTGTACAGCAGGCCCTCCAGACATGGATCTGTATCCTTGTCCCAGCTCCTTTGAGAAAGGGGGAAGGAGTAGTGAATATCCCAGCTTGTCCCGGCGGTACCCCATAAAAACCCCAAAGTTAGTGGCATTTACTGCCTTCCCAAGGAGCTCCACGGGAGGGCAGCAATACCTTGAGGAAACTGCTCTCCCACCTGGCTCCTCAGCAGAGCCGTGTTCTCTCACCCCCACAGAGGAGACGAATTTCCCACCAGTAAAGAGAAAGTCTGAACAAAACTGGCTTAGTCTCTGATAAGTAACAGCTGGAGGTAAACCTGAACCACAGCCCAGATCCCTGTGCTGAAAGTCACATCCAGACCATAACTATTTACTTGCTTCATGGATTACAGTCCAGAGAATGTGGTCCAGGTGCTTTGTTCCACCCAACACTCAGTTTCTGCACATCTTTTTACTCTCTTTCTGTTGCTCAAGGCCTAAAGACTTCAGGCTTCTCCACAAGAGTATCCAAAGAAACACATTAAGTCAGTTGTGAGGCTTGGGCTTTTTCTTTGAAGTCTTGAGCAAAACAGGGATTCATATAGCACTAAGGAAGAAGGTTTCTAGGAAATAAGGGAAGCAGCCAAGCCCTCTTCCCTACAATCATGGCTCAGCCTCTCTTCTCACTTTGCTCCCTTTAGAGCTGCTGACTGCATTCAGCACCAGTAAGAAGCACAGGCTAGTTACTTCTGGCAGTTCTGTAACCCTTCCCTGCTCTGGCCCTCCGTGTGGGTCACACACAGTCCTGAGGTGCCAGTTTCAGCTGTGACCTGGCTATGAAACTCATCAGAGCTCTGAAAAGCCAGCTGAGCTCCCCACCTTTGCCTGTGCCAGCTTCTTTGCTGTGTTCTCTCCGCTGATGAACTCTGAGTTCTCGGGATGACTAAGAGCAGATGCAAGCCAGTTGTGCTGACCCTGCTGTGGTGAAAAAGGACCCAAAGCAGTGAAATCTCAAACTGACAACTGCCTGCACGGGCATCAGGGAGCAGATCCTGCCTCCTGCTGCTTTTCCTGAGGGAGAGAGCCCTCCCAGCCAAGCCTGCATAGCTCTGGGTTCAGCAGTGCTTGTCTCTGCAAATCACCTGCACTGCACCACTCTGGTCCCCTTGGGCCCCCACAAAGCTTGGCAATACTCCAAGATGTAGGTTGCTACATGAACATGCTATGTGGATTTTCAGAACAGAGATACACATAAAATAAGACAGAAACAGCCTCTTGCAATCTTAGCTTGGCTGCTCCAGGCACCCTGGGGTAGCTGCTCTCGAGGCCAGCCAAGGTGAACTCAGCTGAACACTAATTACCAGCATCTGTCCCTGCTCCCTGGGAAATCTGGAGACACCCCCTTCTCCTGTGGCCTGGGCAGCACTTCCCTCTGTTAGACTGGTGTTAGCACAGGCATTAAGCCTTCCTTCTGAGCAGAATGCCCTCTTGCCTGAAGCTCTAGCATCATTTGTCACCAGGCTGCTCTGTTCCCTCGCAGTGTGACGCCAGCTGTGGGCGAGGGGTGAAGACCCGGCTGGTGCTGTGCGTGGGCCTGGAGAACGGGCTGTACAGGGAGTACCCTGAGAAACGCTGTGAGACCTCTCCAAAACCTGAGGAACAAGCTGTCTGTTTCAGGAGGCCGTGTTCAACGTGGTTCACCACCTCCTGGTCCCAGGTAGGGCTGGGGGTGGTGGGGAAAGGGCAGGGGAGGCCTTGTAGTCCTGGTTGATGGAGCAGGATCTGTGCTGAGGCTCTCTGGCAGCCTGCTCTGCCAAGGATCTGCTAAGTCTGGATGGGACCCCAAGTTCTGCTCTTCTGCAGAACAGGCAGCAGGATGAGAGACTGGCACAGGCAGGCTTGGAGCATGGGGGTTACTGCCTCAAGAAGAGCATGCACCACACTCCAGGCATGCAGGATACAGTAGTGTCTCCTCCACTGCCAGAAGTCAATGTTGTGTCTTTCCCTTAATAGTAACTGGTGAACTTTTAGGGTATGGAAAGACTGGGGAGCTGTGTCTGGCTTACAGCAGCCATTTTCTCCATATTCTGTCACAGCATCAACGCTCCAAACAAAAATAGTTCTGAACTGCAACAAAGAGATGAAAAGCAAACTCTCCCTTGCTCTGCCCCAACCCCAACTCAGGGATGCTTTCCTCCAGCAAAANGTGTGGCATTTGACCCAAACCTCCTCAAGAACAGGGATCCAAAGCAGGGATTGGGAGACCTTGGTAGAGCAAAGAACTTGGGAGCTACAGAAAAGCAGAAAATGCCTCTCATGCTCTCTGTCCTGTTTCTTGACCCCGACAGTGCAGCAAGACGTGCGGTGCTGGTGTGCGACTGAGGGAGGTGAAGTGCTACCAGGGGGAAGCACTGGCTCAGGGCTGTGACCCCTCTGCCAAACCAGAGGCCAGGCAGACATGCCAACTCCAGCCGTGCCCTACGGAGGCACCAGGTACATCTGGGAGGGCAGGGAGGTGGAGGAGCCCTTGGCTTTGTCCATGATGTCCACGCTGGGGAAGCAGATCTCCTTTGTAACCCGTTCTGTGTGTGCTTGTGCCCCCCAGAAGATGCCTGTGAAGACAAAGCGACGGCCAACTGCGTGCTGGTGCTGAAGGTGAAGCTGTGCTCACACTGGTACTACAGGAAGGCCTGCTGCTGGTCCTGTCGCCTCAAGTCATCCTGAGCACTGCCAGGCCATACTTTCCTTCCAAGTTCAGGGGCAGCAGGTCCCCCAACCCAGACTTTCCACTTGAAGCCACCCCACTTGGCTTGGCTGTGGAGCCAGTCCCTGTAGAGCAGCTTGCTCAGCGAGGAAGGATTCCTATGACTTAGTCATCACTGTTCCCTCTCTGCCGAGAGGGTTTTACACAAAACAAACCATCAGTGCCTAGAAAGCTACTGAGGAGTGAGTTGGGAGAGCCTGTCTCTGCTGTCACCGTCTCCAAGGGCACCGAGGCCAGCCTGTGGCAGGGCAGGGACAGCAGCATCCCTCTGCTCTGCCCTGCAGGCTTCCTACTACAAGGGCAACTGTCAAAACACACCGAAAAGTTGTGTCACAATAAAGAGATAAACTATAAAACTCTGGATTTGGGATGCATGTGCTTAGGCCAGAGCCAAGGGAGGAACAGGGGACTCAAGAGGAGCAAAAGCAGGAGCAGGAAGGGTGGGGAGGAAAAATCCTTGCACCAGCAGAGCTTCCAGGCAGTGCTGGATAAAGCCTTTTTTGGTGTTGCCTGCCAAAAGAACAGAAACCACTCCTGGTTTGTATTTCAAAGTCCTCGTTTATTTGACATTGAATTTGGACCCATAGCTGAGCAACAAAGACAGAGAATAGTAACAGGAGGAATCTGAAGTGGAAAAAAACCTGGGATCCCTGCCCCTACCCCCTCCTCTTCTTCCACCAGCTCCCAAACCTTCTAATTCTCAGCTGCATCCCTTGTGTTTGCAGCCCTTCCAGACTCACCCATTTCCCTGCAGCTGTGCCAGACCCAGGGCGTGTGTTGGCTGCAAAGCCAACCCTCATCTTGGCCATCTGGCTGCTCTGGAACTGCCTCCCCAGCCTTGGCACCTCGTTAGCCCGCGACAGGTCACACTTAATTTGCTTATGACGAAGATGACAATGGAGTGGCCTTGCTTCAACCACAAGGGTGACCCACAGAAGTGTGTTATTCCCACCCTCTGGAGGTCACGGCGCTGCCATGGTGGTGGAAAGCCTTTTTGTGTGCTAAGAGGTAGAGTTGGATGCCGGGAGCCGCCGTGTCCATGTGCTGGCTCTGCGCCCGCCAAGGGGACGGCATCACGGGGCCGTCTGGCAGGGACCATGCTGGGACACATTAACTTCTCATGGCTCCCAGCACGATGAGACCTAGCTGAGCAGATGCTCTAGTGGGAAAGAACGGGATTTTTCAAGTTAGCCAAGATTTTCTTCCAGTTACAGACCATGTTTTCAGGGAGGAGAACTGGCTAGATGGGAGGCAGTAGGAGCTACAGTCTATTGACCAGTGGGATCCAGAGAGCTTTGCTGCTGGTAACTTTAATCTTCCCTCCTGCCTGCCCTTAATGTGAGAGGACATTAAAACCTGCTATCACTATTTGGAGAATGGAAAGAGACTCTAAAAGCGATGCAGCCAGACCGAGTCTCCAGATAATGGAAATGCAATGTCTTTTTGGGCTGGAGGTGCGGGAGGTGGTGCATAACATTTGCTCAGAAGTGTGTGTAAAATGCAGGCTGGGGCAAGGCGTTTGGTTACAAGGACCATCACCATCTTTTGTCTGGCTCCTTTCTTCAGATCAGAGGTGCCAAGGCATGGGCAGGTCCAAGGTGTATATCAGCCTTTTGCCTGGTAACGTGGACATTCGAGGCTGGTGCACCGTGTGTCTCTGTGCTGAGACCTACTTTTTCTGTGTGTGAACAGGGAGGTCAAGTCCAAATCCTTCTGTGAGCAGCGGGATGATTTCTAAATTGCAGTGGTGAAAATAAAATCCCACCACTCATGTTTCTGAGCAGTCCTACCCTATACTGCAAAGGCATGGCAAGGGTTTCCTGCCATTGCCTCCAACAGCATCCGCAGGGATCATTGCTGTCCCAGTCCCTCCTCCCTGCTGTGAATGGGAAGTGCTCAGCAGAGCAGTCCTGCACTGGTTGCTATGGAAGTGCCTGGGAATGATGGAGATGTCCCTTTAGTAATTTTTCACCTAATTTGATTTATGGAGGAAGAAGAAACTTTCCCACATTCATTTTTGCAGAAAGGCAGAGTCACTGGCTGTCACTGCCAGCTGCAGTGCCGGTGAACCCGGTTCACAACATGTTCAAGACACATTTGGGTCTTGCACCCTCTTCCTCCAGAAGCAAAAGCAGGGGGACCCCAACCACCTGAACGTCACTCTCCAGTGGGAGGGCCCTGCAAAGGAGACGTGAGCCACTGGGCTCTGCTGTTGCTGTCAAAAGCAAAATCCATCCTAAAGCCAACCTTCCTCTGGCTGTCAGAGCCGTCAGGGTGGGGCTTTGAAAGCTGAAGGTGACCAAAACTGCAGTTATTTAGGAATTCAATTCTTCCCATACGTAAAATCTTGCCACATTCATGGGTCCAAGTTAAAATTGCTCCTAAGAAAGCTCGTGAAGAGTAGAAGAGGTGGGGGCTTTGGCCACAGAAGGACTGGCCTGTGTCTGTTGGCGTGGGTGAGCACTTTTGCGAGGAACTTTGCCTCCCCCAGCAGTGACCTAAATTCATGTCCTGAACTTCTTCAGCATGTGTGAAGACCGAAGCAGGTGGGAGACAGTGCCCTATCTTACACTTGAACAGAAAAGCTAACTGCTAGCGGCAACTGACGCAGCACGAGGGGAGCAGGACGACCTGCATCTTCCCTTCTTCACTTCCCCATCGCTGAGGAGCGCTGCCATGCCCTGCTCGGCGCTGGGATTCCCCGGGGATGGCAGCTGGCGGTGGATCAGCCCATTGCTCCGTGTGCCGGAGGCAGCGGGCATCACCTCGGGTGGCTCTGTGGGGACACCGAAGGCCTCACTGGGCTCGGGGAGCCGGGGTAATTAAATTAGGTTGTACTGTACATAGCCCTCGTTAGACAAGTCCCTTTGGGAGAGAGAGTAGATAATAATGACACTTATGATGGGTTCGGAGGTGGCCCTTTGGAGATGGTTCAACGTTGCCCTTTGAGGTCTCACTCGCCTTCCGGCCCACGAGGCTTGGCCGTGCAGGGCGGCTCAGCCGGACCGCGCTGGCCTCGGGCTGGGCTACGGGCTGCTCTCCTCAAAGACAAGTGAAAAGCCCCTTCCCTGGAGCGGGCGCTGGCTGGGGACGCCCTGTGCTAGCGGCGACGGTGACTACACCTCCGTGCTGACGGCCCGCGGGTTGGGGAAGCCGTCGCGGAGCAGGCCGTGGCGGCTCACCGTGTAGCTTTGCAGGGAGGCCATGTTGAGGGCCGGCCCCATCTCCTTGTAGCACGCGGGGGTGTAGGTGACCCTCTCGCCCCCGTTGCGCACCATGTCGGCAGTCCGGATGTAAAAGGGGGAGCCGTAAGGGGAGCAGGTCGGGCAGTGGGTGTGAGCCCCGTGCTGGTTGAGCTCGCTGGGCGGCGGCGCGGGGCTGCCCTGCCCGTCCACCATGCGGGAGCTGCAGGCGTTGCACATGACGAGGTGCGAGTGCGTGGGCAGGTCGGGCTCTTCCTCCTCCTCCTCCTCCTCCTCCCCCTCCTCCTCTTCCTTATCGGAGTCATTTTTCTTGCAGCAGTAGTACTGCAGGGAAGGGAAGGGGTTGTATGAGGGGAAGCAGAGCAGCCGGTGGGGCAGCCCTGCCGCATCCCCGCTCCCCTCAGCCCCCTGCCAGAGAAACCCTCCGGGGCCTCTTGCTGATCTGCTCCATCATTCCTGGGTCCTGGGAAGCGGCAGAAGCCGCACAAAACATGGACCTGAGCGTGCTGCAGGAGGCACCTGCTGGGGAACTCACCCTCATCCCCCTGGGAGGTTTGCAAGGGGAAGGTATTTCATCCTGCCAGTTGAAAACTGCTCCAAGTAAGCGCTGTGCTTTTCATCACACGGGCATTGCTGCGTGGCACAGACTTCACATTAACTTTTAAAGAGCGGGAGGTTGTAGCTAGCCCTTGTTGAAAGCCTCCTCAGTTAATTTACAAGGGGAAAAAAAATTATATAAAAATCTCCATCTGGTATTGCAAACCCAGCCAAGCCTGCACCTCAATTAGCAAGTGCTGCAGAGCCTCAAAAGCCTCAGGGCAGTACCCCCCACACCTAGGGGAGGGAAGGACATAACTGCAGCACCTGGGGGGATAGGAGATTTCAACTCCCTGCCATCACAGGCAAAAAAAGCCTATCCAGATCCTTCCTGCAGCAGCACCTTGGCCTGGGGAGCAGAATCCTAAAATATCCCCAGTTGGAAGGATCAAGTCCCCCTCCCGGCCCTGCACAGGACAACCCAAAACTCACACCTTGTGCCTGAGAGCATTGTCCAAGCACTTCTTAAGCTCTGGAAGGCTTGAGGCTGTGACCACGGCCCTGGGGAGCCCGTTCCAGTGCAAAGTGGGGGTGGCAAGGTGGAGGACACTCACCTGTAGCCTACAGTAGCAGAGCACAGCAATGATACACAGTAGGATCACCGTCGCTAGGATTCCCCCGGTGATAACAACAGTTCCCGCTGTCATCCGACCGATTCTCCATCAAACTCTGGAAGGCAGGGACACAAAACTCACCTTCTCCAGTTTTGTCATCACATCATGAACGTGATCCCCACAAGCCATCCCAAAATATTGCATCCTCATTCCCCTCTCCCCAGCTGGAAAAGTATCATCCAACATTATCCTCCTCCTCCTCTTAGGGAGAGGACACCTGAGATGCAGCATCACATCCCCTCACTGTTATTGCTGCTCTGGCTTGGGGTCTTTGTCAAACACCCCACAGACCACTGGCAAAACCTCAGCCTTACTGAGCCAAAAGGGATGCTTTCCACCCTCCTGGCAGAAAATTCAGTTTCTGCTTCAAAATACAGGAACAAACCTGGACTTTTCACCAGGCAAAGCCAAAGGGGAGCCTCTGAACTCCACAACAGTCTGAGCCCAAAAATTTCACCCCGCCTGCCTGTCAGGCTGAGCAACCTCCACCCTCATCCCTGTGCCATGGCACCCAGGGGATACTCACGTTCAGTGACGGAGGCGTTGGACCTGGAAAAAGAGGAGGGAGAGGTTAGACATGGCCTGACAGCACCTCTTACACCTGCCTGCCTTTCCCCATTGCCCAAGAATTAGCCTTGATCTGGGATCTGCAGGAAGCCCTGCTTCACCCCCGTGTTATTTTCTTTAATTTGAAGCAGGGAAAGGAGGCATTTCCCAAGCTCAGAGCAATGCTCTACAGGAACAGGGCGCAGGCCTGGCTTAGTCAGCACTTGGCCTTTTCCACTTTAAAATTTATTACAAGGAAGGCGGATGCATCATCTCACTGATGTTTTAGGTGCCGCTGGGAAACGAAATCTCTCCTCCATCCCCTCCAGGGCGGGTGAGCCCCAGCATCCCCCCCCACCCCATGGACACTTACCCAGAAAAGGACAGGCAGGGTGTCGCAGTCACGCTGGCCCCGGGCCGGATGGTGGGGACAGGCAGCACCACATGGCCACGGGGAGACTCGGTGGCCCTGGGAGGGAGAACAAGGAGAAAAACTCCACCATCAGCTCATCCCCCTTCCCAAAGGAGCTGCCCAGTGTCCCCATCCCCACCAACGCCACCTCTGTCACCGCAGTGGGGCTAAATAAATTGTTAATTTTAGGGAGACTGTCAGGAAAGGTGGGTAAAGCAAAGGTGGGTAAAGCAAACTGCCAGGAAAGGATGATCCCGGGCCCCAAATCTGCCATTTCACCAAAAGTGAGGACTTGTAGCAAGAAGTGGGTGCAGCCATCGCCCCATCACCCCCCGCCCCCCCGGCGATACCAGCACAGCCACATTTCATTACTGGCCCCTGCGTCCCTCTGTGCCTCGTCCAGAGCAGGGATAATTGATAGGGCCCAAGTGCCAGCCCGTTGCAGCTGAGGAGATCTAATTACCCGCTCACCACGCGGCCCTAATTGACGGAGAGAGGTGGCAGCTTCCAGGCGAGACCTTCCCAACTCTGCCCTGGCCCCTCCCTGCTGCACGTCCCAGCAGGCACAGTGTGGAACCTTCCTCCCCAAAAATCACCCACCCTCCTCACTCTGCTGTGGTGGTTTGCACGTCCTGCCTGTCACAAACTGATTTGCAGCTGATGGGAAGTTCCTGTAGGAAGCCAAAAGGCGGGCACGCATTGGATTTCCTCCTTGAGCCGCTCTCACACACGAAACAAAGGAAAAAAAACCCCAAAGAAATCAATATGTCCATAACCCAGCTAATATCTCCATCCATCAGGAGACCCAGCACAGAGCTAATAATAGAGACCAACACACTCAGCTCCTGCTCCCTGTTACCAAACCGTACCCTGAACCACTGCCAGGAGTGTGAGGGAATGCACAGGGAGCCTTTGCAGTTGTCACCTCCCCAGGTGCCTTCCTTAACAGGGAAAAGGTGACAGTGGGTGGCTGAAAATGGCAAAGGCTGACCTTTGATGACCCCAGGATGGATACGCCGCAAGCTGGGTGGTGATGGATGATGCAGGCGGCTGTTCACATCCAGAAAACTTCATTTCATGGGAGCTGTGATTTGATTTAGAGCTCAGAGAGCAGCATCCAATTAGCCTGAGGACTGGAGCGAGCAGGCAGCCCTGGAGAATGACCCCGGGCAAGGAGGGACTAGCCTTGGGGATCCTTTGGTCACCTCTGAGACCTGAGTGTCTCAGAGGATGGCAGGGCTTCCACATACCCCATCTGTAGTATTCCCATTTCTGGGAATGCTGGGATCAGCATTTCACTAGCCCCGCTCTGGAACTGAGCTCTTCCTTATCAAAATAGTGAGCATTAAACAAAGGCAAAAATGAAAATGAAGCACAAGAGAAGTGCTGCCTTTCCTCTACTCTTTGGAGGGGGTGTTTTTCAGGAGGAGGAAGTTCCTGCCTTTTCTCCCCTTCCCCAAACCCAACCCACCAGCGGCCCAGAAGTTCATTTTCTACCGAGTTTGTGCCTATAAAATAGCTTTCTCTAGCCCACAGCTCTGTCCTGCATGGATGAAGAAGGGAATGTAACACCTCCCAGGGAAGGAGCAAGAGCCACAGTCTCAGGAGTAACTGGGGTTTTGGGAATTACAAGCTAAATGTGTCCAGAAAGGGGCAGGACAACTACAGCAGCCTTTTCACATCTCTGCCACCAGGAACCAGCCCATACCCATTTTCCATCCACCCTTCCCAAACACATCCCAACCTGCTGGGAAAGGAGCATTTTGGGCTCCACTGGCTCAGCTCCACACAGCCTCACCCCTCCATCCCAACAAAAGGCCATGCATTTTTATGGATCCTCTAAAAGCCTAGGCTGCACTGCGAGCTGAGCTATCTTGGAGCAGGATACGACACAGGGGTATCCCAGGGGGATGCACAAATCCAATTCCCCCATGCACAGTGCTGTTTGTCCTTCTGGCTTAAAAAGGGAGTCGAGAGTTGTTTAGATATTGAAATATCCCAGGTGGAGCAGATGTCTTGGCATTCGCTGCTCACCCGCTCCCGGGTGGCTCGGGAGGGGCAACAGCTCAAGGGTGGTCGCAGGGACCCTCTGGCACACAAATCATCTGAGTAAAATCAGGATTTACATGTACTCCCTGCCTCTCGGGGAGTGACCAGAGCCGTGTCACTGTCCCGGGCCGGTCGGGAGTGGGAGGAGGGCGGGTCCGTGGCTCTATCCAACTCCGGGCAGGCGGGCAGAGCCGCTTGCTGCAGAGATACATTTTCTTTAATTGATGTTGCCTCACGGCTCAAAGTTAGGGCCTGAAAAGTGACTCTGGGAACGAGTGGCATCTCAGGCATATTTATTCTCCTTCAGTGACGTCCATAGCAGATTTGCACGGTTTGCAAGTCAATGGCGAGGTTTTTGCCAGCCACCAGCACTCCCAGCCCAGCTGAGACACTCCTGTCCTTACCCTGGGTGTCCCCGCAGCCTCGAGCTCATCCCTGCCACCCGACAGGGGTCAAGCACTCACACCAGAGCTCGGGAGCAGGTTTAGGCTGGGGCAGGGCACGGTTATCCACCAAGAGCATCATGCTGACCCTTGCCAGGAGTCCTGCCCCGGCCCAGGCTCTGGTCCCTGGTTTTGCTCTGCAGCTCACGGGATAATTCAATGAAATGTCTGCCTGGTAAATTAGCCTGGCCACTGCCTCACCAGAGTCATCTCCCAGGGCCTAATTGGAAAAAACCAGCATCAGGGGCTGCCTTTTCAAAACAGATTATGGCAGCAGACAACAGGGCAGCTCCCGGCAGCTGCGACCTGCCCCGCATGGACCCAGCCCGGCGAGATCCAGGGGGATCAACCCTCTGCTGCAAACCCCCAGCCACGGGGCAGGATGGGTGCTCAGGCAAGGCTGGGGTCCCCAAACTGCCTGCATGTCAAGTGCTCTGTACTGCAAAGCATGAGGGGACAAACCAAGCCAAGGGGGAGCAGAGCCAAGGAGACCCCACCACACAAACCAGCCGAGCCAAATGAAATTTTAGCCAGAGCAATGGCAATGTGGGATGCAGCTGGCAGACCCCCAGGAGCCTCCCTCTGGTCCCAGTGCTCGCCCCCAGGCTTCCTGCCCAGCTGGCAAACCCCTGGGTCACTGTGAAGCCAAATCAGCTGAACCTGCTGCTGGTTCTGCTGGAGTTATACTGGAGTCTGGACCAGTCTGCAGACAGAAATCACAGCAGCAGTTGGGAAAACGTTTGGTTTTGCCTGCTGGAGAGAACTGCCAATAAGGTTCTTCCCAGCAGAAAGGGTGTTTCGTGTGACCCATTTCCTCCCCGAGGCTTTTTCCTGCTGTGATGCCTTTGGTGCCTTGAGCCACATGGGGTTTTCCCAGCAGATTTGCTGCAGCCAACACCCTGCTCCCGGCTACCACAAGGGCAGGCAGGTCACAGAGGTGACACTGTCCCCCAGATGAGGCTCCAGTGAGTCACAGTCAGTCATCAAAACCAAAAATTCTGTGCCCTGCTGCAAGTCTGCCCTTGCTTTCCCTCCACCACCTGGACCAGCTCCCCAAGGCTCCCCACTGCCTCTTCCCAGCCCAGGGATGGGAAAGATGAAATACCAACAAGGATGTGAAACCAGCTCTTTTCTTGCAAAAGCTTTGTGGAAAAGGCAAGATATTAATCACAAATTTAAAAAAAAAAAAAATCAAACACCTTCAATGGTGGAAGCTGCCAGCCAGACCCCAGCTCCCAGGTGGGCATGAAGGGCTGCACTCCTGCTGTAACACTGAGCCCAGGAGATCCCTTCTCCTGGCCATCAAACTTGGCCAAACACCACCTTCTTGCCCCCCCAGCTTCACTGCCTCCCACACCACACCTCACCCTGCCCTGTGGGAGCCCAGGAGAACCCTGCCAGCAGCAATTTGTCTTTACAGGCACAAAGGACCAAGCATCCCCCTCCAATCTGTGCCCAGGTGTGTGAAACCCTGGCATATCCTGGGACCAGCTTGCACATCTGCGTTCCTCTCCCTGGGAGACCTCCCAGCACTTCTCAGACTTCTGGAGGAAGGGCAGCTTTGCCGGCTGGGATGTCTCAGCCACGGATTATCCTGGTATCTCGTTACTTGGGCATCTCATCTGCCCTTTATCTCCTTAAGCGACTATTCAGATCCTGTCTCCCCTGCCTGCGTGGATTAACTGCAGCCATGGATACGATGGAGGGACACAGAAGGCACTGTCACCCCACCCTGTCCCCAAAAACACACACGGACACCAAACCCCGTGTGCTCAGCCAGGGCTACACCTGGATCAAGGCAAGTCTCTGTATAATTACAACCCCATTTGCAGCTCCTCCTCATTGCAGGGCTGCTTAAAACCCTGCACGGGAGAACGGCAGCTCCCTCCTCATCCCCCCACAGGTCTCCTACGCGCTGTGTTTGCTCAGCCGGCTCCCAGTCAGCCCAGCTCGGGAGCCAGGGTGGCATGCAGTCCCGGGAAATGTGGTGAGCAGCCCCGGACACAGGGAAAGCATCAGACGTGGGCAGCCCACAGCGGGATGCAGGATGGGAATATCCACACAGCTCATCTCCCGCCGCTGTGCCCAGGGTTCCTCCCGGGGCAGGACCTGGCAAAAGCCCTGTGTGGCCACGGCCAGGAATGTGTGGCGGGGAGCCGCTCCGCCGTGCTCCCAAAATAACCAGGGACAAAACCGGCGGCATGAAGCCAAGTCACACAGAGAAAGGCTTTTGAGATTATCCCGCACGTCAGATCCCCACGGGCGCTCCGGAGCCAGCCAGCACCTGGCCAGCATCCCTGCTGCAGGCACCGTCCCTCCCAGCAGCCACACATCCCCACAAGGAGCAGCTGCAGCAGCCGGGAGTGGAGCAAGCCAGGACGCTGGGTGTGTCCCAGGTGAGACCGACCCTTGCCAAAAAGCTGGAGAATTTTCCCACACACGTGTGCTAAAGGCTTGGGACCTTCCCTATGGCCACAACCTGAGGAGAGCCAGAGCTCAGGCTGGATCCTGCTGTACTGTAGATTCCTGGAGGACACAGACCTGAAGAGCAAGGACCTGGATTTTACTTGCACCCCACGTTGCCCCTGTCACAATGGGTGCTTACAAAGTCCAGCAAAAGACATGGATCCTTGTGAAATTGGAAAGGACCAGGAAAGGTTATTTGCTCCCTGATTCCACCCTTGGTGTTTGCACCTTGCTCTGCTGTGGGCATCCCACGACTGATTTAACCCTGTGGCAAGGCACCAACACAGCACAGGTATGACCCAGCATCAGCCAGCATTCCCAGCACTCGCCCCAGACTCTCCCCAGCAGTGTGAGGGAGCCAGCCTCCCATCGAGGATGCTCCACTGTTCGTTCCCAACCCTGGGCAGGTCTCTCCAGCACTCTCATTGCTTCAAGATGAAACCTTCAACTTCTCACACCAGCGGGCTCTCCCGTCAGGGCAAGGACATGAAGACCTCGGCCAAATCCCTCCATTCCCTGCGGGCTGCAAACACACTCTGTGGATATACGATCTTCTCCCCGGTTTGATTTTCTTGCTCCTCCCCCACAGGGAGGTGCATGCTCTGCTCTCCAGTGGGGCTAATTCCACTGCGACTCAGTGCCACCAAACACATCTTCATCCTGGGCACAGAGTGGAAGAGGAGGATCAATCCCAGAAGCATTGTTCAGAGAAACCCCACAGAGCATCCCCAACAAGATCCAACCAAGCAGAGCAGTGAGTTTCCCTCCAAAGATTTTTTTTTCATTAAGCCAGTTTCTCAGCAGCTTTCTGTGAAACAACCCCCAGGACAGCTTCTCCTCCAAGGCACCACTTCATTGTCACCCTTCTTGCCCTGGACATCGATGCCATCTCACCCTTCCCACCTCATTTCCACCATTCCCATGAAAACTCTTTCCCCAGTTTCCCAGTTCCCACATGGATCAGTCCTCGCTGCCCTATCCCAGTTCCTCCCAGCCTGACACATGAAACACAACTTGTGCAAAACCTTTCCATGTAGCAGCAAGCTCTGCTCCCGAAAGCAAAGCCCAGGGGAAAAGCTCTGGATGAGGCTGGAGCCTCAATAATCCCATCAGTGCAGTCCCCCTGGCACGGCACACCGGGGCAGATCCGTTGTGCCGCGGCGTCACCCAATTTACATGTTTTGCTAAAATAAAACACAAAATAAATTCTCTGTCTCGCCCCCTGGGCTTAACCCGTGCCCTGCCACAGCCTAGGGACTGGTGGCTGAAACAGTGACAGGTGTTTGAAGGGTGCTGCTCCTCAGGGACACGAAGGGGATGTCCCCCTGTGTCCTGCCAGCATCTGCCCTCCTGCCTGCAAGTGTGCCAGCTAGACGGCCACTGTGGAGGGATTCAATTAGCAAAGACATCATTAGGGGTAATTGCACTGTTTACCAGTTAAGAGGAATGACAGGAGATGAGCCTTGTGTTTGCCCATAAGGTGAGGGGCCACCACCACCCCTCTTGGCTCAGGAGGTCTTTAAATCCCATTTACATTACAGTTAGGAAAACTATAAGGATGTCTATCGGTGAATCACTGCACTTTCCCTTCCACATTTTGCTGCTTGCCTCACAATTGTCTCCATCCAGCCATGGGGCCAGAGTTGATCTCATGAGACTGAGATCTCTCCCAGCTGCCTATCAGATCCAGGTAAGGGCTAAACAGGACACGGCTGTCAGCATCTCTAACAAACCAGGTACATCTCTGCCCACTTCCAGCTGGCCAGGTGCCCTTTGGCACCAGGGAACAGACAGCCCCCCAGATCAGAGCTCCTCCAACAAAAAACCCAGCCCTAGGGCTGGTTATAGTTTAATCCTGCTCTCACAGTAGCTGCTAATCTGCATGGTGCTTGGGAAATGTCTTTTTTTCCAAGGGAAAGGGAGATGGAGGGTGCCAGCCCCGGGGAGGAGGGCACAGGGAAGGGCAGCCTCTTCCTCTGCATGATGCAAGACCTGCTGCTCCGACTGTCAGCATCCCCCCGGCATGTTCGCTTGGAGTAGAAACAGAGATTTATTTTAATGACTCATTAAAGCCTAATTGCATTCAGGCAGCAATACAGAGAGAGGAGCCTCCCACGTGCACCAGTAGTACAGTCAGAAGGGCTCTCGGAGCCTCCCCGAAAGCACAAGGCAGACAGACTGTCTCTTTTTGGTGGGGCCAGACATCAGGGCCAGCTGCTGCCTCTGGAAGTGTGGCTTTGTGATCAGGATCCAAAAAACTCTCTGATCTTCTCTTCGTTTGCCTCTGTCTGCCCGATGTGGCAGCTGCCACCAGCTGCTCATCCCTGAGCTCCAGGGAGGAGACGTGACTTGCCCAGAGCTTGGATGCCCATCTCCAGGGCCTCTGGGTGACCATTTCCTAGCCTTGGGGACACAAGTGTTTGTAACTTCCCCCTGGGCTTCCAAGGACCCCATAGCAGGAGCAGGGTGGGATTTGCACAGGAGCCACTGCAAGTCACCCAGGCAGAGAGCTGGACGTGACACAAGGATGAGCTGCTCCTCCCATCCTGAGGGCACCACAAAGTAGCCAAGCTAAAAACCAGCCAGCCTGGAGGGGAACCAGCCCAAACCCCACCACTAGCAATCCACCAATGACACCACCCACGAGGAGCCCACGTGCCTCACCCTTCCCAGCAGGATGCACACCCAGTGACAGCCACACCACCCATGGGAACAGGAGCTTACAGCCACTCTGACCTCCAGAGAGCCCCATCATCAGGACACATACTGGGAAGCCCCTCCTGCCCTTCTCACCAGACTGAATCCACTGACATGGACCTGAGGTTCTCTCCTCCTGGAAAGTTGCCCCATGCAGGGATGAGAAAGCCACAGGTCCCCTTTCCTGCTCTGTAATTCACCCACAGAACCCACAACGATGCTGATGGTGTGCTGTGGGAGGACAGCCCATGTGGAAACAGACACCCCATGGGATGGACAGGGCTACCCAGCCATGGCTCTGCTTTCCAGTCCAGCAGGAATCCACCTCTCAGAGATGGCCTATCCATTGGGATCCTGGACCACAGTCCCATGGCTGCACACACCAGGGAAACCTGGGGCCACACACGGTTCTGGGGTCAAACACAGGCACAGCACCTGACCCAAACCCCACTGTTTGTGGTAAATTCAAGTGGACTCATTCCATGATCAGGTCCAGGACTGACTTTTCCATAAAAAGCTTTCCAGGGAAAAGCTCACCTGCATTTCTACTCACACTCCTTTCACCCACTGCATCCCAGGCAGAGCAAGGAGGCACGATGCAACCAGGCACAGGCGAGCAGGCCCTGCAGAGCTAAACTCTTTGCTGGATTTCAGACCTTTTTTTTTTTCTTGTTGCTTTATCACACAGCAGGGCCACAGACTCATCCATCACTCAGGCTGCTCCACCTCAGGCAGCCCCATCAGGCAGGAGTGGGGCCGGCCAGGGTGGTCACACACACGCTGCCACACGTGCCCAGTGAAAAGGAAAACCCAACATCAAGTCTCTAAATGTCTCCTGCAAATGAAGTGTGAAACTCGTTTTCAAGAAAACAAGGGTAACGGAGCCACGATAAATATTTCATCCTGGTGGGAAAGCAGCGACAGGGAAGGTTAGGAGGGCAGAGATGCCAGGAGGGATAGAGGGTAGCAGGGATGGAGGGGGTGAAGTTGGAGGCAGCTGGTGCAGGGAACAAAGGGAACACCACAGCCTGACCTTATTTCTGTTTGCCACTTGCCCTGGGGGCTATCGGATTTGAGGCATGACCACAAAGCAGCTCCCAGAAACAGGAGCATATCCTGTGTTCCTGTTTGTGCCCATGGCTAAATTGGGTGATCCTGCAGCAGCTGGGACCAGCCCAATGCTCCATCCTGACTGTTCCCAGCAGACACACACAGCTGCCCAGCTCTCCTGTCAGTCCATGTACACAAAATGCCCCATGCCAAATGGCTGGAGGATGCTCTGCATTTCTCCACAGAGGAGTGTTTGCCACGTGGAAAATCCCTCACACCTGATTTCCACCCTGCAAAGGGTCTTTTGGGCTGGAATAGTGCAGGCCTGGGCTGTCTCTCCTAAGCAGGTCCCTGGCGCTGGCTGTCCTCAGGCCTGTGCCCAGGCTGAAATCTGGCACTTTGGAAAGAGATGGACAAGGACTTCACATCCCAGCAGAGATGGTGCTGGAATAGGATCGGACTCACTGATCTGATGTTCACCATCACATCCAGAATGGCAGCCTACTGATGCTCTCCCCTCTTGGATTTTCAACAGGTGAGAAAGTCCTTCCTAGGAAAAGCCTTTTCTCCCAGTCCCTGGCAGCCCAGGTTAGAACCCTTTGGATCCTGCAGGAACAAATGCCAAGCAGCAGCCCCAGTACACACAGTATCCCTCAAACAGCATCACAGGGAATTCTGAGGCTTAGGGAAGCAAGGGGCAAAGCTGGGGAAGGGGAAAAAACAGCCACAAAAACACAAGCCTCTGTCGGGGTGGAATATTCCACCACCCCTCAGAAAATCTCGCTGCTGGAGAGACAATCAATAGTACACAAATGAAATACAGCTGAAAACACTAAATGTTTCCACATGCCCTTTTGGAGGGAATAAAATCCTCCAGGATAACCTTAAGAGAAAACAAAAGCCAGGCAAATAGCTCAAGCACAGGTCTCCTTTAATTACTGCAGCCCAATGAGAGACAAAACAGAGATCCTTCGGAATAAACAAAAGGATTTGATTTCCTCCACTTCAGCAAAGGCAGCCACCATTTCTGTGGAGAGGTTTGGTGGTGAGGTTGGGGATTTGATGGGCTGACATGTCCTTGATGAATGGCAAAGCTTTGGGCCCCAGGAGAGGGAGCAGGAGGCTAAGCCCCTGGCTTGGGACTTCCAAAACTTCAAGTGGCTGCAAAGATGTAGGTTTAGAGGTGGGAAAACTCTGTCCTACCCACCCGAGCTGCCATCGGAGTTCGCGGGGACTGAACAAACCCAGCACAGCGCTAACTTGGACCACACAACCCCGAGAAAACGAGTCAGGGTCTTGTAGGGCACCACAATCCCGGAGCTTCGCCCAGACGAAGCTGTGGCACCGGGACTCGGCGCAGCCCCGGGATGCAGGGAGCAGGCTGATGCTGGGAGCATCCCACCCGAGCATCCCAGCCCGTTGTGCTCAGCACCCCCCACTACTCGGGCTTCCCTACATTCCCATCGCAGCCCCAATCCCTGCTAGAGCTTTTTCTTGGCCCCGACGCCCCTGGAGACCCCGCGGAGCGGGGGAGGCGGGCGGCGGGATGCCCGAGCCCTACNAGGAGCGGGCGGCGGCGGGTCCGGAGCGCGGCGGCGGCGGCTGGGGCGGGGACGGGTCGGGACCGCGGGGGAGGGCTGGAGGAAGCGGAGGAGGGCAAGAGCAATAAAAGCGGGAATAATAAATAATAGGAAGAAGAATAATCACCGGAGCGGCGGAGCCGGAGCGCCCAGGCGGGTCCGGCCGCGGGGGAGGAGTTTGCCGGAGCCGGAGCTGCCACCCCCAGCACCGCCCCTAGCCCCGGCCCCACGGCAGGGGAAAGAGGGGGGACACCCACTCAACACACACAAAACCTAATCCTCTCCCGGGGGAGCACACACTGACAGCACCCTCGGTACCTTCAGGCTACCCCCAAAGCCAAGCCCTGCAGCACCCCAGTCACTGTCAAACCTGCAACATCCCCATGCTCGGGTCCTGCAGCACCCCCGGCACCCCAAAGCCACTCCTGCAGTCCCCCGAGCACCCCCATCCCTAACAGTGTCTCCTGATTCACCACTGCCTCGGCCCCATGCTGGGCATCCAGAGGCTCTGGCTTGATCCATTCACCATGTCCCAGCTACTCGTACTCGTCTGCCTCTGCAAACAGCCAGGAGAAAAACCCATCACACACCACTGCCACAGGGACGAGCCAAGCCCAGGGCTAGGGATGCCAAGCCTGTCCACCATTTTTCAGACAGAACGGCCTCCCCTCCCCACGACTCCCTGTAAAACACATGTCTCTTAGCAGATACTGGCTCCCCAGTGTGAGGCTGGGGGCACTGCTGGGTTTGCTGCAAGCTCGGCCCATTGCTGGGTGCATCAAGCCCATGCTGGCACTGGGAAGCCACAAACACATAAACGGTATTGTCTCCAGTAAGAGTTTCCAGCTGCTGGGAAGCTTTGAAGCTCCAAAGCAAGAGTTTAAGCTGGAGAAGGTACAGCTTGCAGTTGGCATCGCCTTTGGAAGCAGAGAGCTGCTCACTGCTGCGAGCTACGATAAAGATAATTGAATCTCATGCCTTGCACCACAAGCTGACCGCGGCGAGTGTGAGGATTACTGTGCCAGCAGAACATGTGTTTGCCTGTTTCTCTCTGATTTTGGTCTCAACAGGGCACAAAAGCCACGGCAAGGCAGTGCAGCTTGGTGGGATCAACACAGAACCTCTGCTACAGCCAGGCAGTCAAACTCTCCCATGCTTCAGTTTCTAAGGACAAGACACCACTGATACTTTTCCTCCCTGCAGAGCAAGCTATAAAGCCAGGCAGAAAACACCACTCACCTTCTCCTCCGTCACCTTGCCGTCCGTCAGGGCATCCCGTTGGGCACGGATTGCTCTCCCTGTTCTTCCAGCCCAGCCCTTGCAGCTGCTCGTTGCGGTGCCAGGAGCCCGACCCGCTGGTTCCTCCCCAGGCTCCAGCAGCAGAGCTGAGCCGGGAGGAAATAAACGCTCGTCTGGATGCAAACGGCTCTGCGCCTTTAGCAAGAGGGCAGGATGAATTATGAAATGCAAAGGCCAGATAAGTGGATCCTGCACAGCCCTTACCCTCTGTGCTGCAGGACCCAAGCGCCTGCTGGCTCTGGGGTGAAGGGCTGCTCTGGGATGCACACACAAACACCTGCACACAGCCCAGCCAGGGATAGCCTCCCCACTCCCCTGCCGATAGGGGAATCCACAGCATCCACTCCAGCACATCAGAGGGCTGGCAAATACGGAGGAGCACTGAGCGAGAAAAGCAAGAGTAGGTAGTAGGTAGTAGAGACACATCTCTACTACCCTGCATCTGTGCAGGGTAGTAGAGATGTGTTTTCCCCTTAGCTGGGCTTCAGAGCTGCTGGAGGGATGGGAATTAGAGACATCCAGGCGAGCACAAAGGAGAAGGAGGCCAGGAAAAGTGACAAAGTCATTTCCTGGGCTGCTCTGGGCAGGATGCAAGGAGGTGATGACAGCCCAGGATGCAGAGAGAGCCACTTCTCCCCTCAGCAAGGACTGCCAGGGCCATGGGAGGCATTATTACAGATAATTCAGGAACTGACATTTCGCCATTTCCATGGATGGACATGGAAAATAATTTATTTGGGATTAAGGAGTCACTTGGCTTACACAGAGCTGAGATTGCCCAGATCCAGATGATGCTCCTCCATCACCCCCGTGGCTCTGGCCCAAAGCAGGCAGGCACTGCAGGAGATCACAACAAAGGGAATGTGAAGCAGCATCGCTCCAGCGAGCAGGTTATCAGCTCGCCTGATTCCAATGCTGGTCTCATTTTTTTCCCCCTCAAGCTGTCTTTCCTATTGTTGTTACATTACTTTTTATAGCAATGCATGGGTGACCAAATAGAACAGAGAAGGTGGGATTCCCACTTTGTGGCGGCTGGGAAAAGCTCAGAAACAGGAGTGCCAGATGCTCCGCAACGGGGAAGAAAATTAAAGCCGAAGTTTTTGTTTTCAGTCGATGTGGTTTTAAATAAAACACATGGTTTGGGAGGCTCAGCTGGCATGTTCAGAGTGTTTGAGGTTAGCACTACTGGCAAGTCAAGCAGCAGTTTGATACAAAATACTTGTCAAGTTCTTATTTCAGTTTGTTCTGGGGCAAGAGCAACACAAAGCACCTGCAAAGCATCCTGTCTTGTTGGCATCTCGGGATCAGCTGTGCCAGGTCACCACAAACAGCTCAGCATGCCCAGGCCCCAGGTACACAGATACCCTGGCAATAGAGGGATCATGAGCCTGCCAGACTCACCCTCTGCAACCCTCAGATGTTGCAGTAACCACACGTACAATTGACTTAAACCGTGTAAGTGCTGCAGCTAATCCGGTATCAGCACGGGAAGTTCTTGTGGGTTTTATAAAATTCCATCTTTCCTGTGCTGGAAAGGATTTCACTGACTAGTTTTAAAACAAAATCATAAAATGCTTTTGGTTCCTTCTGGGGTTTTCTCTGTTGTAAAAAAATCTAAGCCCCCAGACTTCTCTTTCCACAATGATACTCCACACCCTTATTCATGAGGATGAACATTCAGGTAAATAACTCAGTGAGTCCTTAATTTAGGTGCTTCTTCCACAATATCTGCACATGCAAACCCCACGAGATGCCCAGGTGTGTGCACAGAGCCCCAGCCCTGCTGCAGAGCCCTGCTCCTGGGTGCCCTTGCCTTGGTACACCTCACCCCCCTGCACTCCAGCACATCAATCATTTCCTTCCTGTTCAGGCCAGCATTTCCACCAGCCCAAAACGCTGATGCTGGAGGATGCTCAGGAGCTGAACCCGCAGCTGCTGGCAGGAGAATTTATTTCATTCTGTGCTAGATCTTGCTTTTATTTTCATTTTAGCAGAGCCCAAGGCTGCTGTATCAATCAGAAAAAGCCTGACAGTGCCAAATTCTGTCCTCACCTGCATGCAGCCTGCTCCTCACAGGTTTCAAGCTCTCTAGTTGCCTTGTGCACTCAACATCAGGGCTTCTGGGCTGAAAATGGGGGATTAACACACAGAAAGGTCCTCAGGAGTCAGTCAGAGTGTGTTTCTGTGTCTCTGGTTGTGGGGTGAGTGTATGCATGGGTTACAGTGTCTCAGCACGATCCTGTGATTCCCTCACCCCTCACTGGACTTTCATCCCTCTCATCCCCATCCAGGAGCATATGGCCACAGCCTCCCAAGCCAGCCTGCTCCCTGGGGAGAGCTCAGGGGAGCAAATGCACAGCTTCCCCCTGCACAGCATGTTCCCCATGCCAGATGTGCATTCATTAGTCACCGTACACCTCGGTGGGTTCGCTTTGGCCTGCACAAATGCTGAAAAACGAGCTCAGCCACACAAGGAGCGTTCAGCAGGAGCTGCCCAGCAGCCCTGACATCTCCCTTATTTGAGGGATGTGCCCCTCCTGTGACCCAGGGATCACACATACCCAGGCACCAGTGTCACAGGAATGTCTCTGTGTGGCTGCACTTGCCCCCAGTCTGATGTGTTTAGGGGACTGCAGAGACCCCCCCCATCCCAGTGGGCTGGGGGAGAGATGTGCCGTGGCACCTGCACACACTGAATGGGGCAGATGGTTGTTTTCCCCAGGAGCTGATGAAGGGAGGGTGCATTGCCCAAAAGAGAATCATTCTCCATCACTACAGCTATCCAGGAACTCCAGCCCAGGTGTTGGGCTGTCCACGCTGCACAGGGACACACAGGACACACAGGGCTGCCCATCTGTCTGTGCTGGAGGAGAGACAGAATGAGCCTGGGCTAATATCATTAGCCAAGAGTTATGCTTTCTCCTTCCCAAAGATAAATATCCTTAAAGCTCAGCCTTGAGTATTTTACATCCAGAGCTGCAATGATGTTCCCCCAGGGTAGGGGTTTACAGCTTTGGGCTGTGATTAGGCAGCAGGGTAGTATTAACCCCTCACACTCCCAGAGCATCAGCCTGGCAGCAAGAGCTGCTTCCCTTCTTCAGCTGGCTCAGTCTCCCCATCCCAGGGGCATGGGAAGAAGCTCAAAAGTCCAGGGGGATCAAGGGACAGGATTTAAAACTGTGGAGGGCAAATCTGGGTAGCCCATGGGGTACATTACCCGTGTGCTCCTAGACCCTGCCAGGAGCTAAGGATGCACTTTACCTTACCTTGAGATAGTTCAGATGTGGGGAAAACATCCCATGTTACATTTCAGACTGTTCAGTCTAAAACAGGGATGTTTGTCCTAAGCTGAGTAAACACATCCCTCCAGGTTCATCCTCCCCAGGAGACACAGAGTGAGCCACACAAAGGGAACAGGCTCCCTAGCATGGGGTCTGGGCAAGTTTGGGATAAAAAAGGGGGAAGGGACAGCACCACCAGCTGTATCCACTGGGACAGCTACAAGAATGGTGGTGCCCATAGAAAACCTGGATAAATCTAAAAACCTGTTGATTTTCACCCTCCTTGCCCAGCACATGTGAGGAGGCAGGTTTTTTCCCAGCCAACACAGGGATCCCATGGGGAAAGTGCTGACACTCTTTCCTCACTCTGGCATGAGACACAGCTTTCCTTTTGCCCACCCACAAACATGAAGCCTAAATATTTGATGGATCTGAACCGCTTTTCCTGGCTCCAGGAAGGAAACGCCCCACTTTGTGAGCAACCTGGGGCTCTCCAGCAAGGAGGTTTTACCCTGCTCCAGTGCTCCCCTGGTTAGGGGAGGTGGGCTGCAGGGAGGTGACGCTGGCTGGCCCTCATGAGAGCCAGGGATTTCCTTGGTGCATTGATTGCTGAAGGGTCTCTGTGCCTGCCAAGCCACAGCCCTGCTTGTCTTGGCAGAGGCCCATGGATCACTGTAGGCACAGCCACAGCACTGGGTTGGTGGGGAAAACATGCCCAGTGGGATTTGTGGCTCCAACCAGGAACCAGGGCCAGCAGCAGGCACAGGGAAAAGCCCATCCCAGCCCCAAAGGGGGAGTTTGGGTGATGCTTAGCAGAGTAGGAAGGACAGACAGAGGGGAAAATGAACTCCTTGCAGCCAAGTGTGACCTTATCACACATACACCAGCCACCTCTCCAGGCTCATGGTAACACAAGCTCCATGGTTTGGTTGGAGCATCCTCCCAGGGATCATCCACTGGCCATCCACGTGACAGGGCAGCACGGGGCAAACCCACAGGGAAGAAGTCAGGCTGATATACTGGCAAGCTTTGGGAGCCATCAGCGAGGAGCGAGGGATGCAGTGATGCTACCCCAACCCAAACCAGCACCCCTAAGCCCCAGCACAGGGCAGGGCTAAGACCTTCACTGGAAGGTTTTCTCCCCTCTTTCTTTAAGGAGCAGAGCCCCCTCCAACCTTCCTGGCTGCACTTTCAAAGTCACATTCTGGCCACAATCAAGACAGCAGTGCCTGCCCAAACCCTGGCACTGGCTGCTCCTGGCCATGGGCTGACAAGCCTGGCTCTACTCCCCTTCAGCATAGGTGAGAAAGATACCAGGAAATCTTGTGGTACCCTAGTGACCACCCAGACACCCCCAAGAACCCTCTGTGGCTCCAGCTCTCTGTATTCCCACCTTCCCTGCCCTTCCTCATGTTTTTGTCATATGTCAGCTCCTTTCCAGGTAACTGCAAGCACCTGGGCAGACAGAGCTTCAAAACTCCCGAGAACGAGCCCAGGAGAGCAATGATGAGCCAGGCTCGTCCTAGGACAGCCTCCCTGCAGCATATGGGCCTGGAAACCCAGGGAGCTATTCATGGGGCATTGGTGACCAGGACAGAGACGAGCGACAGCACCTCCCCGTCGCACTGCCGAGCCGCGCAGCCCAATCTGTGAGGCTGGGAAGGATGCTCAGCCCCAGCTTCTGGCCCATCAGCTTCCCCTCCCGCAGCCCCCTGCTCCGGCTGCGCTGGCTCCCGCTGAGGAGCCGCATGCGGCAGCAGGGGAGGGATGCCCGGCTCCGCACGCAGCCCGGCCACGGCCACACGTGTGCGGCGGGAGCGGCGGGAGGTCGGTCCCGGGTCACCCAAATGCAGCCGGAGCCGCTCGTGGGCTGAGGCTGCAGCGCCGAAAGGTTTCCGAGCACCTTCAGCGCCTGGGGAGTGGCCCTCGCCTAAATCCCGCTCCCAAAGTGGCCAGGCCACCAAAAGGAGCTGGTCTCACTTCTTGCAGCCCGTCCCTGTGTCTGGAAGTGCTGGGGAGAGCAGTGGGGGCAGCCACGGCCCCTAAAGCATCCCTGCCTCCCCGGCCCCCGCTCCCTCCAGCGTAGCCCAGACTTGTCCTCATTTCAGGCTGGGCAAACGGCGGCCCAGCCCCAGAGGTAGTGAGATGATGCCAAACCTCCTAATGGAGCTTGACAGCAGTGGGATTAAAAGCACAAGTGAGATCGCAACCCCTCTGCAATCAGCTTCTGCCCTGGAAGAGCTGAATCAGAAAAGAAACCTCCTGGCAGCAGGGAGGGGATGAAGAGCCCACTCACCACAGTGAGGGCAGCAAGGGGCCAGGGGGAACCTCGTCCATCCCAAGCCCTCTTCACTTGCCCTGCCAACTCATTGTCAGTAGGAAGGAGCCAATCTTTCCCTCCTGCAGCAGCACCAGGAAAGGGTTTCATCAGCAGCAGTCCCAATTCCAAGTGGTTCTAAACTTTGGATGCAGAACAGCCCACATCTGCCCCGCTTCTTCTTGCTGCCTTCAAGGTCAAAGCATTCGACAGCATCCACAAGGAGCTCCCTCCTTTCTCACTCTCCTTTGAATGCTGTGCTTGGAGTGGTGCCACTGACACTGGAAACGACACCTGAGCAGCTAGGTCCAAGATGGGAGAACTCACCTGGGTGCAAGGGGTGCTCAGGAGGACACCTACAGCCCCTGTTTCTGTGGGACAGGGTGCACACAGATCCTTGCAGCCAGCACCAAGCCCCAGAGCACAGCCCTGGTCCAACCAAAAGGCAGCACTGATCCATTTCCCACCCAAGGGATGCTCCAGCAGAATTGCTGCCCCATGTTTCCTTCACATTCCTTCCCACCAGCAGGAATATCTTGGCATTTTCCCCAAAGTCACCCACACAGGCCTTGGCAGAGATGCAGTGGTGGCCAGCTTGCATGAGCCATCCCAGGGATGTCCTCCAAAAGGCCAGCAAGGCACAAGCACTGTCCCCATCTCTGCTCATCCAAAACCCAGCAGCTAGAGGCTGCTCTCCTGCCTGGCAGTCATTTTGCCCCAGTAAAATGCAAAACCAGGGCTTTTTACTGCAAGAAAAAGGGAGCCACTCCAGGGACCGGTGGGAAGAGCTGATGGGTCTTGGCACAGTGCTCAGGCTGAAAAGCTCCAGCCCCAGACCTTATTTTGCAGTGACCTGTACCTAGATTTGGCTTTTCCCTTTTTCTTGCCAAATGGAAAGAAAAATAAAGCCTTCCAGGTCAGAGGAAAGAAAAGCATTTATTCACAGGTCAGGTGAAACAATCTGATGCAGGGTTGAATGCACTTTTATCCTCCCCAAACAAGGAAAAGATTCAATTTCCATCTCAAAAAAAAAAAAAATCTAAAAATAAAAACACGAACATTTTTAGGGTCAGAAGCACTCAATTTTGGTTTTCAAGCCCAAATGATTTTCTCAACTAAACCCCACGTTGCAATGCATGGCTTGACTCAAAAGTGCAGAGGGGTGACAAGGGATGGGCTGAGGCATCAATCTGGAAAATGTCACCCTCGCCAAGATGGCACAGCCACAGCGACCACGGCAGGGCCAGCCCAGGACCACCGTGTCCCCAGAGTGCAGCCTGGGAATGCCGAGCTCCGCTCCTGCCTGGCCGCAGTGCCGGGAGGGAAGGAGGGAGGGAGGTGTTCGGCCACCTCTGCAGCACTTGGCTCATCCAAAGCGAGCTGTCACTTCCCATCCTCCTCGCCAGCCAAATCCTTCCTGACATCCCGTTTAAAACTCAAAGTACCCGATTACCACTGCAGCCAGGCAGCCAGGAGAAACTCTTCCATAAACACACCCCCCAAGACAAAATCCCTGCCCGGAGCACCGCTCCTCACCCTTCCCAGACCCACCCACATGCCAGGGGTACACCTGGGTCCTTTTTGGGGTGCTCCAGGTGTGGCTCTGCTCGTACATGCATGGCCCCAGCCACAGGAACACCACGTTTCCAGCACCTGCTTCCCAGCAGGAGAAGAGGCACCTGCCCCAGCTCCCTCCACCTGCCAGGGCTGAGCCCAGACCCCTCCCGTCCCCCAGTCCATTAGCAAATCCCCGGAGCACACATCTTGCTGGTGTTTTGCTTAACCCCGGCTTTTAGGGAGAGCTGCAGAGCTACGTTGCCTTTCAATTTTTCATTTCCTCTAAACATTTTGGTTCTGTCCCCAGGGACTCCAAGTCGATCACCTCTGCTGGCACCTCAGCTGCGGGGAAGGAGGAAACCAGGGGCAAAGGAGGGGAAAGCAGCTCCATCCCAAGCTCCTTTGGAGGAGCAGGACCCCTCTACACACACACCCTGGGCTGGGGGGCATACACACCGGGCTCCCCAGTGCCCCATGGAGATGCTCCACAAGGAGGAGGAGGGGGGACGACTCCAGATCCCTCCAGGAGAGACATGACACCTGCAGGGACAGGGTTGCTGCAGAGCAGAGCACCCTCCTCCTTCCATCAGACACCTCTGTGGGTCTGGGTTCCCCAAAAATTGACAAGGTTTGTCCCAGTGCCTGGCACAGCTTCCCCTCCTTCCCCAGCACCTGGCACTGGCACACAACAATGCCCAAGAGCAAGGACACAAATACAGCATCACTTTCTAGTCCCTGAGGCATCTTTGTCTTTTTTCCACTGCCTTAGGCAACAAATGTACAAACAGGGACCTGCTGGGCATGAGGAATGTGAGCTGAACTGCTCTGGGAAGGGAGATGCCATCACAGAGCTGGGAAGAGCAGCTCAGATCACCCTGGAGCAGGGGAGCAGCTCCAGGTGGGTTTTCTGTCCCTCAGGTGCTGGGGGGGTCCAGGCTCAGGGTTAAGGTTCAGTTCTTCACTTTTTATCTTGATTGAAAGTGCATGGAAAACTAACCAAGCATGTGAATGGTAAAACCTCAAAGAAAAGGGAAATCCTGATCAGAATGAGAAAAAGTACATGGAATAGAAGCAAGGCCCTGTAGGCCACCTCCAACAGGTACCCAGGGGGCAAAAAGAGTGATGTGCCTAGAATATGCTCCCTCCACACTCAAACTGGCAGGTTTGGGAGTTCCCAAATCACAGGGATACTGTTCAACACTTGCTGGCTCCCTCCCACAAGTTAGCTGCTACCTTTCTGCACACGTGTAAGCTCCCAGCATCCACACAGCACCTTCCAGACCCCACAGCATCTCCCCAGTCTCAATTTCCTGAAACAGCAGTGGGACCCATCCCCAAAGCTCCCAGTTACACACCCAGGCAGCCACGGGGCCTGCTGCACCCCAGGCAGGGAGTGGGACAGAGGCAGCTCCTGCTGGGCATGGGGACCTGCCCACTGAGCAGGATGTTCTTCAGCTCCTCACCCCCCTCGCTCTCGCAGGCCCCCAGAGAAGGAGTTTGAGGCTGCAGGGAGCTGAGCTGCTGAGCACTGGCCTCGGCTGCCACCTAGCAGTGACCCAGCAGCAGCAGGGACACGCTGACAGCTCTTCCAAGTTCAGGCCCCTGCTGCAGCCCAGGGAGAGGTAAGAGGATCTGGGGGTCTTCTCAGGACACCCCCCCATGGCCCCAGCTGTCACCTCCCTGAAACCAAAAGGGGGCTCTGCAGCAGAGGCTCTGAGCAAGCTCAGCGCTGTTACAGTGATGGATGACAAAAGTGTGCAGCGAGTGCCCCGAGCCAAACATGGCACCAGAGAAGCCAGGAAACCTCTGAACCTCCCCACAGGGTTGGACAGCCCCTGCTCCTCAGCATTCTCCTTCATCAGCTTTCCCAGCAGCTGCTTTTAACCAGCCACGGGTTTTTGTTTTTTAGCTGTTTCACATCCCAAATCACACTTAAATGCTGAAAAAAAAAAATTTTAAGAAGTGAAAGAACAATACAATGGTTTGTGTTGGAAGAGAGCTTTAAAGATCAACTAGTCCAATCCACAAACATCTTATGCTGGGCTTTTACCCATTCCAGTATTACTGCTAGTATAATTCAGCTTTCCTTGGTGGTTTACAGAGGAAGATACCTCTGGCGTGGTTGCAGGTGGGCACAGAATGGCCCTTGAAGCCCCTGAAGATGTGAGGAACACTCCAGGTACCAGAAAACCAGCTGGATGCCAGCATTCCTAACCAGGGCACTTCAGTTTTCACAGCTTTTCTCTGCATTAACACCCATAAGGATCACTTGCCACAGGCAAGGAGCTACACAAACACAGTCAAGCTTCAGGCTCTCTCTCACTGGATTCCTTACAAATTTTATTCCATATCTTTAAGATGAGATTCCTGACACTTTGTACACATGACATCTAACAAATCACAGCATCTTCTTCTTGGGGAAGGAGGTTTCTTCGGCTCTCCTCACAGCCAGGAGTGTGTAGAGCAGCCACTGTGTTAAAAACCAAAACCACATCCCCACACAATGTCAAAACAGCTCATGCACTGAAAGAGGGAGGGATGGGCAGCCAGTTTCCCTCTCTTAAACTTAAAGGATACATAACACAATGTGACACTTGCATGTTCTCCTGAACCATTATATTAAAGAGCAGTAACTCAGTACACCACCGGTACAACAAAAGCAAACTATTTTCCTGAAAGTAAAACTAACATTTATCACACATGCTGGGCACACCTGAGACATCACACTCCAGGTTTTTTCAAGGGATTGAACGTTTTTGAACAAAAAAAGCCCCGACAGCATGGTTATACAGAGAGCCTGTGCTGCTCCAGACAGCCTTCCTTGGCAGCAGCTCCAGCTTCTCCCCTCTTACCACACCCTCCTTCTCAGGCTGGACAGCCCCTGGAAGTAGGCATGGGAAGTGGCCAATCATGCAGCTGCCAACTCTGCAGAGAGCAGGGCAGGAGGGACACACAGTTCCTGAGGTGGCCCTTGGTCACAGAGCCCAGAGCACTGCAGAGGCCAACCACGAGACTCCCGGGAAGGTCCTGATCTTCATCATTTCTTCACCTGCATAGAGAGCAACACAGAAAAGGAAGATCAAATCTACACAAGCAAATCCAAGAGCTCCAGTTGAGACTGAAATCCCTTTTGCCTGGACCTCACCAGGTCATAGGAAGAAGACTTGCTACTGCACACCTATTTGATGAGTCTGACACAGTGTAATGCAAGGAGCCCTCTCCCTCTCCTCCACTTCCCCAGAGGTGGGAAATCAGATGTGAATTCAGTAGTTTTTGTCTAGGGAACTCTAGAAAGATAAAGTTCCAAGGCATAAACAGCCACTGCCTTTGGCAAGTCACTTAATCCACCTTGTAAACTGAGCAACTCTTGTATGGGTGTTGCAAATTCTTCCATCATTTGAAGACTGAAGACAAGCACCCACACAGGGAACTCATAGGGTTTACAAAATGCTTTAGTTCCTTATGGTTAAGAGACAGGAAGACTCAGTATGAAATGAACACTGGAGTGGAGAAACAAATACTTCTGCACTCAAGCAGCAGAAAGTCTAGAAAAGAGAACAAAACCCAACAATGAGAGAACTAACCCTCAGTTAATTTGTTAAACATTAAACAATTAAACAATTAGAAATCCATTTTGCACAAAGGTCAACCCAACACATTGCATCCAGCTATTTATTATTGTGGCATCTCCAGCCCACAGGAACACCAACATTTCCATCTGTTCCAGCAGCACCAGCCTTAGGGTACCCAAGAGGGGCTGCAAAACTCACAGCACAGAAGCAGACTGCTCAACTTTCTGTCAGTCAATTCTGACTGATGAATCTGTTCATACTGTCAAGGGGGCTCAGCATCAACAGTGCTGCCATGAGTCCAACAGTGGGATGTACAGCTTCATTAAGTTGGGCCCTGCTGGAAAAACTTTCTATCTGATGTGGGTCATCTTGTCTCATTTCTGCTGGTTGCCTGGAGTAAATAAAGGAGGTCTAAAGGTCTTCTACTGACTTGACTAAGACAGCAGGCACTGAGGACTCTCCAATAGAATGAGGTGTCTGCAAATGTGTGTAAAAAAATTGAGAGGGTGCAATTAGTGCACACTCAGCTCATTAGCTGCCCTGATCTTAATTATCTCTCAAAATTTACGAAGAAGTGGAAGGTCAGCAAATGGGTAATTAAAAAGCCAGAACAAGACTACACAACAATAATCCCCCAGTCCCCTTGGCCAAAGGGCAGCTTTTCCTCCACAGCAAGCTGGAAAGAGCCATAGATTATTACAAGACACAAGGCACCCTCTCTCAGCAAAGAATTAACAGCTGTCTCATTTCTCAGCAGCCCCACGCAGAACCAGTGATGGCAGTGACAGAGGGAGTTTCTGCAAGGAGGCAGGAGCTGAGTCAGAGGAAGCCCCTCCACATTTATGCTTAAGAATTCCAATTAAATTTACATTTCAGGGATGTTCACTCATGTCTCAGCCACAGACAAGAGCTGATGTTTGTATTTTTTAACTCAGTATGGAGGAGAAAACTAGTGAAATGACAGACAAGCAGCAATTCAACCACAGCTGTTCAAAAACTGGGTACTTGCTCTCTAAGCTGCTTCTGTTGTCAGGGCACAAGGGGACTGTGAGGCAGTCCTGCAGCAGCAAGGATGGCTGGGCAGCAGGAATTCAGTGCTGAAAGGATGCCAAGACAGGCATCACTACAGCCCAATTAGCCAACTACTCAGCTGGATACCAGCAGCCCACTGAAAACCTCTGCTTAACATGCAGGAAAAAATATGAGTGTTAGGACAAGGTCACAAGAGGATTTTTATCTCTTCTTGCCACCCACACCATTCTTACTGAGGGACAGGATGCATTTATATTCCTCTGGTCTTCAAACCACCACCTGTGTCTGACATTTATGAATCTTGCTTTAGTCAGCTAGGTAAGGAACTCTCCAGATTCCTGCATTTGAAACACAAACTCAAGATTTGCAGTCTTCCCCACATTACCTTCTTCCAAATACCCACAGTAAGATGATGGTTTGTGTCTTTCAGTTCATTTGATAAATTGACAGAGCAAGAACATTAATATCCAAGACACACAGCTTACACAGAGTTTCTCTAGCACAGAAACCTAAGTTGGCTAAGAAAAAACTAGAGAAAATGACTACTTTGCAAGTTACTAGCATTACATTTGCTTTTACTTTTCTTTCAGAGCAGTGTCAGAAACAGCCCTAGAGCAGGCCCACTGCTGAACACTTCAACAGCTGACACTGGCTTGAAAGGTGTTTTGGTCCCTGTAGTAAAATGTCTCATGAAAACACTACAATTTAAATAACACAGAATAGGGGAGAGAATCACCTGTAGACAAGTGCTCCTGGTGTTTCTAATGGTTCTACCCTAGACTGTACTCAAGACCTGGGGTTTACTCCCTGCTTAACCTCCTGTTCAGCAGTTAATCAAACTGTTAAATAGCCAAGGGCTTCTCTGTGAACAGGCTCTGAAACCCTAGATGTAAAGCATTCACATTCACCCTCAGAGTTATTTTTTTAACAAACCTGTAGTTGTACAGAACCTTATCCCCAGCAACAACCAGGACTGCCAATCATTTCCTTTCAGGTCAGTTTAGGATGACCAAGACCCTTTACTGAAAATATTGACCACTAACACTTGTGGTCTTTCCCTGCATTTACAGACTACTACCCTGAATTATTACATATCCTTTGCCAAACCCCAGAGATCTAACAGGAAAACACACACTTCCTGGCTCCCAGGGGTGCAAAACCTTGGAAGTGCCAAGTCAAACTGATAACAAGAATCTGGCACTGCTCTGAGTTCTCAGAGTCCACTCTCAAACTGAAAAATTATGGTGCACATATGGGAGCTTAGAGAGAGCACACAGACTCCCTGAAGTCTGCAAAGGGATCAGAGGACAGGTGGCTAGAAAGGTATTTATGGTCCACATAAATAATAGTTTCCACATTATGTTTCTGCTTGCTTTTTATAAAAGCAGAAAACCACCTCCACAGAAAACTTCCATGGGACCAAAACAAGACACACCTGCTGAGCCCTGGAGCTGATTTCATGGAATGACAGCTGTGCCAAACTCTCACCTGGTCACAGCTCAGCCCCACTCAGCTTCAAGGTTGCTGTTTCACTGTGTGCATCTCGAGATTCCTGCTGCAAGCAAAGGTCTGGCTCCACCACTTCAGCATTCCCCTGCCTTCCACTGGGCTGAACATACAAGGCTGAAGGATTCAGTTCCTCAAATTCCTACAACAAATAAAAACCACGCCAGAACAGTAAAAAAAACTCTACATTGCAAAGAATAAAAGGATTCAACAAATCTCTAACAGGTCAGCAAATCGATGAAGGGGCACAACACCTAAGAGTTAGCTCTAAATTATTGCAGAAATGGCCTTATTAAGAAAATCAACTCCTCTTCAGCAAAATTTCCCAGCAATGCCCCTTTTCGCCCAAAATTTGGCCTACACATGCAAAAATACCATCACAGGATCTAATCCTTTCAGAACATGTATTCTACATCTGCTGAATAAAACAACAGATAGAAGCACTCCAAGCTGTAAAACTCAGCTTTCTGCTGAAATGTAAAATCATGGCAGTACCTTTCCAAGGGTTTGCATAATCCACACTGTTCTTACTGGAACTGAGCTGAGACATGCAAACAATGCTACAGGTAAGCCTAAAGCACAAATGATCTGGCTTACAACTGGTGTCACAAAAGGCAATTGCCATGGTTATGCCATCCAGCACTGTACATTTCACTGGCAAAGTACGACAGTTTGTAAACCAAAACCATTTCCATATCAACTTTTTAATCCATTGCTAGAAGACAGGCTGAAAGCAGTTTGTTCTACTAAACAGAACATCTCTGCTGTACCATCAGATTCCACCTTAACCAAAAAGCAAGCTCTCCACAAAGAGTTAGACACTCTGGGACGCAATCACAAAATGAAAAGCTGCAGGAAAGCGGGGAATACCAGTTTTGTTCTTCAGAAAACCATTTGCTTCAAGGTAAGATCTTCCCATTTACAGACACCCAAACAGGGATCCTTCCCTTCCCCTTCCTTTCAGCAGCTTCCATCCTGACCTGGGAAGGGATGTTCTCTCCACAGACATCAGCATATCCCATATCCCTCAAGACAGAGTGGAAGTAGACATCCTCCTTGGTGGATGTGTCACACAGGAAGAGGTACAGAACACCGTCCATGTATTCATCCACGATGCCCACAAGTTCCTTGAAGCGACAGAGATGCTTGAACAGGAGAATTGCTGCACTGGACCACTTACCCTGAAGAGGAAACAATGTAAAGTTACCATAAACAGACCAATATCCACCACCTGAGACTCCTCCTTGTGGTGGGCACTTGTCAAAAGCCAACTGAGCTAGGCTAGAGACAAATACAGGAAAGTCAGGCAGACAAGTTCCCAGCAGGAACTAAACCAAACTACCCCAAAGCCTGCAATTCTCATTACACTGGGAATGCCCCTTCACCCAAAATACCTACTTCCAAACATAGTTTCATGGCATTCACCAGTGATTTTATCCCAATTACCTAAAACACAGTTGTTTGTTGGTTTTGTTTGTTGCGTTTTCTTTTTTTGATTCCTGGCATCACAAGACTTCACAAATATTAAAAGTATCAAAAGTTTTTAAGATGCTGCTAAGCCTCACCACAAGGAAAACTGTGATTAACTCTCAAAACCCAGGGGAAATAACTTTTTAAAAGCAACATCTTTAAAAACACATGGGCAGCAACTCTACTTTCCTTTAGAGACTGTACTTCTCAGGCTTCTAGACCAAGAAGTTTCCCATCACAGAAAAACTTTCTTATGACCTCTATAACTCTGGCTGTGCAAACTGCATCAAACCTACTCACTTAAAGCTCTGTTACAGACTTAAATTTTTAAAACAGAGGGTTGGAGCTACCAAAGATTCAGAAGGATGCTGGGGAACTACTGGCAGGGAGGGGAACAAGTTTGCTGTGTTGCTTAACAGTAGCCATCTGTTTCTGCAGGCAAGGAAAGCACTGAAAGGGCGATTGCTTGTAGAGCAGATACTCACCCAGCACACTCTGCTGAACCTAACAGCACTAATTCTGCTGTAAATATCAACAGGACCTGACTTCATCCAAATGTTTGCTCTTGGCAGGAGAAAAAGACAACCTCTACTTGGTAACTCCTCTACATATGTCAGTGAACAAAACTGCATGTGGACACGTACCTCCACAGGTTTTACCCATGCCAAGGAGCATGGGATGGCCTGAGCAGGGAGCTTCAAGTAGTGCCACCTAAAACACAAAGCAAAACCATAACAGCAAAAACAGGGATAAACCAGCAGAAAAGCAGAACTTCCTCTTCTTCTGGGTTTTACTACCAGTTTAGGAATGCAGAAGCATACATTGGATTGTGCACTCACGACTAAAACCCAACAGCAACTTCAGAAAACACTCCATATCCAGAGAACAGGCACAGCAAAAACAGCAATAACAACTGGTTCCTCATGCATTCCCTGGCCCAAGCACCTTCCCATCAAAACCCCTTGTAGAGACAAAGTTACAGACAGAGAACCTTGGCTTTTGAACCAAAGAAGGACAACAGCCAGGCACAAGGAGAGGCAAATGAGGGGAAAGACACAAATATGGAAAGTGTGCTGAACTGCAGAGAAAAAGTACCTCTGACATTGCAAACAAGTGCTACTTGGGGGATGTGCCTTCAGGAGAATGTGTATATCCATTCATGCCACCCAGGAAGGAGCATTAGGGAGCTTGCCCTGAGGTGACAGACAGCAGCAAGAGGACAGACTGCAGAGTGAAGGCAGACACAGGAAAGGATTTAGCAGTGTACCCCAGGGGCCAGTGCTGGGTCCAGTATTGCTCAGGGTCTTCATTATTGACCTGGGTGATGGGAGAGAGTCTACCCTCATTCTGCTGATGACACAAAACTGGCAGGAGTGGCTGATGCCCTAGAGGGTCAGGTTGCCATCCAGATAGATCTTGACAGGATAGAGAAATGAACAGACAGGAAACTCACAAAGTTCAACAAAGTCCTGCATTTGGGGAAGAACACCACCATGTGTCAGCACAGGGTGGACCAGCTGGAAAGTGTCATTTTTACCAGGAGAGTGACCAAGCACTGGAATGAGTTGCCCAGAGAGGTCATGGAATTTTCACCTTTGGAAACATTCAAAAACCATCTCAGCATGGTCCTAGGCAGCCTGTTCTAGACAGCCCCACTTCAGCAGGGAGCCTGGACAAGATGACCTCCAGAAGCCTAATCCAACCTCAGCTGTTCTGCCATTCTGCCGCCCATGTGCAATTCACTTACTTGAGGAATCTCAGCCAAGACTTCTGGACAATTTGGAGGTGTCCATAGTCTGCATAGAACACCTCTACCTCCTGGTCATTGATGACACGGTGGATGATCACACGGTACCACCACTTGGAGACCATGACACAGCAGAGCTGCCCAGGCCGCACTGCAGACTCAGGCATGATGTATTTATCTGAAGCAACTTTATGCGAGTAAACGTGTCTGTAAAAGATGACAGTGAGAAACCAGGCTTAGCAAGATGCAGGAGATGAACAAGGAGAAATATGTGGGGCATCAAAAGAATCCTGACTTTTTAAAGTCCCCATGACATGAATTTTCAGGAGTTGTTTTAACAGAGCCTTTACATCTACTGAAATGGGAATCAAATTGCAATCCCAAACTTTTAACATCTGCACGATACTCTTGGCGTCCAACAAAAAGTTAATTAATGGGGATTAATCAGAGGCTAAACACAGTCATCCTAATCATTACTTTTTTACCATTACCTTGACACATCAGCATTTCTCATGAACCAGGTTCTGGAGTACTGGCCCAGGTGCAGTGTTGGAGGTGGAAGTAAAAGCCTTAACTGAGCACATTAGCAACAGCTGCACAGACAAGACAAAGGAACCCTTCAAGATCCTTTCCATCCCTTCCAGGCTTACAAAGTTCAGGACTGCTAGGACACAGACAAACCACAGGAACTGCTGGTTTGGACCACACTTATTGCTTGCTAGTTAAAAGGAATGCACATTTTGAGTAGTGCTTCAGGATAGCACCAACATCTCTGTACCAAGCCATGAAGCCAGCAGTGACCACCACCAAGAGCTGGGTGCCTGGTTCCCTCAGCACAAACACCCACTGCACTGCCACAGCATGCTCCCACCTCATCTCAAACATCAGATCCTGCAGTTTATAGGATGCTTCCGTGCTGCAGATGTGGATGTAGAACTGGCTAGGAGAGACGACGCATTCCACAACCACTCCCACCAAGCACCTTCTCCTCAGAGGTGGCAAACTGCAAAGGCTTCTGTCCTGAACAGCATCTGGAGGGATTTCTGGAGTCGGTGGAAACTGCTCCAAACCTTGACACTACAAGGGGATAAGTGGGAGGTGGCACTCAGATGTCTCATCATGCACTGAACACACATAATTGGCCTTTCCATTAATTTAAAAAACAGTTCTGCTTTCCTGGGGACTTGTGAATTACTGAGTATCAGAGAATCCCAGCAAATTGGACAAACTTGGATGAAAACTTTCCCTGTGATAGAAACAATCATTTTCAGATTCTCTTTCTTTCTTCCCTCCAGTGTTAAGAGGGGTGCAACAAAAATACCTTGCTCATATTCCTGCAAGGAATAAAGGAGAGGAATTGAAGTCAGGTCACATATTTAGACAAAAGTAGTGAATGACTATTGCCTAAAAAGCAAAACAAAATCAAACCCCAAACCCAACCCACCTCTTTGCTGGATTTTACTGAAAAGATAATTATTTCTATGTTCCATGACCATGAAAAACTGCATGATCAAATCAGCAAATCTATCTGAAAATGATTCCGAAGTGACAGAAGACATGAATGCATTCCACTTTCACACTAGAGCTACTTCCCACAGACAAAACCAGTCAAAATCTACAAAATCTGTTCTTTTCTCACTTTAGACAAATTTGTACAAGTGAGCTGCTCGCACAGCTTTCAATTTTTCATTATTCTAACCGCTGAAAACATCATTTCACTTGAAGTAGTATGGATGGGAGCCTTAATCCGCCATCAGCAACTTCCACTGCCTCAAGAGCTTTCTTTTGTGCCAGCAGACAGCACTTCTCCAATGATTAAAGTCAAAAATACTTCAATTTTACTCACTGTGAACACAGTACAAATTATCACTGCATCATACATCAGGCAAGGCGTGGGCAGTTCATATTCCAGCACACTCCCTGTTGTTTATATCTAAATTTGACTGCAAACAATGGGATTTTGCAATAGTGGCTCTCTTAATCACTTTGTAAAGGTGCAGATCATAGAATCATAGAATATTCTGAGCTAGAAGGCACCCACGAGGATCATCAAAGTCCAGCTCCTAGACCTGCAAAGCACCACCCCAAGAATCCCACCATGTGCCTGAGAGCATTGCCCAAATGTTTCTTGAATTCTGGCAGGCTTGGTGCTGTGACCACTTCCCTGGTTTCACTTTCTGCAGACTGAGTAAAGCCTAATGCCCTTCAATTTTTTGGAGCTAGGAATTTTGACTAAAACATTTGAGTTAAACAGTGAGCTAACATTTTTGAGTCTAGGAGCAACTGAGGGAATTCTGGCCTGTGCAGCAGCATCACCTCTAAAAACCCCCTACAATTTCACAGATTTCCTCTGTGTAGTCCCTGTGAATGGTGGCATTTCTAAGGGACAGTTTTGCTCTGAGAAAGCTCTTCAGACTGTTAATGGCACACATGAGCTTTATATGCTAGCTCACATATTGTTAGTGACAACAGACATTTCTTTGAAAGACTTAGGGGATGTGCACTTGAAAAGAAGCTCACAAAATGCAACAAAGTTATAAAAAGATAAAGCAAGAGTACACAGTGTAAAATCAGGCTTTATAAGAGGTATGACTTGCAAGAGAGGCTAACTCCTTGCCCCAAGCTGGACTGGCAGCTGCCAAGAGTGCTGTGGGTTACACTTTTCCTTCTGTTACAGCAGCAAGAAAAAGCTCCTGAGAGCAGCAGCTCTGTCTTCTTTATCCTTCTTGGAACTGAGCAGATGGACTCAGCCCTTGTGCCCCATCTGACCCTGAAAACACTTCCAGGATACCTGGCAGCAGGGCAGGGATCAGGTTGGATCTTTCCCCTCTACCTTGCAGCATCCTGATGAACAAATGTCCATTGCACACCCAAACAAACACATTCTAAACTGCTTTCCTCCTCTTTAGAGCTTTTTTAAAACAAAACAGCAAGCTTGGTGTTTCATGACAAACAGGAGTTGTACAAACAACTTCTAACTCTTGTCTTGCCAGGATCTTTAAGTGGGTTCCTTCTGCAATACCTAGGAACAAAAATCTGGGGCTACCTAGACCATATCCCCTTTTTCCTTGCCTTCACACAACCAGACTTGTGGTTTGACCCAGGGAAATTCCCTTGGACCTCATCACACCAAACTAAAATTTCTTTAAAGCATCAGAACAGTCTGCCAAAAATCCCTCAAGGGTGTGTTTTATCAAGTGCTACACAAAGTCCAACTCATAGTTCCAGGCTTCCAAGCTCATCAGTACACAAAACACCAAAGTCAGGAAGAACCCTTGAGATTCCTTCCCTACCTCTAAGCTCCAACTGTACAGCTGGGTATAGCCACAAGACAAGCTTGGCAGAGGAAATAACTCTAAGCATGAGGATTTTTCTGAGAAAAAGAAGGCCTAAAGATGCTAAAAAAAAAAAAAAANCTGCTGCTGCCACTGCCTGAAAGGACCTGAAATACCACGTAGGGAATTTTGATTTCTTCTGGGGAACCGGGAGAGGAAAAAAAAAAAAAAAAAACAAAAGAAGGAGGGAGAAACAAATTCTGCCAAAAATATTTGGCAGTTCATAGTCTCTGCACCGCTATTCTCCATCCCTTTCTAAAACCACACTGCTAAACAAAACAAAATTATAATTTCCTAGCAAATAGCAGACTTGAGACTGCAAGAATCACTGAGGAACATTCCCCAGCTCTGTCAAACTGGTTGACACTGAAGCCCTGTCAACAGCAGCAGGGGAAATTTCACACAAGTGGTTTCACAACAAAGTTATTCAAGTCCAGTTACAAGTAACTATACCAAAAGGTATCACCACTCTCGTGAGCAAGCAAGAGAACACTTAACTGGCCTTGGGTGATTTGATAAACCTCAAGACCAGAAGGAGACCAGAAAAAAATGGACTTTTCTGTCATAAAGCTATCCACCAGGTCACTATGAGTCTGGTTGACTCCAGAGACATCTAAAACAGGTACAAAAACATTTGGAAGCAGTGGTGCCTCAACTAAGCAAACTCAGCAGAAACAAAGATAGTAAAAAGAGTATGACCCCTTGAAACCGACATGAAAAATCTAGAGAACATTTGTCCAGCCACTTACTTGTTTGAGGTTTTCACCCAAATCTACTGCTTGTGTTTGCACTGGCTCCGAATCCATCAGAAGTGCTGCCTTTGTCTCACAGGTGGGTTCCAAAGGAGACACCTCAGCTGCAGATGCTGCTGCAAGGACAGTAATTTGGCTGTTATTCTCTGTTGGACTGATACAGTGTTGCATAGTAAACAGAAAGGGAAAACATAAAACAATGGAAGTCTGAAAGCATTGGTGCTGTTTTCCTCAATACTTGTAGCATTCACGGCCACCGCATTCATGAGGATTTATTGTGTCAGTAAGTTAAAACAAAACAAGAATCACTTGCTCTTGTAAGCAAGCTAAAGGTTAATATCCACTACTAGAATAATGTTAAAATGCATTTTCCCTGGAAAAGCTGTGAATTTGGCAGGAACTGTATGTGATTATCCATCTCTCCCATCAGTTTTATGGGAATGATGAGGGTATCTGCAGCCTGTCTCTTTTGTGGAACACTGTAGCCATGCCATTCAGGCCAGTGTTAAATCTTCAGTCTCAAAAAGTGTATGGCAAAAGCTTTACGAGCCTGCAGAGCAGACATTAAGAAGACCCTTCTAGTTTTTTCACCTGTTACCTGGAATGACAAGAAATTCCAGTCCTACACACACATTCAGCAAGTCCATACTCTGAATGGGCTAATCAGCCATTCTTTCACCTCACACCACAAAACAGTGGCAAAAACCTCCCCGTTAAATTCTCTGCCACCAAGAAAACTGCCCTGTGACAGCTGCTCCTGCAGCAGCTCCTGTCAACAGCCCTTCTGTGCCAAACCCCAGGGGAATCAGGACTCCTACAGCACCTGGACATGCAGCAACAGAAACTTGAGAGGCAGCTGCCTGGCCACAGAGCTTTCAGTCAAACACACCACCTCACCTTGCAGCATCTCTTCTTCCTGAGCCTCACCCTGAGGCACCTCTTCTTCCTGAGCCTCACCTTGAGGCACCTCCTCCTCCTCAGCTTCACCTTGAGACTCCTCTTCCTCCTCAGCTTCCCCCTGAGGCTCCTCTTCCTCCTCAGCTTCACCCTGAGGCTCCTCTTCCTCCTCAGCTTTGCCCTGAGGCATCTCTTGCTGTTCTATCTTGCTTGCCAAGTACTTCCTCAGGACCAGCAAGGAACCTGCCTTTGTCTGCTCAACGACAATGCAGTCAGACATGCTCCTGAGGACCTCAAACATGGACACAAATCCATACTGCCGGTACTGGAACGCCCGGCCAAAGCGTCTGAGGAAGGCCTTGTCCAAGTCCGCGAGCAGAAGCGGTGAGGAGCTCAGCAGGTCCTGCAGCTCAGCCTTCACCACTGCTGGCAGGACAGGAGTGCCAGCACTCAGAGTTTGGAAACTCTGTGGATTCTTAGAGTTCTTAGCAGGAAAAGTAGCATTTGTCTTTGTAGCAGCTTTCTTTGATGCCTTACGTGTCTTTACTTTCTGGTTGGCAACCAGCTTGGCAATCCCTTTGGTGGAGTCATCTGCAATGGCTGCAACAGAAAGAAATAAACAGACAACCAGAACAACGAACCATTAAAAACTCTACACCGGCAAAGCTTCTTTTCATTCCTTTCCTTCCTCTTCTCCACACCCTTTCCAGAAGCAGTGGTCTCCTTCAAAAGCAGTCACACTAAACCATGGCTGATTTCCAGGGCAACCTCGCCCTCTGCAAACTGGACTGAACTATTTTTAAAAGCCAGCAACCAATTTGTACCCTCAATCCCTAGAAATTCAAACCAGGCAGGAAGGCAGGTCAAATTCTTGGATGCAGGATCACAAACAAAAACCAAGCTGCTGAGAGTTTTGCTGGGAAAGCAGAATCACAGTTAACTCTCACTACAGGAAGGGTCACCCTGGAGAACAGCCCAGGTCTTTTTCAAGCTTCTAAACAACTTTTTCTTGTGTTACTGTAGCACCCAAAAAGACCTCAACCATTTCACCCTTCCCAATCAACTCTTTGCAACTGCCATTTGTTGTCACAACTCTTTCCCAAAGAAAATAAAAAAAGTTCTTTGATACAGGCTAAGTTTCCTATGGGGTCAGGTAGGGAAACCTTCACAGCTTCTCTCGAGAAGCCCCATCCCTGGAGTCTCCATTTACAAGAAAAGTGATGCTTACCAGTTCTAGTGTACCCATAAGGAAATGTTACATCAGTCTCTAAACCAAGCGCAGAGTGAAAATATGTACAAAAATATCTAGAAGCATGGGTGACTTTTTCAGGAGGGAAGAGCACAGAAGTGATGAAAGGCAGAGTAAAATACAAGAAGACATATCAAAACCAAAAAATTAACCTGAGTTGTATGAGAAACAGATTAACAGATATGTGACACACAATTCTGCACATCTGAACATTGCTTCACTCCAGTATGAGGTCCCAAACAACTCCTCCACCTGTTTGGAAACAAAACCTCACCTTTGAGGATTATAGCGCCATTCTTAGAAGGACAGATTCGGACAACTTCAGGCATTTGTGTCACCAGCTCCAAGGTGGACTGGAAGCCCAGATCATGCAGAGGGAGAGGTTTGCACACCATAGCCATGTACTGCTCCTCCAGCTGCTCTGGCGTCAAGCCGGCCTTGGCAGCGATCAGCATCGCCCTCACCTCCTTCTTCAGCACCTCCATAAGCTGCGCCTGCTTCGACGCCTCTGTACTAAAAGGGAAACACAAGCAAGCAGATGACAACTTGTACCACAGCTGCTCATAACCACGTGGAATTTTCACTTTTCCCCCGTTAGCAGCTGAAAGCTGGCAGGGGGAGCAGATTGACCAACAGCCCCTGTATTCACTTGCCAGCACCCCTGGAGTTCAATGCACCCTTACACCCTGCGCGTCCACACCGCTGCCCGAGGACACCCCACCCACCGCCGGGGCCAGTGCTCCTCGCAGAAACCCCTGTGACCCCCAGCGCGGGGGTTCGCCCGTCAGCCTCGCAGTGTCTCTGTCCCCCGCAGACATCCCCATAGCCCTCAGCCCCGTGCCGGGACACCCCCCCGTTCCCACACGCACGGCGCCATCGCTCCCGCCTCCCGCGCGCCTGCGCCGCGCCTTTCCCGCCTTTCCGGGGCGCGAGGGCGGGGCGGGGCCGCTCCTCTCCCCTCAGCCCTGGCCGGGGCCGCCATTGCTGCGCCCCTGAGGGGGAGCGGTAGCCGCCGCCGCCGCCCTCGGCTCTGAGGCGGGGTGGGCTTTCTGCTGCCTCGGGGCCTGGGGAGGACCGGCCGGGACATGCTGCCTCTGCTTTCTTAAAAGAAAAAACAGACAAAAAACGATTGGAGAAGATCTCTGAGATGATCGAGTCCAACCCCAGACCCAACACCACGATGTCAGCCAGACCAGAGCACCGAGTGCTATGTCCAGTCTTTCCTTAAACACCTTCAGGGATGGTGATGTCCCCACCTCCCTGGGCAGCCTGTTCCGATGTCTAACTGCTCCTTACCGTGGAGAAATTTCTCCCTAGTCCAACTCAAACCTCTCCTGGTGCAGCTGGAGACTGTCCACTTGTCCTATCTCTGGTCTCCTGGATGAAAAGCCTGACTCCCACCTGGCTACAGCCTGCTGTGGTTGTGGTTGTAGAGAGTGATCCTCTCCTTTTCTGAGCCTGCTTTTCTCCAGACTGAGCTCCCCACAGCTCCCTCAGCTACTCCTCATCAGACTTGTGCTCCAGATGCTTCCCCACCTCCATTGCCCTTTTCTGGACTTGCTCCAGAACCTCCATGCCCTAATGTTATTAAGAGGAGTCTTGTGTTGTAAGGAGTCCTTATATTTTTTGTCCCATCTGAGAAGAAAATCCACAGTGGAAACACAAAAAGCACATTAGGAAAGAGCCACACACAGAACAGGACCAGTTCCTTCTACACAACAATATTTAAAACCAGATGTGGTTATTAAGAGGAGTCTTGCATTTTTTTCAGTGCCGTCTGAGAGGAAAACCCACAGAGGAGACAGTGACTTTCTAGAGGTCACAGAGTGTAGTTAAAGAGGGGTGCAATGGCTGCTCCCTGAGGGCTGAGAGATATCTGAGAAACCCCCTCAACTGCACAGTTGATTTCCACACAGGAGTACTTTTCAGACTAAAACAGGAGCTGAACCTGTGAACCTCCTCGTTTCAAAACTTAGCAAGAAAACACATCTCCCAGGCATGGTGNTAGGAGCTGAACCTGTGAATTTTGGGACACCCATCAGCACGTGCTCTCAAAAAACCTCCTCGTTTCAAAAGTTAGCAACAAAACACATCTCCCAGGCATGGTGGACTCAGGACCCACAGGCTGAATAAAACATCAGATAAAACCAGCATGTTGCAGGTTTGGAGGTGTTAAACATGCCAGGGTGCTTTTGACAAGACACCAACTGGAATCCAAAACCAGACCTGAGCTGCCTTTTGTTGTTGCTGCTTAAAATACCACCGGCCTTTTCAGCCGCTGGAGACCATCTCCGCCAGTCCCATGTTGGGCAAGTGATAAACACGAATTGGAAAAGGTTTCTGGAGCACTTCCAAAGAATATACACAGTATAAATTTATTAATTACACCCCATTTACACCCAACTTTTCTCTGCCTTTAGCCCTTTCCATCCATCACTTCCCTGGTGACCTGCTGACACGGCACCCAGCACAGCAGAGAAAGCAGGCAGCTGGTGCTCCGGCCCTCCCTGCCTGCAATATCCTGACTCCAGGTGGAGCACAAGTCTCCAATAAAACAGGAATCTCAAAAAAAACAAGATCAGCACCTCCCCTGCTGTCTTTCCAGCTCCCTCCAGCCACTCCTCCACACCAGGGACTGGAATCCCTGAGCTCAGCCCTGCCCTACTTTATGTCCCAGGTGTGTCTTTCTGTAGTGTAATTTCTAGCCAGGTGCTGATTTCTGTAATACAGTTGGTGACTTTAAAAATGTTTCTTCCACAGGTTTCTGCAGTTGTCAACACAGGGTGAGCAGCATGAAAAGAGAAAGCTCCTATATTTGTTCTGCCATGCTCCTGCTATGGAAAACTAGGGAGGCATTTAAGGACAAACTCTTTTGGCAATGTAGATTCAACAGCTCTAACTCTGTGGTGGCTCTCATATTAACACCCACTCAGGAAAGCTGGGACCAGTTACTCTCCCTCCTTGCTAAAATGTGACCCTAGAGAAAGGGGCGTTGCTGCCCATATCCCTTCACAGTGCCAGCCAAAGGCTTCTGGAGAGCAGAGCAGTGTGAGATGGTACTTACCCAGACGTTCACCACAACACCCCCTCCAGCCTCTCCTGAGTAAGCCACTGGTCTCACCAGCAAAGGTTTTTCACCCTGGTGTCTATTCTGGGCCACTCTCACCTTTTGATATCTTTGGGGCCACGTGCCTGACAGTTACTTTTAGGTTCCTTTTCAACAGCTTTGCAGAAACTATCTACTAAAAATCACTGGAGTGCTTCTGATTGTATTTTATTTCCAGAAGCCGGAAGATGCAAATAGAATGTCCTCCTGGGGTCCACCCTGTCCAGGTCTAACTTTCCTTCCCATCTCCACAGCAGTGCCTGAGGAGAGCAGAGCAGCTGGAAACAGCTTGCTCACTTCACTGTCCATTATGCCTGACAAGCCTGTGATGAACTTGAAACGAGCCTCCTTGATGTGACACCTCCCCTTCTCTCCTCCCCTGCCTGCTTTTCCTGCCTGCAGCAATAAATTTGAGCACGTACTCATTCTACTCCCCAGGCAGCTGCGTGCTCCTCGGCACAGATGAGGATGGAGAAGAGGTCTCGGAGCTCTTCCAGGGACTCTCACAGAAGACGCAGAGAGTCCCCAGCTGCGCAGAGCAAACGAGAGAAGAGAGAGAGCAGCAGAGAAGCTGGCAAAGGAAAGGGAGATGTAAAGCAGGAGAAAGCCAAGGAGACCAAGAGCACTGCGGGGAGTGATGGTAGGGTGCACACCTCCACGGTGGTGGACGTGGATGATGTGGTGTCTGATGAAGAAATGGAGGCAATGGCATTGCTGGATAGTGAGCAGCAAGAGGAAGGTATGGCTTAAAGAAGGGAAGGGGTTGGAAAACTGTGGGCTCTTTGATGCCGTGTGGGTCACAGTGTGACTCTGCTCTCTGCGTGGTGTCATCACACCCACCATGCACAGGCGTGGTTATCCTCAGGATAGGATATGGGAGACTCCAGCTAGCCTCCCAGCCAGCTTCTGCAGGCTTATTAGCACCAGCCAGCAAAGCAGTGAACCTGGATACAAGCAGTTACACTCCCAGCATCCTTCATGCTTCAGCTTGCTACTCCCCAGTTCTGTTCATGCTCTGGTCTCTTCCTTTTCTTGCTTGGCCTCCTTTAGGTGTATGGCATTGGCCTTACTGCCAGTTCATAGCCCAAAGGACCTCGCTGCAGGGAAGAACTGCCCTCGAGGTGCACACTTGCTGCTCACCTGCGGATAACCTTGAAGAGCAGCTCCTCTCTACGTGTTTTTTAGGCACATTCCCAGTCTGCTACAATGGAAGGGAACACCGTGATCCTTTTGGCAATACAACTGGGCCTGTTTGGACCCAGCATCACTACAGGCATGGCAGATGTCTATTACAAGAGCCAGCACCACTTGTGCCCTTCGATGCTAGCACCTCTGCTGCCCCAGAGTGACACAAAGGTTCAGTTCAGACTTGCTCCTGACTCCCTGGGAACAAGATTTTCACAGCTTCATTCTTCTGCCTCCATTACAGGAGTTACAGCTATTGGGCAGTGCTTAGGAGCTCTAGTGACTACACAGGTTCTTGGGATCTGAAGCTCCCTCAGGACCTGATGGTTCTGCAAAATATTTCAAAGGCAGAGGGGCAGGGATGGAAGGGTTGGAAGGGATTAAAAATGGGAGGGATGCTAACTTCACAGTTGAAAAACCTGATCCACTCTCTGGCTCCATTTTCATGCCATACCTGCCGATTTTTCCCTCAGACAGGTGCACAACAAAGGGCAGCCAGAGCAAGGTGACCCACACTCACTTTGGGGAGATGTAGAATGTAATAATAATCTGGGCTGACCACACCAGTCAGCCTCCAGCACCTTGGGGTGACTTCTTAGAACACAGGAAGATTTTACTGGCACCAGAGGCTTCATCCCACTGCATTAGGGACCTGGGATGCAAATAAATCCTATTCCAAAACAACTTGAAATACTCTGATAGAGAAGGGCACTTCAGGCTGTGCATGTTTAAAGCTCTCTCTTATTTACAATCTTTGTCTTTAGCTCATATTTCCAGATAATCTTCAGGCATCCCAGCTGAGCAAAGCTGCCCATTCCAAGCCTTCCAACGCTGCTGTTTAGCCCCAATTCTTCAAGATAAAGTCTGCTGTCTAAGCAAGCAACCATGGAGAAGCGTGGCTCAATTTTTGTCAGTAAAGCAGAGACTAAATCTATCCATCCATCCTTGCCACTCCTGGGAATCTGGAGCAGGGAGTGTTCCTTAACTCACCTCCAGAGAGAGCCAGGTGGTTCATTTACAAGGAGTCCATGCAAAGGACAACAGTGAAGCTGATGTGTGCAGGCACTTGTCAGGCTGTCAGTATTTTGGGAGCAGTCCTCTTCTAACACAGTCCTGTTGGGTTTCTCCCTAGGTGTAAAGTCTCCTGGTCTGGGTGTCTGTGAGTGGCTTTTGACCATCTTGTCCTTCCTGTTCATCATAATGACCTTCCCCATTTCTGTCTGGTTCTGCATGAAGGTGAGAATAGCCATGGGGCCTCTCAGAATTTGGTGTCTGATCTGGATGTCACACACTGATTCAGCATGTATATATACATTCAGCATGTATATAGGGGCCTTATACCAAAAAAAACATAGAGGTTTTTTTGGTATAAGGCCCCTATTTATACCTCTTCAACTCATGATTAATTTTGATTTGTCCTTTGTCACATGTTGCTACAGCATAGGGGTCCAACCATTGCCCATCAAATACTCCTGGTGAAATACCAGCAGGAAGGAACTAAGGTTTCTCTTTCTTAAAACAAATTGCAAGTCTGTTCACTTTCAGACACGTCCCTCAGCCTACCTAGCCCAGACATGGCTGCATTACAGCAGCAGGGTAAATAGCCTTGAAATTCAAAATTTTAAGAGAGATTGATCTCTCAGTTAATAGCAGATTTTCCCTGTTCCTCTCATTTTTATTCAGATTTATAGCATGGCTACAAGTAGGCACTTGTAGGCATTTTGATTCCCACTTCTCAGGAAATTTCACATTCATCTTGTTATCAACAAGAATGTCAGTATTACAGCTCAGCTCTTAGGATAAGCATGTTTGCCTTGGAGGGAAACAAGCAACATGGAACATTTTAACTCGGGTAATTTAAGTTTGGCCAGGCTATAAGGAAGCAAAATGCTGGATCGTCTTGGGAAACCCTGGGTGGGTCTAACATGGGCTGCTGTCACCAAATCTCTGTCTGTCACAGGGCTGCTCATATACAAGGCTGGCCAGCAGTTCTGGGCTAAGGGTAAAGTGACTCAGTGACAGGTGATGCCACGACCTGCTGAAATCCTCCCTTTGCAGGGCTTTTCCAGAGTAAACTTCCTCCTGCGCTGGTGAGGCTGCTTTTCCCAGTCCTGCTTCTTCCTCTCCAGCCTAGATTTGTTTCCCTCTGCAGGTAGTGCGGGAGTATGAGAGAGCCATTGTTTTCCGACTCGGGCATCTCCTTCCCGGCAGAGCCAAAGGGCCCGGTAAGGTGTTTACTGAGCTCCCCCCAGCCACACTGCTCCTCTTTGCATGCCTTACCAAACCTCACACGCTGGTGCCCTCCAAGCAGACGTGGCCAGACAGGACACGGGATGGTTTTTGTTCCTTCCTTTTAAGGACCAGTAGTTTCTGATGGCTTTTCCACCACAGAAGCAGCCTGAGAGTTTGAGCCTATGTATTGCTGTTCTTTCGTAGTTCTGCATGCTGGACCCTCTCCTGTTATCCAAAACACAAGAGGTAATTCTTGTAGTTCTGATGATTACCTGTTGTCTTTCTCTTCCTCTCACAGGCCTTTTCTTTTTCCTTCCCTGTTTGGACACCTATCACAAGATAGACCTTCGCCTCAAAACCCTAGAGATCCCATTCCATCAGGTATGGCTGACACCCCCTCTCTGTATTAATTTTGGGATCTTTTTAATGTTAAATCTATGCTTCCAATATTCATCCTTGCAAAGAAAAGTTTGAAAAAACATCTCAAAGTAATCTCTAGTTTGCCCAAGATCAGTCAGTAGCAGAGGTGGAAGCTACAAAGACTTGACCATTCAGCCAGTCTTCATCATTCTCTCAGTTGTGTGCTTTTCTGTGCTACCTTAGAGTTGCCAGAACTAGCTCCATCTCCCCTAATGTCTTCTACTTAGGTGGTGACCAAAGACATGGTTACTTTGGAGATAGATGCTGTCTGCTACTACCGGCTGGAAAACGCCTCTCTTCTCCTCACCACCCTGACCAGCATCTCCAGTGCCATCCAGCTGCTGGTGCAGACCACCACAAAGCGCCTCCTGGCACATCAAGCCTTCTCTGAGCTTCTGCTGGAGAGGAAGAACATCAGCCAGGAGATAAAGGTGCTTCTGTGGGGAGGGAGACAGCAAAGGAAGGGGTCAACTGAGGCTCCACGAAGAAGCTCAGGTGGCCAGTCCCTCAGAGTCATAGACACTGGTTTGAAGAAGGCTTCCACACTTGGAATCAGTGTGGACTCTAGTTAAATCACCCTAAACCCCTGGGGTTAACGCAAATGGGAAATGAGGGCAGTCATTTTATTTCTGAGGGGCCTTGCCCAGTAGCACCCTGAACCTGATAAATCTGCCTTATGGTCCTGCAATTAAAGTCCCTGCCCTGACTTGCTCCCTGTAAGGGGCCTAGGCCAGGGCTGCTGTTCTCCCCATGCTCTGAAAATATTTGTCTTCATAGGTGGCTTTGGATGCTGTCACAGGCTGCTGGGGGATCAAAGTGGAGAGAATAGAAATGTAGGTAGGAAATGCTGGTAGAAGGGAATTCTCTCTCCCTTTGCAAGTACCTCTGCTGTGCTGCTCGCTGTTGCCTGCTCCTCTTCCTGCTTTGCCTCTGGCTCTTTCCCTGCAGGTGTTCTGCATAAAGTAGAGCCTCACCTCTCACCTTCCTGTTTTCCCTGCCCTTTTCAGCCTCTGCCTTGTGAAATTCCACATGTGAGGCTGTTCTTTCTCCGGCCCTGACATTCAGAGCAGGATCCTTAGCTGGGATCTCATCACCATTTTGCTGCTGCTGCAGGCAGAGTTACCAATTCTGGTAGCCCAAAAGGCACAGCAAGGCACTGAACTCTCCATGGTGCACTCCAGATCAAAGGCCCTGGGGTCTCAGCACTGGTAGGGATGGGCTCATCACTCAAGTCTGTGCGGAAAGGTGGGACTCACTGATCACACAGAGGGACATGGAAGAACAGAGCCAAGCAGTGAATGAATAAATCTGTGAACAGAACATTCCTGTGCCTGTCTGGAGAGCTGTCTCCTAGTGGAGTCTTTGCTGCCTCACAAAGAGTAAGCTTAAACTATGAGCCTCAGAGACACAAAGAGGTTTCCCTGCTGCCTGGTGATCATGCAAGCCTGGTCACTAGAAAACCAGACTGAAAGAGAAGGTTGGGAGTGGAGGTGGAAGGCTAAAGTGAGACATGCAAAGACAGACACCCGGGGCAAAGAATGTGAATGAGCTGCTCTGCAGAGACCAACTGAGCCCATCCCAAGCCTCAGACTGACCATCCAGTGTTGCCAGGAGGGCCAGGAGCCCAGCTAATGCCTGTCTTTACTACCACAGCAACAACGTGCAGCTGCCTGCTGAACTCCGGCAGTCCCTGGCTGTGGAAGCGGAGGCCCAGAGACAGGCCAAAGTGCGGGTATGCCAACATCTGAACACTTCTCATCATCTCCTTCCAAAGCATTCCTCCTTCCTTTCCCACCTCTGCTTTGAGCTCCCTGGGACATGCCACACAGGCACACAGCTCTGGGTTGATACCTTTAATTCCTGAGCAAGAGCTGAGTCTATCAAGGGGAGCTCAGTTGTGAGCTCCGGTGGGCCTGGTAAAAACATGCCAGACATGAGCTTCCAGACTTTCTGGCAATGCCAAGAGGTTAGTACATGCTGTGCTCTTCAAGGAGCAGGAGTGTTATAACCACACTGACCCTGAAAATTTCACCAAGGCAACCTCTCTCTGTAACAAGCATTCTGTGCCCCCTCACTCCCAGCCTCACAGAACCTCCCTTCTTCCCCTGCTTGGTAGGTGATCGCTGCAGAGGGGGAAAAGGCTGCTTCCGAGTCCCTGCGGATGGCAGCTGAGATCCTGTCCAGTGCTCCAGCTGCTGCTCAGCTCCGTTATCTCCATGCACTGCACTCCCTTACCACAGAGAAACCTGCTGCTTTCATCTTGCCCTTGCCTCTGGATGCCATGAACCTGGTCTCTCCAGCTACCCACAGCCCTCCAGCTGTGAGCAGCCTCCTCACAGGCACCACAAAGCTCCCAGAAAATCCAAAAGACAAGAAGGACTCACCCATGCTCTGAGAGAAATTGTTCCCACCTTGCTCCTGCTCAGAAAGGAGCGAGAAGGCTGGCCCACCATCAGGTTCTGACCTGAAGGCAGGAGGGAAAGCAGCCCAGGCCTGCAATATAAAGTGGATTGTACACAGAAAAATCTTCTACTTGTTTTGGAAAGGAAAAAATGTGGAGTGCAAGGAGCAGGCCCTGGCAAGGGTGTGAGCAGGGGGTTGAGGGAAGTGGGGTGTCATCCCTTCCCCCCCACAGAGCCAGATGCACCTTGACACATTACAGCCTGGCTCCCAGGTCTGATCCATCTTGCCCCATCACCTTGGAAGGAATGACAGACCCTCCCCTATGTCCTTACATGTCCCCCATCCACAAACCAAACAGCCAGGCGGGTGGGAGTGGGAGCATGCCAATCCGTGGGGGAACAGCACACAGGCAGCATGCTGGATGCTGCCATCCTGGTGGTCTTGCAAGGAGGGAAAGAGTTGGATCCTTGTGGTGTCCTGGATATGGGATTTCAGTAACCACCCACATACATCCCCACAACCAAGGCGTTTAGCCCTAGTTCTGAAATAGGAGAAAAAGTAAGAATGGGAGAGGGCAGGCTTTAAAGCTTGGCGCTTCCCTGCCGGGCACACCTGCTGTGCAGAGGAAAGGCTGTGCTGCTGCTCGCTTCCACAGGGTGGTGAGGCAGGACAACGTCTGAGCTCGTGGGCACTTAAAAACGTTATGGTGACCTGTTTAACCAACGCCCACTGGGCTGCCGGGGTGAATCCGGCACCACTGGCTGAGAGCCTCGGGAACAGTAACACTTTTGCCCGCCTGCAGCTGCCTTGGTAATTTTCACACATGGAGAACGAACAGAGGGAGTTCTCAAAAATCCTAGAAACCACAAAACTCCTATGTGTCTTTCCTGCCTACAGCTGTTTGAAATGGCCAGGTGGCCATTTGAAATACCTACAGGTATGGCCGTCCTTTCCCTTAGCAAAAATCTGGAGCACTGTCAAAGGAAATATCCCTGCGCTCAGATTTTCTGATCCTGGTGCCCTTTGTGTGGATGTCAGCTCTGCTTCTGCCCTTTTACTTGACCTACAGGATCTCCCCTTGCTTCAAAGCAGATCTCCCTGCACAGCCATTCCCAGCACCACTGTTCTGCTTTTGGTGTCCTGTACAGGTCAAGATAGAGGGCAACACTTTGTTGCCCTTCTCTTAATTGCCCCCACATTGTCGGTCATGATGCCCGTGCCTAGCAGGGGATACCCAGCCAGTCGCTCACTCTTGAATTTTCATTTATTTACAGCTCTTTGCCTGCTGGTGACTCTGACTGCTGTCATGATACTCAGTCTACTACAAGTATTTGCCAGCATTTTTACAGCAAGGACACCTGGCTAACCAGCCCTCTTACAAGTGGCTGGGAAGTGGGAAAAATCCACCTCTGAACTTGGCACTGACCACAGAAGCTCCTGACCTCCAGGTGTAACTTGCCACTTACATAGTTTACCACTGTAACCCTCCCAGGGGAGGGGGCAGCAGCATCACTGTGGCTCCTGCTGGTGTGTCTGTGATAGATCTCAGGAGTGATCTGCTCATGGAAAATTAGCTCTGGGAAGCTGAACAGCTCTGTCATCTTCCACTGGGGTAGGCTGTGTAGTTACTCCTCTAAAGCTGGTTCTGGTTAGTTCTCATGCTGCTGGAATAGGCCCTCCTTTCCCAACCTCAAGGGCGTAAGGGCAAAAGGGCATAATACTACAGAGTGAGCTGCAGCTGATCCTTTCTCTGAACACTTCTTTGGCTGCATTTCTAACTCCATGTAAAATGATCCATCCCCACCAAGATTATTGGCACAGGAAGGACCAACAGCTTTACAGATAAAGTCTCAAAGGAGCAACACTTAGCCCAAGAACTGACTGTCAGGAGACACGCAGCAGTACGTCAGGGCACACCCATTACCCTGTTTGCACTTGTATCTGCAGAAACCCACCAGGCATGGGTTTTTCATGTAACTTTCTTACAGAAAGGCAAATTATAGCTAAGACCATCCTCAGTTCCAAAAAGCATGCCTTGCTCCAGCAGGATCTTCTCCCTTTTACATATACAGAGCCAGCAGAAACTTGTCACTTTACCATCAGGAGATACTATGCTCAAAAGCCTTGCAGAAGGAAAACCTAGTTTAAAAATGTACTTAAGGATTAATGCTAGAAGAAGTTTCCAAGAGAGAATTTACTCTGAGGGAGTGGGCTGGTGTTGTCTGAGCTGGTGTGATTCCTGACAGTTTCACTGTCTGCTCTTCCAAGCTGAGAATGGGTCAAATTGTAGAGTCATCCTGATTCTTGTACATTTTCCCCCAATCAGTCAGACAGATGGTAGCTGGATCATCTGAAGCTCAGAGAATGAAGAGGGTACCCACTATCAGATACATAACCAGGCCACACTGGCACTGAGGTTAAAAAACCTCTTGATATGAGAGGGAAGAGGTGCAAACAACTTGCTTGCATGATCCAAGAGGAATGAGATAGAAGGAAATAAAGCAGCAGGAAGAGACTGATGAGTGCAAACAGGAGGGGCACAGGCAAGGGAGATGTGTTGCATAGAAAGTTGAAGTAGCAATTGTTTTAGAAGGATGACAAACTGTACAGATTTTAGAACTATAGGAGGAGGCAGAGGACAAGCAAGACACCTGTGGAAGTGGCAGAGGCAAGAAAAGGAACAGCATAAATGCTGAAGTGGCAGAGACATGTCAGGGTAGTTGGTAAGGAGTAACAGCAGCGGATCAGAGTGAAATACGGCTGGGAATGGACACTAAGACACTACTCAGCCATTGCTGTTCTTCAGTGTTTGCTTTTTCTGGATCCCTTGGGCTGGCCAGAGGTAGAAGCTTTGGGACTTGAGCAGGCCATGACTTCTGAGATATTTTCTTGGAAACTTTTCTGAAAGAAAAAACAGCAAGCCAAAGCCATTAAAAATACCACAGAGTTAAAATATGCCCAAGGTATCACATCCTTAACAAAAAAGTTAACCCCTCCTCCCATTTTGAAGTCAAAGGGACAAGATACACTGAAGGACTAAGGGAAGAAATTTTAATTACCATTCTTTTTCCTTCTCCACATTTAAATCTTACAGATCTAGTTGAGAAAGGACACAAGGAAATGCTTTCATGCCTAATCAGCTTGTGACCTAAGGAACTCACTGCCACACCATGTGGGCAAGAACAGTAGGTAAGCAGTGTTCAAATAGCTCCTAGAGAAAGCAAGAGTGTCCCATGCTATAAACACAAAAGATCTGTGGGCTCTGGAACATAATTCCTTTCTAATCCAAAATCAGTGATCATAAACAGATCTTGACTGTCACAGGGAGTACTTGCTCACAAGGAACACGATGCCAATTACAGTGATCTCCTAGATATAGACCCTATGTTACATGTCAAAATCAAAATTAGCTTCTCTCAAAACCAGACCATGTTCAGCAGTTTTTTCTGCCCTGATCTAGAATCATGTTAAAAGTCTCTTTGCTTGACCACTGACAGAGTTGAGACAAAACCCCAGGAGGTGTCCAGCAGGGGAGGGTTCTGCATTAGGGTTAGATGAGTGAGGTGTCCTCAAAGATTGCTTCAGTCTCCAAATCTGGAAAAAGGTTCAGAATATTGATTATCCTGACTTTGCCTTTCCTTGTTTGTTGATTCTTGGATGCCTTCCTCATCTTTCTCCAGCTCACACTCCAGCTCTTGATTCCCTGCAGAGCTTCTTCCTGCTTCTCTTCAAGACCTTCAAATCTTTCCTCTGCATTCTGAGCACGGATCTCTGTTCCTTTGAAACACAGAAGCAAAGTCAATGCAAAAACCTGAAGTCTAAGGAGCTGCTGGCAGGAGACCCAAGAGAAAGATCTGGAGAGCTGAAGAGTCCAGTGGGATTGGCTGACTCTATAAAACATGCTTATGGTTTCAGAGGAGGGCATTGTTAAAAGATCTACGAAGGATTTTGTGGCATGTCTATGTAAACCTTGCATATTTAAATAATTATAAAATTCAGTGTTTGCTAGCGGAGGGGGAGATGCTGATCTTCACTGTGAGAGGATAAAAACAGAGCAGAGTCAGTTCTATTAGCAGGGCTAATGAGGTGGGGTTTCCCTGGTTAATGCAGACTCTCAGACAAAACAAGCACCTGCCTGGAATGAAACCCTGCCCTGCTCAGGCCTCCAGCACAGGACCAGTACCCAGAGCAGCTGCACTTGCAGACATTCCAGTGCTGCCAGGACTTTAAAGTCTTCTTGAGAAGAGAGAGTGGAGAGCTTGCTGGCAGTCACCTCCCTCTGGTTGGAAAGGGAAAAACCTTTTTTTAAGTGAACGTGAAACCAACAATGCCACATTTCATCAGCAGTGTGTGCCCAGTTTGATGCTGGTACCTCAGTTCACAGTCCCAACCCAGGCAACAGCTCTGTGTCAGCAAAACATGTAAAACCAGAGGCCAGCTCAGGCACTGAATGCATCTTGGCATTAAAAACAGACTAAAATCCTTTTCTGATGCGTATATGAAAGTCTCACTGGCTCATAGTCTTGGATTGCTGGTGCAATCACTGGGTTACAGAGGCTGGAGATGGCTGTAGCTCGACCAGGAGCAAAAGAAACCCCAAAACACATACCAAAATGTTTGGACAACAGAAAGAAGCAGCTCCTTACAGGGTCCAACAGGCATAAGCCAGCTTTCAACTATGATTTTTCAGTAAAAGTAATGTTGAGAGGGTCCTGCTCTAAGCCTTGGAAGATAATTGTGATTTCCAAGGATTTATTTCTGTAAAACAAATCAAAGTCCTTAAAGAAATGCTCCTTCATCTTCCACTGGCATGCAGAACTGCTACCCTTGGTCAGATAAGTCATACCAGCACCTGGCTGCTGCTGAGACAGAAAGGGAAATAGGAGAAAAGAAAAAAGAAAATAAGTAGGAAGTACCACTGTCCTAGTGGCATTCAGGGCAGCTGTAGGGCCACATGTCATATCACACACTGTAATAAATAAAAATGTCCTGCTGGAAAGTAGCACATTGCAACTACTATAGTCACCTGCATAGTAGCAGCTTCCTCTTTTACTTCTAATCTTTCTTTCTCTGTTACAGATTACCCATTGGTGTTGGCATCTTCACCTTCAAACTCTTCTTGAGTTGAAGAAATTATAGTCCTTAAATTCCCTAAACTTCAGCTTTAGTTGCAATTCCTGTAAGGCACTGTCAGGATCAGGTTAGTAATGTGCTCCATTTGTCCATCCAAATAACCTAGGCAAGGCCAGCTGGTCTCTGACTTTCTCTTGCACCTATCTGTACTTACACTCCAGGCACTTAGGGAGTCCTGAGTATAGCTATTTCTAAACACAAAGGAATATGCTAATTACTTAGCATTACATCAAAACAAGAAAAAGAGAGGTAGGATGAGAGCTTCAGCACTGGCTCTACACTGGAGTCATGAACAATATCACTCTGCCTTGGGATTGAGCTCAGAACCAATGGGAACAAATTGTCCAAGACAATAAATCTAAATCAATTTCCTTGTCACCTGAATGTAACCTGCTTTTTCATGAAAGCAGACTAATGCCAGGCCAGCCATCTATACAATGCAGCTCATTGTCACAGGCAGTCTCAAACATCCTTCCACATAAGGAATTAAACCAGAAGCTCAACCTGATCTCTTGGGCAAGGCAACCACCAGGATTGCAGCAGAAGTCCACCTCAATGGGTGAGGCAAAAGCCATCATGCACCGTGGGGAACTGATCTATCAGGGCAGTAGACAGAGGCACTCACAGGACAAGCAGTCTGCTGTCACATCACAGCAAATCCACCAGCCACAGGACCAGTTTCCTGTGCAGTTCAGTCACCTGCACAAAGCATCAGAGCAAACCTAAACCACTACTGAACAGCTGGTCTTGCCAAGTAATCTGAAGTCAGTGTATTTCACGTAAGTCAATGTCCTACCTCATTCAGTTTGCAAACTGATCTCCTGACAGAAATGTTTATTTTTATCATTTTTTTCTTCCATATTCATTACAAACACCTATTTTCCTACTATGGACCTATCTTTCTCCCAGTTCTTGCTTAGGATCATATGCTGCTCATCAGCCATGTGGTGCGTTCTCATGTCCAGAATTCAGCAACAAACCAAAAATCACACACTGTGCTGCAACCCTAGGAGAAACACTCCCTAGGGATCTACAGCCCTAGGAGAAGGAAGTACAACCACAGAGAGCCCGCTGCTCTCTGCACGGGAAACGTCAGTGTTATTGCAGAGGAAATGCTTACTAAGGGTGAAACAATAAATTTGTGCTCATGCACTGTACAGGAGACCTTGCAGCTATTTTTAGAGGAGCTCTCCTCTGCTCCTTTGGCTGGCAGACAAAAACCACAACTCAAACAGGAAAGAAAGTGTCGAAAGAGAATCAAGTGTTCTTCACAACTGTGCTCTGGGCAGAGGGAGACGCAAGGAAAGGCTGGATACTGGATAGAATGCTCTTATCCCTAGCAACTGGAGTCTTGTGCTTCCTTTTTCAGTAAGAACATCATTAGCTCAAGAATGGAACCCATTGCTGAATCATCTGAAAACAAATCCCTAGGTAGCACCGAAGAAAGCCCCAAATCCAGAAGCAAAGTGACCTCTAGAGCACCAGACCATAAGATCTCCTCTCTCAAAGACATCTTTTGTTTCCCAGCTCAAAACCCCCCAGTATATTTAAGTACACCTTATGCTGGAAACCTGACACAGGCTTTTTTGTTAAGGTTCTAGTTGTGGGCAAACCTGGCATTCACAAGGAATCTTGCACATTATGGATGTGTTCTGAAAATGCTTTTTTTTTTTTTTTCATGATTTTTATTAAAGACAATGGAGCACCGTGGAGAAGAATATGCCCCCACATGTCTGACTCTATATGAATCACTCATTTTGGTGGTTTGTTTTTCAAATGTCAAGATTTCCAAAGCAGGTGGCAGTTCTGAGGGAGATGGGGGTGTTCTGGGAAGGATATTGAAATCTCCAACTGTTTCCACAGGTGTTGCCAAACCAAAGCAAATGAAAGGCAGTCACTAATCATTTTAGCACTTTAGCTGATCACATTTGTCCCACTGCACCAGGGGCCCCACAAAAGGACATTTTTCAAGTGTAGTTTTCTGTACGAGGCCAGCCTAGATCCAGTTAACACCTCTGTCTTACAGGAAGTGTGGTTTGTCATCACTCTCAGCTTCCTGCAATGGGCTGGGACCTGTACAGCTCCTCACTGCATCCACCTGGGCCAGTCAGGCAGGAATCTTGTGATAAAATGCTGGGAGCTTGGTGTCCTGCATGCCAGGACCTCACTTCAACTTTCACACCTTGAATACTTCTAGCCAGTGCTGTCAAAAACCTAGCTGTGCCTGCAGGGGAAGAAAATGCAACCTTTAATTATAATTCCTTCAGCCAACAAAAATAAAGCTGGATTCTGTGAGGGATGCCAAGAGGGATGAAGAGCCTATGTGGGAACTGGCTACATTCAGGATTAAGAATGAGCTGTTTAATAAACGCTGAATACAAAGCAAGCTGAAAAAAATTAGGCTTGATGTAAAGCCCTGACTTCTTGTCTTGGCAGATTTGGCTCCCTCATTGCATAAAGGCTTAATATAATTCTTTTTAAAAGAGCTTTGCAGTTATAACCACATTCTTCAAAGATGCAGGTGATGCAGATGTGCAAAATGCCTGGATAAGGCAGTAAATTACTTGTTCTTTCACTTATCTGGCACATGCTGATGGATATTCCCTGTTTCTTGGAGAATATGCTTGAGATGTAACAATGCCTGCTCTTGATAGCCAGTGTTTAACCTTAGTGAAAATCCTGGGGAGGTCTTGGTCTCCATGACATCTTGTAGCAAAGTTGGCATACTAAGCACACAGTGGTAAGGACAGTTCTTTTATATTCCAGTGATTTTGATGCATGGCTTGGTTTCCCCTCTGCACAGCTGTGGAGTAGGGCTGGTTAACTTCTCTGGTTTGGGAGAAGCGCAATGAAGCAGAGTTGGGATGTCCAGACTGGTAAGAAATGGAGTCATTTACCCCCTGTAGGATGGAACTTTTTAGAATACACAATGGGAGCTCCACAACCAGGCATTAGTTTTGAATTATCAGGAGGCCAAAGAGAAGCAGTAGGAATGATTATTGTTTAAGTTTTCCTGCTGTGCAGCATCAGCTTAAGGGGAAAGATAAGGTAGGTCCCATGAGGGCATGGGATGAGAGAGAAAAGTCACTTGGGAACACTTCCATGGGGTTTGGCCATATTAGGTCTTACAAGTATTTTGTTATCCCTACTAAATAGCAGCTTGCTTTGGGAAGGCTGTCTGTGTCATTGCATTGATCTTAGCACTTAACTAAAGCCCAACAAAAGAGAGACCTAAATGAAGCTCACTGGAGAGGTCACTCTAGTCCCATGTGCAAATTTCAGAGTAAAACCACACCTTGTTCTCACAATGAAGGTACTCTGTTAAGGCTCAGACCTCAAGCGAAACCTTATAAATTTCCTGTAAGTGCTTTCTTACATGTCCTTTCTAAAACAATCTCATCTGTCATTGTCTTCTCTCCCTCTCTCATCCTTGTCATCAAAACATTTGTATTTCTGTCACATGCTGCTTGAGACCAGGTAATGGGATCACAGAAGATAATAAATACTTCAGGTAACTGAGTGTCCTTGCCTTACAGACAAAACTACCATGTTCTCAGTATTTTCTCTTACCTATTCTTTATAATGTCTCTTATTTTCATTGTTTCTTACCAAAGAGCCATTGTAAAGAGAAAGGATACCTTGTGTTTTCTGCTGAAAGGCCATTCATTACATTACAATGCAAAAATGAACCCAAGCCATTCAAAACTTGTTGCCTTGTATGGATCAAGAGAATACCTTTCCTGTGGCCCAGTTCCCAAAGTCTTTGTGAAAATGAGCTAAGATTTCTTTTTCTGGGCTGAAGCAGTTTGGGATCAGATATCCATGCTGTGCCTGTGCTCAGACCATGGCTAACTATGACAATCTGCTGTTAACATTTTGCCACGCTGGTGTCTGGCCAATTCTGGCCCCATTCCTTCATCTCGCTCTCCCTTTCTTAGGACAACTACTTATTTCTTTCATTTAGCTGTCTCAGTTCCTTTTGTAGGCTGAAATATGGCATGTAGCATAAGCTAATGCAGGGAAAAGGACAGGATAACCATGAGTGAAAGAATAAGATGACAATATGAGAAGCAGCTCAGCAAACCTGAGTAACACATGTGCAGTTTAGTTTTAGACTGAATAAAGGAAATAAGATGATTAAAAAAAGCAGCAGAGATGAAATACTTTGGAAATCAGGAACGAGTCAAGGTCTTGCAGAGGCAAAGGTTGAGAAGGTTAGCTGCAAATTACTCAACAATTGTTTGTTATCTTACACAGGAGATGATAAATTTATATCAACAAAGAAAACATTTATTTACATACTTTATTATCAGGATAATTCAGTATCTAAATAAAGATAACTTTGCATTACTGATAAGGTAAAAAAAAGTATTACCCTCAGAGAGTGCTATCTGGTTAATGATCTTCAAAGTTATGTTTTACTTTACATTCTAAATATCCATTCTTTTATTTTATTTTCTTTTCCATAAATCATTCACATAATCACAAACCACCCACTCTCCCACTGAACATATGACTTTCCTGTGTCATATCTGCACTGTGTGTTCTTTGCACTGTATCACATTTAAAATGACAGAAATTCTTTTCACCTGTGACTGCGAATCAAGTTTCTTGGAGTTTATCCCTTGAATGCTCTTGATTCCCAGCACATACCTGGGGGTCATACTTTAGCTTTGGAAAAGGCTAGTACACATTATGTCAACTGGTCCTTTATTACCTGCTACTTTCCTTACACCCCCAAGTAAAGACTGCAAAATTGGTTATGCCTTACCATTCCCCCCACTCTTCCTTCTGTTGGAATCCCAGTAGTTTACATGCCCTTTGGTTTGTTTCTTCCAGGGCAGGCTGCCATGGGAAGGCTACCATGCCTCCCCACTGCTCTAGGTCTGCTTTTAGCATCTGAAAGAAGAGCACAAGCCTGTTGTGCCCTCAAAAGCTGCACCAGCCTTTGGCTGTGACAGAAAGGTGATGGAAATCAGCTAAGAAGAGTATGAGGAATCCACGAGCATAAAGATGCCACAATGAGTAGGTAGCACAATAAATTGAAAATCTGCTGGTGACAGTTCTGAGCATTTCTACAGATTAGTGTAATTTATCAGTCACCAGAGCTTTTGATCAGAGTGCTCGAATGGGACTGAGTTGAATGCACTGCCTGAACAATGGCACTGGTCAATCATAACTTCTCATGTGGAGACTTTTGAGCTTCAGCACAAAAGGTTTGAGCTGAAGTGGTTTTGTTCACACTTGTGATGAACTTAAGTGCTCCCTGGGGCTCAGCTAACACAGGGTCATTTGCTGAGCAAACACTGCTTGATAATATGTTCAAACCCCAAAATCTTGCATTTATCAACTCCTTGATGTCTTGTAGGATTTCATCCAGTGCCTTTTCATCATCAGAGAGTAGCTAAAGCAGAGGGAAAGAAGGGATGAGACCTGAGGAAAAACTCTGTTAGTACTCAAGGACTCTTCCAAGAATGGGGCAACCACAGCTTCTCTGGGCAACCTGTGCCAGTACCTCACCACCCTCACAGGGAAGAATTTCTTTCTAATATCTAACCTGAACCTACTCTCTTCCAGTTTGAAGCCATTCCCCCTTGTCCTGTCACCATACAGCCTTGTAAAAACATGAAAGATGTGCACATACTCCTGGTTCCCTCCCAAAGAGGACACAGGTTTGGCATCTGGGAGGGGGAAGCTCATATAGTGGCTTTTCACACTGCTTTACCTTTCCCACTACATGATTCAGAACCTGACAGAAACAATCTACATCTGGAAGCAGAGGGAAACAGCCAACCCTGAACTGTGCCAGGGAAGCTGATGAGTTTTAGGATCAGGGTAACACTGGGACACATGTATGAGAATGTTTCTTCTCCCAGCTAGTGATACACCCAGAGAAACAGCTGAATGACAGCACTGATGGACTAAGTGTGACTCTATAGCAGCACAGCACTCCCTTACTCCAACCTAAACCACACATCAATCTGTCCTGCTCAGCCTGAGCCTTACAGCCAAGGCTCCCTCCCTTGGGTCAAGAAAGATGGATGAGATAATCTTTTTTAGGCAGATTAAGCTTGCATTGCCTGTGGTTGGCCAAAGAGCATATTTTAGTCTGCTGCCAATGCCCTGTTGCTTACAAACCAAAACATTCCTCCCTTCCTAGAGCCGTTAAGCATCGCTTATGTACAAAGAAGTGTAAAGCTATTCCCTGCTAAGTCAATTAAAGCCAGGAGAGCTTCTTTTCTTAATCATGGATCACAGAGCATCCCTGCCAGCCTGGCATCCTTTGGAAAGATGGTTCTAAGAAGTTCTTATTTAGCAACTCTTTTATTTGTTAATCCCAAAACATCTTTCCCTCAGATCTCTTGGCCTGCAGTCTGACAGGACAGCTGCTCTGTTCATCCAGCCACATCAGGCAGCACAGCCAGCTACCAGAAGAGACCAAGGGAGAGACCTTGCTGTGTATTTCCAATTCTATCTTTCCACTGCCCTGGGCTCCTTATCCCTTCTTTGCCTACCTTCCAGCACCCATCAAACTGACAGGGTGGTCTGTCAGGTATCTGAATTTGCTCCAGCGATTAGTATAATGCCAAAGCTGATCTCACATTTGCAGGCAGCTCTGCAGACAAGGCACATGTGGCTGTCACTATTGAGCAAGAAACGTGTCAGGGAGTGGGAGAGGTCAGGGTGACCATCTAAACAAGCTCTGTGTTGTTATTTCTTGAGGCTAAAGAAACCAGTGTGGACAAAACCTCGGCAAGGGATTGACACCAGCACAGGGCATTTCTGAGCATGCTTGCAGGGACTGGAAGGTAGCACTTCAAATCTGAGTCAAATGGTGTGGTCAGCAAAGTGATGCAATATAGGATAAATTTATCTTAGGAGGTCAGCAAACTTTTCGCCCAGGGAACAAACACATGCCCTAGAGAAGACTATTCTACACAGAAAAATACAGGAGATGGAAGTACTCACCCCAAAACCCCCTGGGGCTCTGGTGGTTTGTGGGGACTGTAAGTACCCTGGGCTGTGGAGAGAAGCACTGGCACAGTTCAGGCTTTGGAAACCTCCTCTGGAACAAAATTACTCTCCAGGGAGAAAGAAAAACCCTGATGTGGTTAAGCACCCTGGAGGTATCCCTCAGCTTGGGGATCTCTGGACAATAACACATCAGAATCACTTCAACAGCATTTACTCTGCTGGTGAAAGAGAAAGCAAAACTGATGATAAAATGCAGGCCTGAGAAAAACTGTGGCAAAATTCCTGGTCCCTTACCCCAAAGCAGGATCTAAACCAGACAGCTAATCCCATGTTTAGTGGTTGTTAGATCTTTGGTGAAGCCTAGGACAAGTTACCTGCTACCTGCAGGAGATAAAACTCCAGGTGCATGGACAGCAAGGGATGCTCTAAATCAGCTTCAGTCTGTGTGTCTGTAAAGCCATTTTCCTTCTAGTGGACTGCTAGCAGTCAGCTTCCTGCAGAGCTGGGAGTGCCCTAAAACACCAGCAACTGCATAAATAAAGGCAGAATGTAATGCAGGCAAAGATTCTGTTATTAAAGGGAACCTGGAAGGATGGAGAGTCACATATAGAACCCTGCAGCCCAGAGCTACCTGACAAGTCCTCACCATATGGCTCCTGTCAGCTTCCTTCCATTGGCTTTTGGTCCAGGAACAGGCACTCCACTTGTAGGCACGGTGAGTGGGTTTTTTTTAATGCTCAGCCAAGAAAATTTGCAGTAATGAAATGGTCCAGTAGCAGAATTAAAGCCACATTTGTACTTCAGGACGTTTTTTTGCTATTATTTATTGTGGAAACCCCCTCTTACACCTGACACTCCGTGCATCTGTTCAGGAGCCCCCAGTGCTTTGCTGCACCCTCCAGAGGGGCACTTGCTTGGTTTCCACCTACAAACTGCCTAAAGCACAACTGCTTCTTTCATAGCTCTTACTGGGACAGAGATTTAATAGATTTAATGGTATTTGTCACCAATTATTAATCTTACCACTTTTTCTTCGTGGGCGTGTATCTTACTAATGAAAAAAAATATATTTCCACAAGTCTCATAATTCCCATGTATTCTCTTCTGAAGCCTTTCTCCACCACCAACCTTGCCAAATGTGTAAGTTTTTATAAATGCTTCTGCTACAAAGACTTTTTGACCTCCTTATCAGCTCTATCCTTGTACTGTGGGTTTTAATTACACTAATTACATTTCTTTGCTTTCAGATACATGTTTGTGGGTGTAGGTATAATCTAGGAGTAACCATGACAGGTAGTTTCCTGTCTTGCTGTGCAAATGTTTTCTTGGAAAGAAAATACAAAAAATTGCAAAAAAAGTCTTGACAGAAGTTTTGTTTTCCATCTCATGCTTCTTTGGCAGTACTTGATATTCCCACCAGAAAGACTGGGAAGATTGATGGCCTTGTTCTGTAGCTGTTATAGCTTAAGGACACAGACAGGACTTTGGAGCATGTGGTATACAGCTGGAAAAATATCACATTAAGTTCTTGGCTCACAAACCCTTTTCAGGCCCAAAGTAAAGGCAGAAGTCACCAACGTGAGACACATTTGGCAGCTGCTCCAATTTGATGTGTATTAAATCAGGAGAGGTGAGAAACTCTGGTCTGTTTCCAGAGCTATCGACTCCTTCCCTGTGCTCCTGTCCTGCACCTCAAGGATATCCTTTCCCCTCTCAGTGATGCAATGGCTGATACAAAGTTTAGAAAACCCCAACTTCCCTTCTCACCTGGTATTTTACCTTGGACATTTCATACAGGTTTCCAGGACCACAAGAAGGGCTTGTGAAAAAGTTTCTCCCCACAGACCCAGCCAAGTTGTCTCCTCTACCATCCCGTGATCTTGCCTGGTGCCTCTAAGCCTGGGTCTGGTATGGCATGAATGTCTCCATCCCTCTCCCCTCCCTGTCCTTGCAAAGTAAGAGACACTTACAGCCCCAGCCAGGACACAGCTGTGGGCACAGGCAGCTTCAGGCTTCCCTTCCTCCCTTCCTTCACAAGGCTCTTCCCAATATCTCCCCACAGCAGCCACCTCTCCCAGGAGACAAACCCCACATCTTACTCTGCTCCCAATCTCATCCTCTGTGCCCTCTTGTAACTCCCCCCAGACCAGGAGCCTCAGAGAAAAAACAGGCCAAGGCAATTTATTTTCCTCCCCTAATAGCAAAATATTTTTTAACTGCTGTAATACAGTAGATTATAAACAGCTCTTGTACGTGACAGAACATGTACAGGTTGCATCGTGGAACAGCTGGTGCCAGTGCCAGGGCCAATGCTGGGGTGTCCCCTGCCACAGCCAGGGAAGGGCCACCATGGCTGGGGCACCTGCAGAAGGGACGAGCCGAGGCTGGCTCAGAGGTCTGTGGGAGCTGGTTCTGATGCTGCAGAGCACATGAACTCTTGGAATCTGCTGTTCTTCTGGCACGTCTGCATTTGGAACAGGAGCTCAACCAGTTCTGTTTGCCTTCAGCAGGTAGGCCAGGTGCAATCCATGCAATACCACATTGAAGAAATCCAGCAGGAATTCCCCCAGCTCACAGTACACACTGTACTAAGAAGGCTGTCACAGAAAAGCACAGAGCTTACAGCTCACACCCAGGACTGCTTCACCCCCAAGGCTGGCAGCCACCCCAACAGAAAGGACAGACGAGGCATGAGGACTCCACAGAGCTTTGGTCTTCCCAGGAACAAATAGTTTTCTGCCTGAAAACCCCAGGACGCATTTTGACAGAGCAACACTGATTCTTGTGAGGTTATTGAGCAAGGAGCTGCAGCTGTACTGGCTGCCATTCCAAAGCTGGAGGCTTCCCACCTCACAACTGAGGGAGTTACCATGGAAGCAAGCTGCACAGTTCTTGTGTTGGAAAGAACCAGTATATGTTATATTACATTATATTAAGAGCTCTTAACAGGCAGATTGGAAACCTTCACATCCTCACCACTGACCAGAACATCACACTGCTCTGATCTGCTCTGGCACTTGCAGTCTTAAGAAACTCAAACATGGTATAATTGACTTTTAATTAAATAAGCAACGTGCAAAAGACTTATTATTTCCCCTCCAGCACTCTTGAGAAAAATGAAAATAAGCCCACATTCAAAAGCAATTTTAAAAACCCACAAAATTGAAAGTAATCCAAATTGTTAATGCCCTGACAGCACGGTTGCCAGATGCCTTGATCTACAAGGCTGAAAACCTCAACTTGTCAAAAACTAAGACTAGTTCCAACAGCTGAGCATCCCTTTCTGGTTGCCTTTTGCTTGCCAGACGCTCAAGCCCTCAGGCTTCAAACAGTGATGATGCTGACACAGTAAATGCTGATATTCCTTCCAGGCATAGGACAGTGCCAGGTGTGAGGGAAACACCAAAACAGGGCACAAAGTGCCATCCTTTGGTCTCTTTTTGAAAACACTGAAACTGTATCAAGACCTGCCACCAGTATCAAGATGGCAAACCAAGACCCTAATCCATCCCACCCTCTTTGAGTGCAGTTACCTCTGTAAGTGTTTTGAGCACCAAACAAAAAAAAATTGGACTGAATCTCATCCTATACCAAGGAGGTGACAAAGCTGTTTGGCCAAAGGCTGGGTTTTTTTGTATTTTTGACTGTTTTTTCAATAAGGAAGCTTAGTTGTTCCAGAACTTCTATTCTCTCCTCCCACAAAAGGTATGGTGAAAGATTTCAGATTACTCAATCTGAATGATGATAAAGTAATCCATTTAATTCTCAGGATTTTATATACAAATACTGCCAAATTTGAGCACATAGTTTCTCTGAAATTACTTCAATGGTTTTGAAGTAATTTTGAAGCAGGAGGTGTTTTCAGAGGAGTACCTCATATAGAAACACTATTTGGCAAATTTGACCTGGTACAATATCCTTTCTCAAAATCCTTCTTACTGAAGAATTGGAAGAGTTAAAGCATTCCCTAGCTTTCATGAAATTCCTTCTGACTGAGATTAGTGAAAGCAGAAGCCCAAAGGAGAGTCTGATGTGGCTTGGGAGACAAGTCCATCAATGGCCCCTATACTGCTGGTATGAAATACCCAGGGCTGTAGGTAGTAAGGAAATGCTGTTCTCTATTGGCAGTTTCTGATAATATTTTAGTAATTCTAAAATATTTGTCACCAAAGTTCTCGTACTTCTATCAGGTGACCCTGTCCCCAATAATGGGAGCTCCAGTTCCAGTAAAACCAGAGTGATCTGGAAGTTCCCTGCTCTGTTTAGCACCTGACAGAACAAGGGAGCTGAAGGAACTCTGACTGATTCATTGCTATGGAAACACCAGACTCACACAAGGCCCCTGCTTTATTGGTGTGTGTGGGAGGATGTCCTACCTCTTCACCAAGAGGGCAGTACCCAGGAGGCTGATCTCCACCTGAAGCCCCCTCTGATGTCAGGGCAGGTGACAAAGTAGCTCTAGGCCAACCCTCACTCCCCAGCACCATTAGAAACTTCTCCAATGCACACAGGCAAGGTGTGCTGGCACGCTGAGCTGCACGTGGCCAGTTCAAACAAGATCATGCTCTCTACCTGTAAAGTTGATCCCATTTTCTTACAGTTGGGTCATAGTATTTCAAGTTTTTCTTAGTAAAGAAACACTTAACAACCTGTGTACCTTAAAGCACCTGCCAAATTAAAGCAAAAGCTCTTTTACAAGTTAATCATGTTAAAAGAACTGATTACCTAGAGCAGGAGAAAGGAAGAGCAAGAAGAAAAAATACTCCTCCAGTCACAAGGCCCTTCAGAGAACAAAAATGCTGTAAGGCAGTTGGAAACTAAATGAATACAGAGAAACAATTTTTTGGTGTAAAAAGTCATATAAAGACTGCATACACCATGCCCTGCTTCTGAACCTGACTCAGCACAGTGACAATCCCTCTTCCTCTGCCCATTTTATATCTGTTGGCAGCCAACATACACAGGATGCAGTTTGAAGCCAGCCAGGAAAACTTTGGCCATCTTCAGAGCAAGGAGGCAAACACCCTGTTGCTCTGCCACTTGTCCATGTCACAGTGGCAGGCAGGACCATGAAGAACAGAAGTTTTGTAGACATCTCATTACCAAAAAGGAGAAAAAAAACAGCAAAGGGATGGCTAAGAAAGATGGACGGATACCAACAATGAGCTACCAGCAAATCTGACTAGCTTGCCTCTTGTCCAGAAAAGCAGCAACTTGGGGGGACCCTTGGATGAGTAGGATTCCAGTAGACTCCACCTTCAGCTCAATGTTTTACTGGCATGGAAATGGCTCAAAGGGGGACAGCATGTAATAGATGCTGCCTTTGAAGTCTGTTGCAATCCAGGTCAACTGGTTTGCTCCAGCAATGTTTAAAAAAATTACAGTTTCTCCCCAATAATCAGGAGGCAAAACTTCCCTTAGAAAAAGTCTGTTAGATCATTGGTCCAAATACATGGAGGGACACCTCTGTTTTTCTGTGATGACATGACCAGAGCACCCCATTTTCACATCTTCGTATGACAGGACCACGAGCGTGGCTTTAAATAGTCCAGGAACGTGGGCTGCAAAACATGGAAAGGCAGTAAATTAGTCACAGGCCAACAGCACCAGCTGTGGTACCAGCTGCTGAAGTCAAACTTCTCTAACAGGAAAGATCAAACCACATCTCTGCACCCTACAACCCTGTTCTTGCCCTCACTAAGCAGAGCCTGGAAGTGTAAGTACAGCCACAAGTTCTGTTACATCAGGTAAACACTGTGCCTAGTAGCCTGTTGTATCAAGAAGCCAAGTAATTTATGATAGCAAACTCTTTATTTAGGAGAATCAAAGTTAAAATAGAGGCTGCCAAAGGATACCTTTGGTTAAAACTGAAATCAACTGGGACAGCAGGAAGTTTTATCTAGAACAGAATCTGGTACCAAGAAAATGAGTTAGAGAAAACACCATCAAAACCGCAAACTATCTACAGGTAACCACTTCTCACCACCACCTACTCTAGCCTAGCAGAGGCACAATTTTTGTGGGCCTTCTACAAAATTTTCTCCTGACTTCACTGGCCAAGTGCTGCAGTTCCATTGCCACAGCCTAAATGAGGTCTAGCATATCCTCAGAAACAGAGTAACACCACCCTCAGTTTCAAGTAGTGAAATACTACCAGCACGGAAGGAGCACTACTCAATGCACTTCTGTTAGGCAGCCTCTAGGCTAAATAACTCCCAAGGAATGTAGGTAGCACACTGCCAGAAAGGTTTGTGCCCATTTAACGTCCACTCTTCCTGCACAGCAAGACAGGACAGCCATTCCCACAGTGGGTTATCCCATGGGAAGGGTCAGGCACTCACATTTTCCGTGGGGCAGTACTGGCGGGCATACCACTCCTGGCTGTAGAGGCAGATGATGACACCCTGGCCCAGGAAGAGGGAAGTCCACATGATCACATTCCAGAAGGGCCCTTTCCGACGGTCATTCAGGGTGAAGTTGAAGACCACTGCAAAGGGGAGAAATGAGAAGCATTATTCAGAAACAAACTTAAGATTCAAGAATCAAAGATCAACTGATTTTACTGGATCTTCCCCTCCTTTCAGTTCATCTCTGGAGCAACAAGGCTACTGCATGAAAATCTGATTATGCTTGGCAATAGAGCAAATACTGAGTTGATTCTGACATTTACTTCCAGTAAGTTGGCCAACAAGCTGTGTGCCTCTGGGGATCAACATTATTTGTGCTACACTGGTCACCAAGGCATGGCAGGGATGGCCTAGAGCCTGTTAGAGCCCTCTAACTCAAAACACAATAAGAAATGCAAGAGCTCTGACTTCTAAATGGGCTCTTCCTCACTGCAGTAGTGAAGTAATAGTTTCCTTATACTGTGACTTTATAGAGGAAGACTAACAAGCTGCTGACACACAGCAATTCAACTACAGCTTGGCAAAGAGGAAGCAGTGCTGTTAAACTCTAAGTGTCACAAGAACAGCAGTGTATTCACATAGATCTCTCTTCCTCACCACCAAGACCTTGATCTCTAAGCCCCAAGCTTCCAAATCCTCTGTGTGTATACAGGTGTGTATCTAGTGACCCGCAAAAATCAATTTACAAAGCTTAGACTCATAATTGCAACCCTTGGGCAACAATAATGTGTGTTAGTGCTGAGGGAACAGCTGGCATCATTATCAAAAGCACAAAGCATGCTTCTCTAAAAAAAAAACCACAAACCCCACAACCACTCCCACACTCTCTTCCTTGGAGCTTACCTCCAAAGCATGAAAACAGGCAGAAGAGAACTGGATAGAAGAAGCCAAAGCAGATGCTGAGGACATACTCGTGCACAGCAGCTGACACGGTGAAGACAGACAGCATGGCTGCTGCTCTGAACTTCTTACCAAAAAACTGGGAGAGAGAAGAATGCCAAGTATTAGGAGCTACTCTGCTGTGGTTTTTGTTTGGTTGTTGCAACACAGTCAATTTTCTTCCCTGAGCTAAGAAGGTTCTCCTCCAGCCAAGAGGCACATGTGAAATGCTAAGTGCCTTACAGAGCACCTTGGGGTTTAGGTGTTTCTCTTCAGGGATATTTCTGGTTCCCTGCATTAGTACTTGTGCTGAGCCCACTCATTAAACACCTACCACGGCTCATGGAAACAGTGTAACATGAGTTCTGACTGCTGAGGCAGTCTCTGCATTCCTACATCTCAGCCACACGTTTTGCACACATTAAGGACTTGGAAATGAGCAATGGATCTCTCTAAAAGCACAGTGGCTTCCCACAACAGCTGACATGAAACATTTCTCTGCTTCTAAACAGACAGGGATGCTGCATCTTGACAAATGTAACATTTTGCCCAGTAGTTCAATGTTTAACTAACAAAAAACCACATCTGCTTGTTACTCACCCAAAGGAAGTCCCTGTAGGCATAGTAATAGAGCCAGTCATGTACTACCACATTCCAGGTTCTATAGTAGTTTGCATAGGATGTGGAATTCCACCAGTCCTGAAAGCACAATTGAAAGACTATAAACCTAATTAACTATAAAACATTCTAGAGGGCTTTTCTAGGATATCAAACTGAAAAACATTAAACAAAATAATACTAAGCTAACATAACAATTTGACCAAGCTTTCCACCGCACTTCCAACATTCTACTTGGAGTATCAAGGTCTGGTTTTATCCCAAACTGCAGTGGCTGACGTGATAAAAGAACCAAAAGAGAGCTAATGGAGCCATTGGACAGGTCTGGTGGCTGCTTCTGTTTGTGCATAGGGTGTTTCACCTTAAAGCAACTCAGACTGCCAAGCAGAAATCAAATCTGTTCTATAGCACAGCAACAAACTTAAGCCTTAACAGCATAAACCAAGCAAATTCCCATGGTTGCTTTGTTTGGTAAAACAACCTTCAGTTTCCTCTTTTTTTTTTTTCATTATGACAATGACTTTCAGAGGCTTTATGAACTACAGCTCCTGCTTCTCACCTTGTAGAACATCCTGTCTGCAAAGCGCAGCATCTCGGCAAACGCGTTGAGCCAACAGTGCAGGAACGCAAAGAACACCAGGAAGAGAATCAGTACACCTGGAAACAAGGGACATCCACACCAGTTTTGTTGTGTTTTCTCTCAGCCACAAGCAAGGGCACCTAACACAGTCAAAAACTGTTCTTACAGGCACTGACACACATGAGCTCTACTGTTTTGTACAGGTAGCACAACAGTATTTCAGTTTCTCACCACACCAGGCCCTGCTCACCCCTGAGGGCAACAGCAAGGCTGCCCCAGAGCCTGCAACTTGATTTGAAGCCAGTTAAATTCAAACCCAGCTTTTATTTTCTATTGCTGATTTTGAAGTTTTACCCCGTAATGTCACAGCATGCCCACAATATCTCCTTTGTCGATCTCTGCCTGTCGTGAATGCATCTCAAATGAAGCACTTCCCCCTTCCACAAAGATGAAAGTCACTCATGGACCTGGGCCTTACCTGGCAGGATGGAGTTGAAGATACAAAGGACCAGCCCTCGAAGGTTGAAGGTTTCCTGACTACTGTTGCGAAACTGAGGAATGCAGAGTCTCACAAAGATGTAGTAGGCATAGAAAAGTGAGCCAAGCACCTGGAACAAAAATACCCCAAAACCTGACTTCATAACAGGAACGCACAATTAACACATCATCGCTTGCCAGCTCGAGGAGAGAACGGCAGCTGCCAACACAAGCCAAAATAATTTATTTTACATTGCTGCCAATACACCTCCCTAAGGATCCAGGCAGAAAGAAAGCCACAGCAATCCACAGAGCATGCTGACAGCCAGCAGCAAAATCAACTTCTCTTTTCTACTACAGCAGCTATCAGTTTTTCCCAATCCTATCAACTCACATGTTTTGACATAAAAAATCCATGCCACTGCCAAAGTGGGGAAAGTAACCTTGATCTACATCCAAGATGAGGACAGAAATACTTGAAAAATACTGATTTACTGTAGTTAAATCTAATAGTAAAGCTTATTTTTATTTTATTCCAAAGGATACATTTACCAAAGAGAGAGCTGTTCAACAACACATCTTAGATGGTCTCCAAGAGTGTATTCTGCAGAAAGCTGCACCACTCACCTGTGCAAACTTGGTAGCTACATAGCCCCATCTTATTGTGGGATTCCTAGGAAAAAGAACAGGATATCATAGCTAAATAGGACCCCAAAGTAGCAAATCCCTCCCTTCAGTTACTTTAAGGATGTTACAATCTTACTGACATATTCTCTGAAAAAAATAGCCTTTGAATTCCAAAATTCTTGATCCCCTGACGTCCAAGGGATGTCTGCCCAAACTGCTGTTTCCTCACTTTCAACTACAGCAGAACTGCAGCAATTCCATAAATGGAAAGGTATCTGGAGGGCAGCACTGTACAGTTCCAGAGGAGGTGGGGATCTGCCAACAGCTGTGTGAAGGACTGCTGACTTCACACAGGCAAAGTGCAACCCAGCAATGCACAGAGGAGTTTGGGAGTTCCCAGTTACAAAGGCTTCAGCCTCAAGCTCAGAAACAGGGCTGCTTATTAGCACCACATAAAACACACAGGTTCCCATTGCAGGAACTGTCTATCACTACATAATCTGTAGCAAGTTCTTAATTAGTTTCACTTAAAGTGAGTGTCCCAAAGAAATAAAAGCAGAACTCCATGAGCAAGTCCTGCCCTTGCCAGCTTAACCACATATTTATGAAAGCTGTAACTCATAAACTGATCACACCCAGGGGTGCTTAATGTTGGCTTCAGTTTTCACACTACTTTAGTGTTCTATTGTTGCTCACATTACCTGGGATAGTTGTCTCTGTAGATGAGGGTGGGAGCAAAGAGGAAGTACAGGTACTGAGAAATTCTGGGAATATGTGCTATGCCTGGGAAGAGGGGGAAATAAAAAAACAAAAGAACACTGTGCAATCTTTTTACTGACAGTTCAGTTTCCCCAGTACCCTTTCAAAAAACAACCCTTCTCACCTCAGAAACCTCAGTCTGGAACTAAAGGTATGGGATTTGCAGAGAATAAAACAAACTCGACCTTTCAGATGGTGTGCATGAAGGACAGTTAGCAAGTGAGGGTAACCAACTATCTGCTAACACCTTGGTATCACATTTCCTTTCCTATCAACAGCTGGGTTCAGTCCACTCAGCTCTAGCATGCCTTGCTTAAAAGACCTTTTGTTCTATGATTGCTGTCACTTCAACTAGAGCACTGAGCTGGAGGCCTGCAGGCAACATCAAGTCACCTTTTACTCCTAAAAGCAGAAATAGGAAATCCTGGAGAACAAAGACTTAAGATCCAGAGAGGACTTAGACCTGAACAACAGTCTAGCCTGTTGTCTAATACAACTGAGTACAAATGAAAAGGTTCAGGCTGAAATTATGACGCAAAACCTTCGACCTCCCCATCCAATGTCACCAATTCAAATCCCAGCTCTCCAGCTCATGAGGGCAGCTCAAAGCAATGGAAGGAAAGCTAGAGCTGCCTGTGTAAAATGAAGCAGGGCAAGTTACTCACCAGACTTGTCCTTCACCGAGGACAGGACTCTGGGTACGTTCTCCCGGATGAAGGAATGAGCCTTCATAACAAGACGAACCTGTAAGGCCAAGAGAAGAGCACCTTAGTGCTCTCATTTTCACAACTTTCCAGTGAAGACTGGATCAAGCATTTTACAGCAACACTTCAGCATCTTGGTTTCTTTCCCATTTAGCCCTTTGACAAGGAAAGGGCTGCTTCCTCTGCCCACAAGCCTGTTTAACTGACATGAACTCCAAACTCTGCAAGGGGAAACATGCAACCACGGCTCAGGAGAGTCAAAACACATCTCATCTCCACTTGCAGGAGCACCACATACACAAGGACTCTGAATAACACCAGCAAGTCACTAATCAGCTAACATTAACTTAAATTTTAAGAGAAACCCCTCTCCATTTCAGCAGGCCAGGATGTTTCAAAGTCTAGTGTCTCCTTGAAGTTACATGTGTTGTACAGCAATTATCACTACCTGGGTATAAGGTGGTGTCCCACCTAAATAGTCCACAGCTGTCAAGCAGGTTTTTCTTTTAGTTTTGTTTTAATACTGAAGAACCAGAAGTGGGGCCAGTTCAAAGTTAATTCTTAAAACTCATCCCTGACCATCCTTGTTTTAACCTGATGGACTGATCAGACCTCCACTCTTGCACTCTTCTCCTGCTCCCCGCCACAAAAAAAATTCCACTTCCAAACAAGGTCTGATTACACAGCCAAGACACTTGCTTCTTGAGAACAGAAATGCCAACAGGAACCACTTCTTGATCATGTACTTGCTTTTTTTGGGTTTTGTTTTTTAAAGAGGAACGTTATAGCTTCCTTGTGCACTACAGCATAACATATTCTTAAAATTGGTTTTAAGCACTTAGCATCCACAGGACAACAAGAAACAAATGGAATTTCAGTAAAACCCACAGTAAAATCTTAAATACTGGGTAAAAACCCGCAAGTGGTTTCCAGGTCAAAATGAAGTTTATTCTCTTCTACTCTTTCTTATTAGATTTGCTGCATGTAACTGTCCTCAAGTCTCAGAGATGTTGCACCCACGGCCTTGGCTTAACTTAATGAATAAAAACTTGCAGGACTCCTTTAGGAAAAAACTTTGACTCCTTTAGGAAAAAGGAGCCTTTCCACTTTGAAACTAAAATTCAGTGTATCCTTGGATACAGAGGATACAGGGTAGGGACTTACCTGTTCCAGTATTACAATGAAGCGGGAGGCTGGAGGCAGGGCGTAGGATACAGCAACATAGGTTGGGCCAAAGCCAAGCCCAGCTATTTGGAAGAGTGTGAACAGCATCCCATAGAAGAAAGAGTGGATGGCACGATGGGAGGAACTGGAATAGCCTTGGGCCCACCAGACAAAAAGGTTGTATGGAACAACGACTGTGGCACTGAACATGCACAGCCAAGTGCAGAAGACAACTGGGAACTTTCCAAAAACAAAGACCAGCAGATCAAATCCAAGGACCAGCCTAGAAGGCACAAGGAAAGAGACAATTTTTCAGCATCCATTCTTTGATCAGAAATCACTAAGTGGCTACAAAACACAAAGCTTCCAGATCCTAACTGTCTGACAGTCTGGATAGAAGTGACCGTGGCAATTTCAGCTCAGGGCTGTCTGTGGCAGCTTCAAGTGGCCACCCTCAAGTATCCCAGAAACTAAGAGAAGGGCTGATGCCATCAGTGCTGTCAGGCACAGCTTACCTTCAAATCCCACAAGGCTTAAGCACATCTCTGAGATCAGCATGTGCTTTAAGAGTAGGCTCAAGCTCATCCTTCCTAAGAACAAGCACATGACTCAACAATCCACTGCTGAACCAGGGTCCACAACAGCTTTTGGGGAACACTCCCAGGACATCATCACTACTGCACTGATACTCAGTTCTTCCCAGGGGTTTAAATCTAAAGAGGCTTTTTCCCTGCCTCTATAGGGATTTTATCATCCAGCACTCAGATGTAGTTTAATCCTTTTTTTGTGGGCATTCCACATGGATTCAGTTTAGAAGTTACCCAAAAGGCTCAGGGTCATTAGAAGGTCAGTCCAAATATGACCAACTGGTGTGCACCAGGTGCTTTAGTCCATTAATCAAGCTTAAAACTTAAGGACATAACCAAAAGGCTGATCAACTTTACTGCCTCTCACACTCATTAGAGCTTACTCCTACAATAAGCAGCTCTTCTAAACTAAGACCAGAGAAGATGACAGTACAGAATACACCAGCAAAAGTTATTCCTTCTCAGGTGGAGGCTCAATTGCAAGCTGGATCCAAATTATCAGGTCTAGCTAAAAGCACAGATATTATTTTTAAAGTAATAAGGGTATCCAGCCCTAGATGAGTTTAAGGTAAATACCCACTCTCCCCCAATGTCCATACACTATTAAGTTAGGATCAGCTAAACAACACTCAATAGCACACAAGCCTGTTCTTATACCCAGACTAAAGGGACAATGATTATACTCAAGATACAGCTCTGGTTTTGTAAACTGAAGAGCAGATAATTAGCAAGACAAACATGTAATCCTACTTGTGTACATGAGATCCTACATGTGTACAGCCTGCCAAAATACTACTTAAGCAAGAAGTAAGTGTGAGGAAAGCAGTCTTTCACAATCTTGTTCACAACTGGCTACCTGGAAAGCACTATCTTAGCAGAGGCTCTGCCTTGAGATTTTTCCTTGAGATTTTTCCCCGCACCAAACAAAGTTCTATTTTTATTTAAGTACAAGTACAGTGTTCCAGAACTGTCATTTTTAAACAGAGGAAGGACTGCTGAAGTATTTAGTTTTTCTAAGCAGAGTCCTTCTTCAAGCAACACAAGCAACTGAAAGCTGTCTTATTAAAGATACTCAACTAAAGTATTCTACATTCCCTTTTACCAGCCTTATGATGAACTAAGCACATTAGGCTGAACTGTGAGGCCAAAATTCTCATGTAACATATCAGCAGGGTTTTCCTAATATCCAGCTTTCCAATTTGAAATGGTCACACCCTCTTAACAGGAATTCCAGCACATATTCTAAGTTTGCCAAATTGAAACCCACACTTCCAACAACACCCTAAGAAGGATTCTCCCTTCTTTCTGCACCATCCTGCAATTTCATGTGCATCTGGCATGCTGGAAGAGCTATTCCCAGCCCTTATCCCTGTCTTCCCAAGGCATTCTTACCTTCCTTCATCAATGAAGTCTACTAGAAGTGTACTGAGGATGAAGACAATGAGAAGAGCGATGAACATGTGGTAGATTGTCCTGATGTGACTCACTTCAAACAGCTCACTAAGGGAGAGACCAGAGTTATGGTACAACTGGGGTGCCACAGACACAGACACTTCCTCAGCTTATCCTCAGACAAAGGGTAATTAGCCACGATCCCAGTGGTACTGAGAGGGCTGTAATTAAGGTTCATGTTTGCAAAATGTAGTACAGATATTTTTGAAAGAGAGAGGCTTGAACAGATTAATCCCCATGGATTTGAACGTAAGACTGTGGGTGGTGGCAGGGAAAGTACCTCAAAGCAAAGGCTCATTAGTTTGCTACCAAGGGTATTTTCAGTGAATTTGATGAAATTACTTTGATGAAGTTAAGTTACTCACTCCAAGAGGGACCTCCTGGCAGTAAAGATTTTCCCGTGCTCTGGAGGGGCCCTCGAATTCCTGCAAAGAAAGAAGAGAACATTTGAGACAAAAAAGGAAATAAAGCTTCCAGGAAACACAACATTGTTATAGCAACAGCTTAAAAGGGACTTACTTGGCTTTGTGCAGTTCCTTCTCTGCACAGGAAGCTGGGAAAAGGGAGGCTGGAGATGAGGAATCCAGGAGTGCCGATTTTGCCACCAAACTGTTCACAAACTCTGTGAAGTGACTGTCCACCTCCTTCATGAAAGCTGGCTTCAGTTGCTGATAGAGTAAAAACACAGCAGTAAACTGTTTAACTTGCTGGATACGTTTTCATAAAATATTTATATTCCTTTTTATCCTGGGGCAGGACAGAGCAAGGCATCAAGAAAACATTTCTGTACCATGTGCCAACAGTTGGGGCCTACTTGGATAAGACTGGGGCTTATCCTGGCCTGTTCACACACCTCAGGCCAGAGGACTTGGAATAACATTTATCTTCTCCATCAGATTCAACACAGAATTGCTCTGGCCTTTTAGAGGACTTAGCAGAGTTCTGAGAATTTAGTCTTCAAACACTAGATGTGATGAGCCTAGTGATGAAGCACAGCTGAGAGCCAACCCCCGAGCTCCTGAACACTCTGCTGGACAGCCATCACCTTCAGCACAGGCAAAAGGCAAGTTTCAAGAAATTATTTAAAATCTAATTGCACATTATGTTTTGATTTCTTAATTCAAGTGTTTACTAGCCATATTTGTCTGACCATCCTTTGCCTGGGATTTTTCCTGTTTGCCTCCGGATTCAAGTCTTCCTACATGATAATTACATATCATCATTTCATCTGCTTTTCCTACTGATCAGCTGCTCAAGAAACACTTATGTTTCCCAAATCAGAATTCCCAACTCCTATCTACTTTCTCATCTTGAAGGTTGAAAAGGAAAAAAAAAACCTGTTTTCAAGGAGGTTTCTGGAGAAAAGAGGGTTGTGTGGAGACCTCACAGCACCTGAGGGGTCTGAAGGGGACCTACAGGGAAGTCTGAGAGGGACTCTTCATGAGAAACTGTAGTGACAGGACAAGGGGCAATGGCTTCAAACTGGCAGAGGGTAGGTTTAAATCAGATGTTAGGAAAAAATTATTCCCTGTGAGGGTGGGGAGGCCCTGGCACAGGGTGCCCAGAGAAGCTGTGGCTGCCCCTGGAACCCTGGAAGTGTCCAAGGCCAGGCTGGATGGGGCTGGGAGCAACCTGGGCTGGTGGAAGGTGTCCCTGCCCATGGCAGGGGGTGGAACAGGATGATCTTTAAGGTTCTTTCCAACCCAAACTATTCCATGATCCCATAAAATACATGAACAGATGATGTACTCTTACAAAATGCTCCTATGTAACGTGACAACAGCCAAGTAAGTTTAACTTGCTGGCAGAAAATACAAGACAATCTGAAGTGAGACCACATACAAGCAGAAGACCCTGAAGTCACAATGGGCCAGAACTCTTAAATTCCTCCCATTTTCTAGTGGCCAGATCCAGAGAAATCTCTTGAAACAAAAGCTGCAGTAGGAGAAGGAGCAGATTAATATTTAACTTTAAAAAAACATTTTTCTCCTATTTGGCAGCTTCCAGAATAGACTAAATAAGCTTCACCAGTGCTTAACAACATTCTTAGGATCTGGCTACTTTTAGATATTGCTTTCCTGGGGGGCAAAGGATTGTCTCTGCAAGAGATATGAACTTGATCCTTTAAAAACAGGAGAAAATATATAAATAACCAATACTGAGTACTTGTGAATATAACCTGTAAAAGAAGGCACTGGTGCTCTCTGGTACAGCCTAATTTTACAGCATACATGCACATATCCCTAGGAAAAAATCAAACAGAAATTCCTACTTCTGTTGGGGTGCTTAAATTTCCATGCTAAACAAAGCACTATTAATTCCCATAAAAATACTTTTTTTTTTTTTTAATAGCCTCTCCCCTTTTTTAGCCTAATCTCTCCTCAAGTGAGGGTTTAGCAGGTGATATTTCCTTAAAAGTACCTCTTCCCTTTGGCTGGCACTCTGCTGAGACTGCCTCCTCCTAACACAGCCCTCCAGGGCTGATACTAACACGTGCAGTGTTTGGACTGGGAAAGCAGGCCATCAGTTCTTAATAGATTAAATAATATACAAACTGGAGTACAGACCCTACAGTAATTGTAACTAACTGTAATTACAACCAAAAACCCTTGAAATAATGCTATGCCATCAAAAGCAGAAACTGGCCGATAATAAAAAATTGATGACAAGTCAGGGAAAGTTGAGGGAAGTAACTCTTACTAAGTAACTCTTACTTATAAAGTTGCAAGAGTTCCCCAGAACCTTACTCGTTCTAACAGATCTAGTAGTTTTGGTCACTGACATGTGACAACACCCAGCCCTGACCACCATTCTCAACTCCCGTTTAGAATGAATAAAGGACTGGACATTTAGACTGCAGGTGCCTGAAGACCTCCTATGCATGAGTAACACTGAGCTCCTACAAATCCCATTTACACCTTGACCAGGCTTTTCACAAGTCAAGCATCTGTCTAGAATTTAGATACCTATCCCAGAAAAGGCAAACTGCAATCCAAGCCTCTGTTCAGTGGTTCCCACAACAAAAGGGCCCAGCACTCCAGGAATTCTCAGGTATTTTGCAGTAGGGTGGTTTGTTTTTTTCTTTTTCCCTCAGCCTTGAGGCATCTGAAACAAAACTGCAAGCTGCATAACTCAAAGCTTAAGATCTGAACTCCCCGTGTTTTGGGAGAAACTTCAGCAATTAAAACACCACTGGTTTTCTAGGATTCTCTTTGTGGGTAAGAAAACTTTTTCTATTAATTGTGTTTCAAAGCTGGTGACCAGGAAAAAAAAAACAAAAAGGAACAAGAGACACTACTGAAGAAAGAAATCCAAGGTCAAGTTGTCCCCTTGTAACCACCTAGCACTCCCTGGAACTTCCAAAGCTACTTGTGCTTTGCAGTGAAAGCCTTCTGCAAACACCCACTGCCAACACAGTGATTAACAACGACTGTTTTGTCTGCAGAGAAGTTACCAGGATTGACCTCCTGTTCTCAGTAAAGATAAACAGGATAAGACAACATCTGAAATAAAATTCTGAGCTGACTACCCCTCTGAAGGGCTGAATTTTAGGAGTTTCAGCAAAAAAAGCAGCACACCCTTTGCAGAAGACTCTTTAAATACACTTTAGTTATACCTGTTATAAATGACACACCACCTATAGAGGTAGGGAGAAAAAGGATAAAAAGAAGAGCGAAACAGGAAAATATCTCCAAGATGCAAGGAATTATTCTCTGTCTTCTAAGTACCCACTCCCTACTATTCAGGTCAAGCTGGCACAATTAGATTACTCCAGATATACCACGGAATTTTCTGCAATAAAATTATGCAAGAGTGCAGGGCAATTTGCCCTGAAGAACACGGGTGCCACAAAACAATGGTTAACAAGGAGGGTGCAGTTCATCATTAGCCAATTTCATTTAATTTGGGCATAAATCACCTTAATATCATCTAAGACAAAGGCAGCCCACACAGATGCAGATGCTGCCAGAAACACCCAGTGCTGTTTTCTATGAGGATATTGTTCACTGACAAGAAGAATGAGACCAAAGCTCAGGAAGGTCATCTCCACAGCCAGGGCAACAGGAGCTGTGGGGTGCCAGCTCCATGCTGTTCTTTATTCAATGGATAGCAGGACACAGAGCATTTTAAATGCTCAATATGCAAGCAGGCTGGCTAATCATCACACTGCCAAAAGTTAGTGGTAAGGCAATTTCCATTTTATTTACAGGTTTCAAAGTTCATTCTTATCTTTGGACTTCAACATATTGGGCTCAAGTAAGACAGAACCTCATCACATAAGACTACCCCTCTTGTGCCAAGTGGGAAAGAGAAAGAGGGCTGTGGAAAAGCCACTGCACTCAAGCTAGGACTGAACAGGGCTGTCTGTGTTCCAGGGTTAGTGCCTCTCTAAAAGACTTCCAGGGTGACTTGTCCTGCTCCCCACCACAAGCAAGTACTGTGTTTACCTCAGCTTCTGCTATGAGCTGCATCTTCCTCGTTATCACGTGGTCGACATCAACCCAGCCTAAGGAAGGAGAGCAAATATTGAATATTATTTGTTGCATGTCAGAAAACACAAAAAGCACAGCATACAGTAGTTCAGACACCCATTTTTCAATAGCATTTCTGACTTCTAATAGGGTCCCACTAAACTCAAATCAAAGCTGCAGGAAGTTCATAAACTGTGACCACGTATTTTAGGATCACAGCACTGTAAGGCAGTCAACAGCTGAGAACATGCTGGATTTTATTTTTCATCAGCAACTCTGCAAATCTTTCCAAGGCCCCTAAACATATTCAGCCTTGAAGCAGCAATCAGAATGACCCTTAGAAGGTCATTTCCAAGTGTGCTGATTTTTTATCAGGGTTTTATCTTAACCAGAGGTAAGGTTAGCTTGTCTGGAGGCCTCTACATTGCCAACAGACAAGGCAGTCAGTCACAGCTATTAGTAAAATACCATGATCAGCTCTAAGACAGGCTGAATGGCAAGCTGGTCAGTTATCCTGTGTTCAATCCTGGCCATTCCCACTCCTTTTATCCCCCAGGAGAAGTGCTAGATATCAGTGTGACTGTATGCCTTAATAAGTTTCACTGTTTAAGTAAACAGTCAGGTCTAACATGCCATCAGTATAATCTGACTTTTGTCACTACTAACACCATTGGCCAATAGGTAAAGCCTCAAATGCCACCTTTCTTTCACATTAAAAACTACACATCTGAGATGACTCTGTGACATCAAAAGGAACAACAACCACAGGTCAGGCATTTTGGCCTAGTTGTGTTTTAGGACAAGCAGCAGCTGGTGTTTCACTTCTCCAATAACAACAACAATACAGAAGATAAAGTTACTTAAACTAGAGACTCTTACACATGAAGGAAAATCAAGATTGAAGCAGCAGCATCCATCCCCCTAAAATACCAGTCAGAGTGAAAAGATAGCAGCAAACCTTGCCTTGTTCATATCCTTTGGCATTTACAGCTACAGCACCACCTTACACACCGACACACGGCCAGCATTACAACTTGCACATTTGGTTTCTAAGACAACATTACCACTTTTAGAAAAAGAAGGTAGTGAAGAGATTCCCTAACAAGATTCCAGGGAAGCATGAGCTAAGATTTGCTGTAGAGGTGCCAAAGCTGTGCTGCTGTGAGACAAGAAAACAGACTGACAGCACTATCACAGTGCATAACGTGGCCTCCTTGTATGAGCACAGCCTCTATACACAATGCAGTTTTGTTTTCAGAGCAGGAAGTGCTTCTGTCGTGCTCAGGAGTCTCAGTCAACCTGTTTGAACAACTGGTTTTAAGTATTTTAGGTAAGCCTGCTTCAGAGGTGACTCCATTTCCAGTACTGGAAAAAGAGTACAACAACACAAAAAACTTTATCTTCAGTGCAGCTATGATCAGTTGTTAGCATTAATTCCCCTTCCCACTGATCAACCAGGTATTTTGATTTTTGTCTGTCTGCAGGAATTTTGGTTTTTTCCTATCTGCTATACAAGCTATAGACTTAAGGACAGACCAGCAACAACTGCCTATTACTTAGCAGACTTCTAATGTAACAACAAACAAGGAAACTGCTTAACACCATTGATTTTGGCTGCATCCAAGATCCATACAAAAATAGAACTCCTGGTTGCTAAGCATCTCACCTCCAAGACAAAAAAAAACCCCAAACACTCAGCATTTAAGCTCATTGTGCTGTTAAATTTGCAGAACAACAGCATTTTGGAAAACAATTTAAGAATGTAAGATACCCTTGACCCACTCATCTCATGCACTTTGCTGGTCTCACATAGGTTTTCCCCCAACATATTAAAAAGAATAAATTAAGTTGTTCCACAAGCAGCAGAACTGTATCCCCTTCTCAGTGGCTCTACTCCTCACTGTGCCACTCCACAAGTGTATTCCTGGCCCACTCCTTCTATTACTACTATGGGAAGAACAACCCTGTGCTGACTTGATAGAAAGCAGAACAGAGCTGCTGAGCTCAAAGAACAACTAACCTTTCCCTTCAAAGAACTAAGAATTTGTGTCCCTTACCCAGCTGCCAATCTTCAAGATAAAATCAAGTTTGCTTGAAGCCACTCAACAACAGCCAAAGAGGACAGGACACATAGGACTTAAGGAATTGCATTATCTCCTTTTAAAGATAAGCTAAAAATAAAATAACCAGTTCTTTGACCGTGTATTTCCTGTCAGATCTTGCCTTTGAAGCCTCAGTCATTAAAAACTCCCCAGGCATGGCTCACTTTGGGAATAAAACACCCTTTTAGACTACAAGGCCTTAAAATTTGGTACAGCTTTACATATACCAAAATGTCCAGCTTTAATGGTGGTACAAGAAATGAGGACAGTCTCCAACCTGTTGATGCTGTAACTGCTAAACTGGAATTTAAAGTGTCCTCCCGTCACTTTAGTTGCCCTTATACTAGTGTGCATGCACAGAAAAGATTAGGAACACAGCATCTTTTAATAGGTTTTAAAATCAAGATCTCCATGGCTTCAGTCTAAGAAACTCATATGACAAAGTAAACTCACCTGTGAGCTTGTCTTTCTCAACTGTAGAAGAAAACTCACCCCAAACCAACCCATTCTGCTGTATTGCATCACCCCATAAACCCAGCTGTGTCACAAGGCAGATCCCAGAGAAAAAGCACATCATCTTTTATCACTCATCCTCCCTTGCACAAGACACCACCACTTAATGTTCTGCCGGGTCACTGGAGAAGAGATTCATCACATGATTTTGAGTCTAAAAGGAAATGTGCACTGCTGAGAAGTCCAAATCTTCACTTTCCTTTGACCCTGCAAATGGAGCCTGGATCTCTCTGTATTTGGGGTTGCAACAGCATTATAGAAAAATGGACTCAAGGCTGCACTGTACAAGGAGGCACATCTTTGCATTTAAAAGAAGCTGAGATATGCCTTAAGAAAGCAGAAAATATATTTAAAGTCATTTAAAGAGAAAGTTGTTGTGAAGACTAGTATGAAATAGTGGCCAATTTCAGAGGAGGCTTAAGCAGGGCTTGCTTTGGAAGAGCTCTGATCACAGCGAGAAGTTTTTTATTTAATGGTACTGGGTTCCCTTCCCATCAGCAAGGACATTAATAAGATTTTAGAGGACCACTGGTCTTGAGTTTGATCCTTTTAGAATGTGACTCCTCTGTACAGACCAAATTCCAAGCAGGTTCAAAAGTCAGAAGAAAAAATTATTGAACAATTTAATTGTAAGCTTTGTTTCTCTCTGAAAACCAAGCCAATAAAAAAAATCACCTGAAGCTTGAGAAAGCTTCTTAATTGTTGAGAAGTTGAGCAACTAAAATTTCACAAGATTGACAAAGTACCTCTTCTAAAGGATCTTGTTGTCCCTTTTTCTACCCACTCTTGCACATGTTACAGATAAGTGACATTTGAAATGGGTAGAGCAGAGAATCACTCACATGATGTTGGGGCTGCAGCTTGGGATCCAAAAAAACCCAGCCTTGTTATTTCTTGATAAGACAACTTCCCATTCAAGAGGTTAAAGCAACACAGGCAGAAGGACTTCATTACTGTCAGTCACCTGGATTTAAAGGCTCCCTCTCCAGAAACATTGAAGATGTTATCAGAAGCAAAGCAATATTAAACCCAATCTAGTGCAGGGCTACTGTAAAGAGAGGAGGAGTTCCATATTGCTACAATACAACAGATTAATAATTTGATGCTAATGAGCCCTTATTTTTACTTATGGAATTTATTTAGCCACTCAGCAAGTAGAGGCAAGTTATGACTAGACTCAGATAACCTATTTAAAGAATTCACAGGCCATAGGTCACTACACTGCAGCTGGGCAAGTATTTAGCTTAAAAAGTCAGTTCTGCAGGGACATGGAACCCAAACAGCCTGTTCACTAGCAGGAAGGAACACCAGCATTCTCTGGTGTTCATGTCCACAGGCTCTGTTCTCACGTACACAGGCTCTTCACAAGAAACTGCTGAGCTTTCACCCAAGCCACAGGTTCCAAAACATGACAGCCCCTAGAATTATCAGAATCCACCCAGACAAAACAGCTTTTTGATCTCTCTCTCAGAAACACATCCCATATACTCAATTCAAGCAGCTTAATCTGCAAGAAGCAGCCTGTTGAAACACTGAACACTCATTGCTGTGAGTCATACAGCAAAGGCTAAGTGTTTCCAAATTGCTCCCTGTTGGAGAGCTCTCTCCTCCTCCATCCCTCCTTAGGCACACACAATTTGTGCATCACCATGAACTTTTGCACCAGGGATGATCGATAGTAACCTCTCCACTGGAAGATAACAGCCCCTTTCTAAGATCAGCATTACCAATCAGGCTTACTCACACCAAACAGATATGCCACACAGCTTGTTTGCAGATCAGCCTCCAGAGACACTTCCAGTCTGTCCCTGATTTCTGGGCAAACAAGACCAGACTCCAAACCCACCATTTTACTGCTCTGAACGGACTATCTGAGCATTTTAGAGGCATTCACGTGCTCACTTATGATCCATGTCCTCTCTAGCCTTTTAAGATCTGTCCATGCAGTTTCTGTTATGCTCATTCCAGGTGACTGGTACAGTCTGATACCAATATCCCATTAGGCAGAACAGTTTTATACTTCTCTATGTATCGCCTGTTGAAAACATGTAAGACTAATCTTATTAAGGAAGCCTGGCTTTTGACAGGGGATTATTGGCACCTAGATCATCTGCTGACTCTAAGCCAGGACCAAATTAGTTGTTTAATTACAACACCAGAGCTAATTCAAGGAAGAGAAATGATGTATACGGCTGAAGTTCAGCTACTCCGTCAAAGTGAAATTGCAGGCTAAATAATTACATGATAGAAACAAAGAAGACAGAAAGAACGAAGAAATCTTCTGGCAATCTCCAAGTTATGAGTATTTCCACACTTCTATAAAATTGGGCGTACCTGAGTAAAAACTATTTCATCTTAGAAGCCAAACAATGAGACAGTCTTCAGAAGCATTGAAGAACCAAGAAAAAAAAATAACCTCAAATGTACAAAAGGAAGAGTCAGACCTACTGTAGCTCTAAAACCAATACATGTATTAAAATTATTCCTCTAAGCAACTTCAGATCAGCCAATGGATTTGAGTTTTAATGAAGAAAGGATTAAGGGCCCAAAAGTTTCTGTAGGAAGTTCACACACTTCTGGAAACAATTCAGTTGGCCCTTAACACCTCAACTCTTACCGTAGAAAGCAGATTGTGTTTGCTATAATCAGAGAGGATCAAGGGTGGGTAATCACATTTATGGTTTAGTTTTTCTACAGCAATAACTGCCACAAACATGCTACAATATTTACTTCCATGCATTCCTGGCCTGGCTAGAATCCCTTGACTGCAACAAACATGCATTTTGTCTAAAATCCTTCCCAACACCCAGCATTAAGTTGCTACAATACAAAAAAGCTGTTGCCAGACAGCAGATCATTAGCCTCACACTGCCTTTGTGCACATCAGCACTAATGCCTTAGAAACAGCTATTCAGGAGAGAATGGCCAGGACAAAAGAAAGAGAAAACACATCTATGCCTGCTTCTTCTGAGAAATTCTCCCACCTCAGCCATGAAAGTCCTACCTAGTTACACAGGCACTCTGGACCACATGAAGAGGTCACTGCCTGCAACTCATAAACACTTCAGCTTCATAAATCTTCAACCTTTGGGTCACAGAGCTGCTGATTTAACTCCCCTGTACAGAGGAATTCCTGACCAGAGGGATGCATCTGGCATCAGATTCATGCCTCCTACCTCCCTGTGTTACTCCTGTTGTCACCAACACTGAGTTGTGACACCTCTGCCCAACTGGCAGCAACCTTGGCAGGTAAGATGCACTGAGGTCTTGACTAACCAGGATTCCTCCCTGCTGTCCTTCACTACAGTTTGTGTGGGATTAAAACCACACTACACTGTTCCAAGACAACCCACCAGGCACACTGACACTTTCAAAAGATCTACCCCAAGATGTTTCTTGGCTACTCACTCACAGTATCTCACCTGCAGTGAGGCTTTGCCACATCTCAGAGGTGTTAAAATGAGGCCCGTAAAGACAGACACACCCACCCATCAAGTCCTAATTATCACGGCTCTATTTATCACTTACCCTTCATTCATTACAGTTAAAGAGTTTCCACACACAAGGTTAAAGTGGTAGAACTCTACTTCCAAGCCCAGCATCACTGGATTCCAGTAGACACCAACTCCCTGCAATTTTCTAATACAGTCTCATTTGATCCAATTAAGATTATGTGCCACCCCAGTTCTCGAAGCAGTTTGTGTGATGGCTTTCTCTCCAATGCATTTTATTTTCAATAAGAAATCTGACTTGTCCTAAACTTAAAGATGCTCCAACTTCCATTTCAGTTGAAAGAAGTACTATTGAAACAGTGATGGTACCCAGAAGCATGTCAGTGAGAATTATCTCCTTGAGTCACTGGCACCATGGTTTTGGATCTTGTACTCACATGGCACATTGTGATACACTACTTTAGCTTTTTGCTTAATCTATCTCACAAAGAGAAAGAAAACAAGCTGCAGTTTCATCTCTAACCTCCTTATCACAGGCTGGAATGTGGTACAGCATAAACCAGGAATTACAGAGGGTCACAGAGTCCACAGGCAAAACCACTCATAACGCCACACAACTGTCCCTGCGACCCAAGGGACAGGGCATGGCAGCAGTGATCCTTCCACAAAGCCAACTTTAAGCCACATAACTTTTAAGGTGACCACAAAACAAATGAACACAGACACAACTGTTTATTGTTCAGTTTTCTGGTAGCCAAGTCTGAATAAAAGGGAACTGTCCTGACATGAACATAGTCCCAGAGCAGCAGAGAATCATTCTCTGTGGCATCCTACCTCCACCTGTGACAGGTGGACACACCACCCTTGCCTGGTGTGTTAAAGACCATTATCTTCCATCTTGAGAAGTCACATACATAAAGGTTGTAAAGGAAGTGCCACAGAAAGTGCCAGAAAAGTCCCAGAAAAAGCATTTACCAGGATTACTCAAACGTGTTGCCAGGAGGCATTTGCACCGTTTACAGCACTAATGAATCTCTTCCTCCTGTGACAGTTAATCGCTGTTTTAGATCCCTGCAAGCACTGCAGTGCACAGCTCCAGAGGGAAAGCTCTGCAGGACAGCACCCCAAACAACTCACACCTGCTGAAGGGGTGCAGCTGGACACAGGGAGCTCCACCTTCAGCCCTCCCAGAGACAGAAAAACAGAAATGAAGGAGCAAAGAGGCAGAGCCAGGAGTAGAAAGGGCACCTTAAAGGACATCACATGCCAGAGATGCAACCAGTGCTGAGCCACTGAGTCTCACCATTGCTTGAGTTTTGAAAGGACCTCTCACTCTCAGGTCTCCTCTGTGTTTCTTCATTCTCAGGGGTCTTGCACGTTGCAGTGGAGCCAGACTGGCGTTTCCTTACACAGTCATCACCTGCCATGGTTATCTAGCTAGATCAGAAAAGGGGAGAAATAATTAATGACAAAAATCTCATTTGTTGTTCAATAATATATTTACATAAAGTTAGACTTTCTTCTCTTCATTATGAACTCAGAGCCAGGATAGAGGAAATTCAGCACACACTTGAATTAGTCATTTACTGTTGATCACACTTCCTTTTCCCTTACTACAAGCAGTACAGGAACAAAGTAACCAAGTAAATTCCCCTACCAGACTTGTTCCTACATCCAAAACATCTCCCCACACCACCCTCTTTTCCCTACAAACTTTATAACTACTTAAAATAACTCAGGCTTTTGCAAAGTCTTTAAAATGACAAAAAGCCTTTGCAATTCTTTCTGACAGCCAGGTGGACATCAAGACTTGTCTTCTGTGAGATGTGGCAGGTTTACTTTGTGGAATCACCAGCAATATTTGACCTGAGGCAAGCCCCTTCCTTGTCAAGTCCTCAGCTCTTGCTGCAGGAGCAGTTTCCTCAATGGATAATTGTGTCCTGCTTGGCCAAACAGTGGTTATGTTGCAAACCAAGGAAAAACAGGAAGAGAATCAGGTTTGAACTATACCAGTTTCAATGACAAAGGTCACTGCTGGGGACAGAGCTGCCAGCAGGGAACACCTGAAGCACCACATGCAGGTGAAAACAAAATTCTCAGCTAATGAGAAGTGGACAAGAAGACTCTAATTTGGTCACAAAGTGCGATTCCAGAACACTCTCCATAAAATTCATCTCAAGAATCTCTTGGCAATGTAGCTACAACCAGGGACAATTTGCAGATTTTTTCCAGAAAACCTCACAGGCATGTATGTAACCACATTTTCAAGCTTGATATATTTTTTCATCTTGGCACAAACTCTGCAGCAGATGTGTTTAGCTGCTAGTGAACAGCTTACATGCACCAGCACAGATGAGCTGTTACAGACAGGCCAGGAAAACTCAGGAACTGGTGAAAAAACAAATTAAGGATGGATTACCTCAGAATAAGGAGGCTGGCACATCTTCAAAAGGGAAATAAAACTATGACCAGAGGTTTTCAGAACTCAACTTCCTGTGTTTGTCCCTCTAGTAGGAGAGTCTCCTGTTCTCCTTTCAGGCTACACAGCATACAGGGGAGGAACACCGGCCACCACCAAACAACAAATCAATAACTGGGTGAGTTTTCCAGCTCAAACAGAGGAGCAGAAGTTTAATTCTTGTCTCAGGACACTTTTCACCTTCCTCAAGAGGTTAGGAAGGCATTCCTTCCTCACCAGTGGTTACAGTATCTAACTAAAAGCTTAACAGAAAGGAGTTAAAAGTAACCAATATTGGGGTGGCGGGAGGAAAAGTCATGTGCGGCATGAAATAAAACAATTAACTTAAAGAGTTAATAATTCAGATAGGCTAAATTATCACAGCACAGCCTTTTTCGCACCGAAACACAAAGTCTGCCAGAGGAGATCTATGGGAGATCTGTGAAAACAAACATTTTCCTAGTCTAGTTCCCATATGAACAGAGGCGCAGCATTACAGTACCTAAGCAATTATCAGCACATCAGAGCCTAACGAGGGCATCAGCCCTTCCCTCCCATCTCGATTAGAACCGAAACATTCAGGACACAACGCCAGGATAACTCCAAGATGTTCATCACCCCCCTCACAAGAGGAAATCACTCCTCACAGTTAGTAAACAGTCACTCCTTTCACCCCACTCCGAGGACATCCACAACTGCAGATGAAGTTTGTAGAGCTACAAACCCATTAACAGATTTCCTAGCAGGAACTCCCTGATTTCACTGGTACCTGATTTACGGCACTCGTTAAGGGCTCAGAGACCTTGAGCTTCTCGGTCTTCCCTTTCCACAAACTGGTAATTAATTAGAAGATGCCTTGGGAGAAAAGCAGCACTTTACAGGAAGTTCATATGTGCATTTCAAAAGGCTCAGTGAGGAACAGCTAAGAATCATGGAATGGTTTAGGCTGGAAGGGACCTTAAAGATCACCTAATTCCAAACCCCTGCCTCCAGCACTAACCACACTAGATAACAACCTTATCCCAAAGTCTTCCAGCTCTCTAAAGTTTCCCTTCGACTCCTGGCCCTCGGGCATAGCACCAACCCGCAGACCCGGACCCTCGGTACCTGCAGGGCGAACCAGAGAGGGACCAAAACAAAGTTAAGGTCACTCCACAAACCAAAGTTAAGGTCGCTCCACAGCCCATCCGCAGCGCGCACAACACTCGGCAGGAACAGGTTTTTTATCCGAAGCCTGAGGATATCGCTGGGAGCAGCCCAAAGCGCCGCCGAGGCTCCGAGCCAGCCCCTGCCCCGCTACCTCCCCGCA
>VXAX01003121.1:305568-539085 GCA_013399835.1 Leptocoma aspasia
TGAGGGAACGCCCAAGGTTGGTGGGTGCTCGGAAGTCAGAGGGGCCGCGAGCAATCAAAGTTTTATCAGTAAGCTACACACTTGGCATGGAAATTGGTATGCTGGTCCCTGACCTACTATAAGAACAGCGGGTTCTGGATAAAGCAGTAGGCAGTGGATTTTGGATAAAGGGGTAGGGAAGAGAAAGAGATTAAAGAGGGAGAGAGAAAGAAAGAAGGAAAAAGAGATCGCTGGTTCTGGTTCTGGCCTCAATCCAGCTGAGGGAATGTCAGTCCTGGTTCCAGGGTGTTGATCCCAGCTGTGACCACCCAGTCCAGGGTCCAGGTGGGCGCAGTCACCCCCACGGGCAAGGTCTGTCCTCGCCCTGAGGAGCCCCCTCCACTCCCCACACCCCAGGCACAAGGAAAACTTATTTAAAGGAACCAGGAGGACAACAAAGTCAAGGCTGGGAGGGTCCAGTGGTGTTATCTGTCCTTGTCCTTCAGTGGGAACACACGGGTTGCTCAACAAGTGCTTCCCCCAGCACCCAGGCTCAGCACAAATGTGTGTCCTACCCCCTGAGGTTCTCCCAAATGGTAGCCAGGTAGGTATTTATACAGGGAAGTAAAAATGGAGTGTCCCCCAATTTGAGTCATCCCCCAAGAAGTGGTGTTTTGTGTCAAGGGGGTGTTCTCCCTCACAAATGTTACCCTGAGGAGTGGGAGCTCAGCTCACCAGTTTGGGGGAGCTGAGAACGGGCCTGGGTGGAGAGCTCTGCTTTTAGTCCCAGCTGTGTACCACAGGGACAAAAACTGGGACAAAGGCTGCTCCAGAGGGCCAAAATTGGGACAAAGGCTGGGGTTTGTACCTTGCTTTCTCTCTCTCCCCAGACAGACACAAGCTCGTGATGGAGGGTGAGTCACAGAACACGTCACCAGCAAACAAACTCTAGTAACCTCCTGTGAGCAGCATTTCACACTGCAAATGGGAAAGTTTTCCCAAAGCCAGGAGAACTTACCCACTAATCTCTTACTGGTGGCTACACATCTCTCCTCCTCCTCCTCACGACACCAGAGCTGTGCTATGCACGATATGCCCCCAGGTGCACCTTGAAAGGTGACCTCAAAACAAGGTACAAAGTTACAACGGGGAAATAAAACATTTCTGTCACTTTTCACCTATCAGACCTGTTACTAAAATTTATTTTGACTAACACACACCCTAGAACACACATTTAAGTTGTAGCTGCTGAAACTTTCAGAAGTTGTTTTAAATATCTGCGGGGACTCTTGAGCAGAGCCACTGAGTGAAAAAGTCCGAAGCTGATTTATTTTGCAATGTGTGTTCACACTATTGTCCCATCCCTCATCTTTCATGCTGCTTAATATGAAAACTTGTAAAAATGAAAAGAAAAAACTAAAAGCCTTATCATTGCTGAAATGCAATGGGTGAGAGCAGCAGGAATTTTCATATAAACTCATCCCCGTTCTTAAGAAATCGACTTTAACACAGCGCTGCTCAGAGATACTTTCACGTCAGGCTGTATGTGATCTGTGGTGCCCTCAATCCAAAAATGTTGTGCCAGCTATTTACAATGCAGCTGTGGGGCCAGCATTGGCTGGGCGAGCAAATGTAAACAAAATAAAAATCAAAACCCAACAAATACTCAATGCACAATGTACAAAAATATCCTGAGGTTCAACAACTTTTTGTTGAAACTGTTTCATCCAATTAGTCAATAAATTAGTCCAATAAAAGCCTGTCTCTGGGTGGTAAGAAAATGAGATTCCTTTAATAGAAAAGTGCAGCTAACCTTCAGAACAAGTTTGCTTTGCTTATTTTGCCCCAAAGAGGCTGTACAGAGGTGCCACCAGATTTTATTGGCAGCTCTTGACAAATCTCTCAGGCCAAAGCAGTGCAGTGTGACAAGCACTGAGCTCCCTCCCTGCTCTCTGGGTTTTTCCCCGGCAGAGCTTTTTCACAGCCTTCCTTCCTTTCTCTTTAGAGGCTGTTTACCTGCAGCTCACCGAAAAACAAAGTGGCTGCTCTCCTTACCTTCCTTCCCACTATTTCCAAGCAACTGGGAGAAGGCACTCCTCTGCTTCCTGCCACTCACACCCATCATCTGCTATTGTCTTTCCCACTCTAAATTGCTGCATTGTTTCATCAGCGGCATCATTTACCCCGCTTGTCACTGCTGCTTGTAATCCTGATTTTCTGGAGTGTTGTACATTAATCCTCGGGCTGCATTGCTCAATGATTGCCCAACTACAGCTGTTCCTGAGCACTCCTGCCTGAATCACCGCGTGGTCGTTCCCATTGCTGACCTGGGAACCTTGGCCCTGATACCCCAGTTTCTTGCTTCAGCTCCACTGGCTGTCATCTTCCCAGCACCAGGCAGCAACTTGATTTTAGCAGCACTCCTTGCTTCCCTCCTTTCTCTTTCTCTCTTTCTTTCCTTCCTTCCTTTCTTTCTTTCTTTCTTTCTTTCTTTCTTTCTTTCTTTCTTTCTTTCTTTCTTTCTTTCTTTCTTTCTTTCTTTCTTTCTTTCTTTCTTTCTTTCTTTCTTTCTTTCTTTCTTTCTTTCTTTCTTTCTTTCTTTCTTTCTTTCTTTCTTTCTTTCTTTCTTTCTTTCTTTCTTTCTTTCTTTCTTTCTTTCTTTCTTTCTTTCTTTCTTTCTTTCTTTCTTTCTTTCTTTCTTTCTTTCTTTCTTTCTTTCTTTCTTTCTTTCTTTCTTTCTTTCTTTCTTTCTTTCTTTCTTTCTTTCTCTTTCTCTCTCTCTTTCTTTCTCTCTTTCTCTCTTTCTCTCTCTCTCTTTCTCTCTCTCTCTCTCTCTCTCTTTCTCTCTCTCTTTTTCTCTCTCTTTCTCTCTCTTTCTCTCTCTTTTGTTCGTTCTTTCATTCTTTTGTTCTTTCTTTCGTTCTTTCTTTCGACAATGCTCTCAGGCACAAGGTGTGATTTTTGGGGATCTCCTGTGCTGGGCCAGGAGTTGGACTCAATGATGTTTGAGGGTCCCTTCCAACTCAGAACATTCTCTTTCCTTCTTTCCTTGCCTTTGTTTCTGTCCTGGGTCCTGCTCCCTCCTGTCATTTTTGGCACTGCTGTAAAATAGATGTGGTTAATGCTGCCTACTTTTAATTCTGTGTCACTCTAATTTATTTTCTACTTTAAGAATTTTGGTATCAGTCAGCCTAGGGAGTGAGCAGCTGTGGCTCTTTGTGATGCCCACATTTATTGACCAGAATGATTAATTCCTTTAAAACTTCTATCTTAGCTTTAAAGTCAGTCACTTGAGATCCTCAATGGCTTTCACATATGTCAGCAGATCCTACAATTAACTGTTTGAAAATGTGGTTTAGCATTTCCCAATGTGCAGATGCAATGGGAACATCCTGTTAGATAAATGAAGGAGCTCCCTCAAGTGGTAAAAAATATTGTTACCTGTTCCACTTCAATGTTTTCCTTTTAAAAGCATTAAGAAAAGGACAGCAATGTCAGATTTAGAATGCAAAGCCAGTTAAAAATGTAGCATTGAATGAGTTTCCATTTTTACATAACCAGAAGTAATGGTGTGCATGTAAGACTGAGGCCAGAACTCAGTCTACAGAGTCTACAGAGGCAAGTGCTACAGTTAAAAATGAAATAATTTAGGAACCTGTGGAGGACTTCAGCCTGATCTGATAATGCATGACTGAATTTTGGCAGGAAAGCCATAAACTAGCTCCAGCAGATATCACATTTTTGTGGATGCCTGAAGTGTTTATAAATCATAAAGTTTGCTTTTTAAAAACTCCAGCTCAAGTTTTCAGAGTTTCTGCTATCATCATGTCAAGATTTAGTGCATAAATACCCATGCTCCTTTTTATTCTGTGTGAGGCATAGAGTTTTCAAAATATTTGGTGCGAGAGATTCAGCTCAGCAGACTTTGGAGAAAAGGCAGAAGCAGCAGCAGTTACACTCACTTCCCAAGCCACGAAGCCGCTGGTTTTGCTGGCAGATGAGTTAGAAAGAAATGCCCTCATCCCTCTCGGCAGAGGGCAGTGGTAACCTTACTCAGAATCACATTGCTTTTTTCTACTGAACTGAAATCAGCCTTGGGGGGAAAAAAAAGTGAAGCCCTACTGCAAACCAGTGAGTTCCTGGCTTCCTCTCCCAACTCAGAAATCCAAGTGATGAACTTGCCATGACCAAGCAGGAGGTGCAACAGCCAATTTAATTGCTGTGATTCCATTGCTGAAAAAGAAACCTGCATTGTTTTTTTGAGGAGTAATTAATTTTGCCTTTCCCTACCATTTTAGGTAATAGAATGAATCTTGCCAGCAGGGATGGTGTAATAGTTGGGGTTTTATTTGTTTAAGTTGAGGAGGTTATTTCTTCAGAATGTTTAAAAAGGAGGTGATCCTTCTAGTCTGGCTAAACATCAAATTATGAGAGGTATTGAACCTGTATAAATACTGTCTCACCCCACTAAGCTGAACTGTGTTTCCTGAAGCTGTTCTTTACCCTCTTTGACACACCAGTTTTCTCTTTCTGTTGGGCTCGGAAACAACTTCACCTGGGTCCCAACCACATTATATAATATCATTGTTCTCTTTGTGACACCAGCTCAAACCAACCTCAGATTTATTCTGCAGCATACTCTGCTGCTTATTAAAAATGCATGAAAATATTGAACTGCCTCAATGAGAGGGTCTCTGAAGTTGTTTCAGCAGGAATACATGGAATTAAATGTGCAGTCAACCCTGGATGGGTGACCTCAGAGAGATGCATTCCAGAACAAACAGATCTAGTTACCAGTATTGACTCTCCTGCATATAATGGCTTTCTAAATATTTTTGTGGAAACAGAGTACTGAACTTGGCCAGCATCTTCTTCCCACTCTTACAGCAGAAACTTTACGTGTTCCTTGTGACTCCACAGACTGCCAGCTGTGTTACTCACCTGGGACCCTTCCTTGTGAAGGACAGACATTTTATACCTAATTTTAATGATGGCTTACTACTCTTGTAGTAATCTCTGCCTCTCCATTTTTCATAAGCACGTGCATCCTTTCTCTTTTTCTTAAATAAATACAAACCAGTTTGCTGTTGCTCTCCCCACAGCTGCTGAGGTGGAGTAAACAGTGTATACCACTATTTTGTATCATTTCCTTGTCTCCTGACTGCTGATGGACATGGAAGAGAATCAGTGCTTACGGAACGACAGATCCAGGATGATTCCCAAGACAGCTGTTTGCAGGTAATCATGCAGTTCTACCTGTTCTGTACTTTGCAAAGTGCAGGTTCTGGGGGCTAATAACTCTCTGTTTGCAGTAATCAAGTGGGAAATACATGAGACAGAAACCACTGAGGTGCTATGGTGAGACCAGATCAGCCTCTTTGGGGGAGTATGAGATCCTCGGGGTCATCAAGGAGAGACCTTGCAGAGAAATGTCACATAGGGAATGTCACATGGGGAACACCATGGAAGAGTCCAAGAGCATTGAAATGGCAGCTAGAATCATAATGCCAAAAGTGACTGATGAAAAAAGTATGAGGACGGGGAAAAAAAAAATAATCCCTATCAAAACCAGGATGTAATTCCCAGAGGAGAACAAATATCTTCATTAAGCCACAAAAGATTGACTCTCTGCTGTAAACTAAGAAATAAAACAGGTTTTTACTCTCAGTGTCAGACATTTCCTCTTTTCCACCTTGTTTTAATCTCTGCAAAAATAGATGACATGTACCAAAAGTCGTCCCAAGCAGGACACATTTCTAAATCTGTCCAGCCAACTCTTTGGCTGTCTCCATGGCAATGAGGCAGCACATCCTGCTGCTCTCCCTTCTGTGAGTGCCTTTCCCAAGTTTGACATGGCCTGACAACGCTGTGCCTTTGTAGCTCCCCTGCTAAAAACTTCCCTTTTCTCTGCTCAAGGCCAGTCCCATCTGTTCCTTCCTGCTTCTCCCTGATTTTAGAAACACCTGGCTAGAGGGGGAGTCCATCCATTGCTTCTCTGCTGCAATGAGTCAGGCCAAGGAGGGACTGCTGCTGGGTGTACAAGTGGACGGACTGGAGAGGGCAGTGCTTTCCTGTTTGGGAAGAAGTTTTGGATGATGGTAAGGGAGAACACTGCAGGGGCCAGGAGCATAAACAAAGCAGAAAGAAGGAAAATCCAGAACAGTCTCCCAAAAGAATCTCACTGAAACTTGGCACCACTGGCCATAGCAACAAATAGAGCAGTAAAGAATGTACAGACTTGGTACAATGCAGTGCTTATTGAAGGGGATGACAAGCGTGAAGGAACACTTCCAAACCTCTGAATTCAGATAGATCTGTGCCACAGCTGAGTCCCTGGCAGCTCTCAACAGCATTTTGCTGAAAGTGGAGAAAATAGGAGTTACAAAGCTGAAAGAGGCATTTTTGCTATCAGCTGAGGACTGGCAGAAATGGGAGGTTCTAATGGAACTACACTGGGAGGTGAAGCAATCTGCAGGGTTTGCTGCAGTTGATCTGCCTTGGGCTGAGTTGATGTGGTTACAAAAACATCTTTGTGCTCAGCACTATTCCGTTGTTGGCCTAGTGCCTTGAGGCTTACATGCTTTGGAAATATGGATGAGGAGATGAAAACTTGAGCTTGTTTAAAGGATTTAAATCTGAAGATGGCAGGCCCAGGAGAGGGATTCTGAGTTCAGGCATGTAGGTCATGCAAGAGAGGTCTTGTCTTCACCAGCAAGTTAATGTGAAATATAGTAAAAGTGTTCCTGTTAGTTCAACCCTTGCCCACACAAAAAAATCCCTCATTGCAAAAAGTGGCTGGAGAAACATAAATTGATAAAGCAACCAGAGAACAAGGTAAACCTTGAGTGAATTCGTCCTTTACCGCTGCTGTTTCTCTACAGTAGGGACCCACACTAAGGACCACCATCAAAACATCCAGCAGTGCTCACTCCCCACAGTTTTTTTTGTGCTTTCCTTAGTGGCTGCTGACTCTGCTTTCTATTTGTGAGCTTATTCCCCCAGGTGCAAAAGGCTTCCAGTGCCCCCAATACCGATCACCCATCTTCAGCACAGAACTCTTCGGGTTATTATTCTGCAACTGTGTCTAGCAAGACCTCAGCTTCCTGTTGCCTGCTGATCAGACACCAAGTTATGGAAGAATCTCTGGCATGATGCTACTGTAGTCTATGATTTTCAGAGGAAGGATTCAGGCTGAAAGCTTTCTGGTGACATTCCAAGTAAGCTGTCATGAGAAGAGAATCCAACACCCAAGACCTCAGTGCTTAGGGAAAATCAGAGGGTTTCATCTACTCAGAAGAAAAGATTAGAACTATAAATGCTAACTCAGTAACTCCCCAGGAATGAGCATGTGCCATGCTGAGACTGAATGCATCATTAGCAATTCCCTGGGGCCGGATGTCTATTTCAGACTGCACAGTATAACAGCTCCAGGGAACATACAACCAGAGGATGCTGATAATTTCACAGTTTCTGCTTCCCTGTGAGGCAGAAAATAGAAGTGCTCCGAAGCTCTTTCCCAGGAACACAGAAGTAACGTTTTCCAAAGCCATCAAAAGCAGAGGAAGATAGCTGTGTTCTCTGCAATATGGGAGAAAGGGAAACAGAATAATCTGCTGCTGTGGCTGCCAAAGGAGGCTCTTGGCTGACCAGCGAGCTGTGTGGACTGAAGCTATGGAACCAGTCCCTTGCAGAAAAGATTTTGGGGAGGCATGTAACATTGGCTCAGGTAGATGGATATCTCAGAAGCACGTAGGGTCCACAGTGGATTCACACCACACCAGTGCCTCCCCTCGCAGCACAGATTAAAATGCTTCTAGTACATTCACACTTTATCACAAGCAACCCAGGGGAAAAACTTCCAGGACAGATGACTCAAGGTAATTTGGTAGTGTGACTGCATCCTCAGAAAGAGCAGACAAAAAGGGAAAGGCAGACAGCCAGGCGGTCTCTAGCACGCTGAGGTCAAATTCCCCTTTCTGTCACTCTCGGCTGTGGGAAAGTCGAGGACGGCAGAGAGGTACCAGACACACTCCTGTGTCTGCTGGCAGAGATGGGTGGGGCCCCAGGCAGACTGAAACACACGCTGCTGTGAGCACAACCATGCAATCTCTGCCATCAGAAAGATGATGCCAGGGTTTTAGGGATGCTCCTGAATGTCTCAACTTCTCTGCATAGTTCGGATTGCACAGTAAATGCCTCGGCTGCATGAGATGTGCTGTTGGCTCTGGGGAGGCATTATTTCAGGTTGGCTGCAGCTGGGAGTATGTAGCATGACTTCAGGCCTCATTAGATGCACACTTGACAAGTTTTCTGCACTAACATAAAGGGAAGAAAGGTTGTCTTGACAAAACAAGGCTTATACAGCTGTCCTATGTGTATGAGGAAGGGCGTGTCTGTCTCTGCCCCAGCTATCTTTTTTCTCCCAGTAACTTTTGAACTTCTTGGCCAGTTTTATGCAAATCGGATGGAGAGACAAAGGTTCAAGAAATACTCAGTTCCAATGGCTTTCGTAAAAAATTCAGCGTAGTTGGAGGACAGAGTCTTCATTAACGACCCGAATGGAGGAAACTTTTTTTGGAATAAGAATTTAAGTTGGCAGCAATCACTAGTCCAGTCTCCTGCTGAAAGCACAGCCAGCTTCAAAGTCAGATGAGGCTGCTCAGAACCTCATTTTGAAAATCTCCAAGGTGTCAGGAATCCACTCTGGACTTCAGCTTCACAAAACAAATATACTGAGTGCAACACCTTTGGCTCTGCCGATCAGAGAATTCATTTCCCCCTCTTTTAAAGGAGGTACAGAAGTGGCAGCCCATGGTAAAGCCAGTGACAATCCCCACACCAGGCAGTCCATAAGACTCTGCTTATGTTAAATATATTTAACCAGCAGCTAGTTACTTTATTTTGGCATTCTGTGTTAGTTAGTGATTCCAAGTACAAAGGTCAGGCTCAGAGACACAAGGCTTTGTGTATCCCATTGTTTGATTTACCAGAAGCTACAAGGGAAGGAGTGCTGCTCTGTATGAGTGGGAACTACAAGCTACACATCCAGCCTGACAAGCTAATGAGAACAAGTCATTCATTAACAGGAGACTTGCTGCTAGGCAAACACACACAGCTGGTATGGGAGAAGAATTTGGATGTGAAATGAGACAGTGTAGTTGGTTTTTTTATAAGACATTTCCTATTTCAGCAAGTTTACAGTCTAAATAAAGACCACACAGAACACATTAAGAGCCTGATCAGAGGAAGATTTGGGCTTATGTCTTTTCTGAAAGGTTTGGTAATGAGCAGAAAGGCAGAATTTGCAAGGAGAATGGAAATATTTGCATGTTTAACAGAAGGAACAAGGTTTAGATTTAAGTGATATTTGATTATAAACGTAAATCCTGCTCTCTTGAGTACCAATCTATTCTGTACACACACACACACACACACACACACACACAAACACACAAATGCATTCACAGAAACTGTCTTACAAAACTCTGGTGCTTTCTCCTGCTTTAGTTGTTACTATTACATTTTTTTAGAGTTTCACACTAGTAAGCATTTTTTACAGGATTAACATTAAAGCTGGAAACTGCAAAGCATGGCTATTTAATAACTGTTTGAGGAAGGAACACAGTGTCATTTGAAAGATAAAGTAAGCACTTACAATTCTTGCATAATCAAATAAAAAAGCCTGTCAAGGAAGAATCTCTCCAGACTTTGTGGAATGAAACAATAACAACGTTTTAGAGCAAACTCTGACTTTCAGAGTGATTTAACTGTTTAGGGACATTGCATAGAGCATGACACCACCCATGGCCAGGGCACAAGTGGTCCAGAGCAAGGCTGGATCCCTACCATCCTAAACATGTAACACAGAGCAGCAATCCTGCAAGAAGCTGTGTCCTCAGGATTCCTTATGAGATCAAAGGTTGTATTCAGAAGTGCATACAACTGAAAACAATACTAGGAGTGCAGTCACTGTGGGATTCATTATTGTAACAAAGGCATCTTCTGAAGATGTGGTTTTCAGCATAACTTAGAAAAGGGAAGGTGCTGGGGAAGATGGAGGGGAAGGAGATATTAGGGGAGAAACAAGAAGCAAAGAACATGGAGAGGAAGCACTGCTGATTCCAGATTCTAATTATTTTTTTCAGCCTAAATGGCTCTATGATTTGAATTCCATCTTATTTTAGCTTCACATCTTGTTTTTAATGTATCTTTGTTTTGGACTATCACAGAGGTTATGCTAATCCAAACACAGCACAGCAGTCATCAGAGGAATCTACGCTGGGACGAGGCTGCTCTCTGAGGCACTGGTGGAGGAACTGCAGTACAGCATTGTGCTCTGAAGCATTTGCTATCACCTAACTAAATGTCAGCTCTCTGGATACAAACCTCTCAGCAAGAGGAAACAGAAAACACATGAAGAAAAGCTTCCATCTGCAAATTGAGAGAACCCCCTCACTGTCCAATGAGCTACTAAGATTTTAAATTAGGAATCATAAAAATTAGGCTCCTAAACATAAATTTAAGGCAATGCTGGAACTCTGGTGGCAAAACATTCCTATTGACCCACCTGCAGCTGAATGCCTAAAAGCCTGAATCATCACCAGCACTGTTGAGGGACCTCATATTACCTCAGCAAATGTACTTTATCAGTGATCATTGTGCAAGCTTAGTACTAATTTGCAATTCCCAGCAGATGCAGAGACTTGTCATCATTTTTGTTTGGTAGAGGCAACATTTTCCACAGAAAAAGGCAAACAAACAACATTCTTAATGTTCTTATTAGCATACTCTTCTACATCCTTTGGTGCCTGGAACAGATGCTTGGGAAGGGTGGTGCAGCTGTAGTACTTGGAAAAATATACTGGACAGGAAAGAAATTCCCGAAGAAGTCCTGTAATTTCCTTAATTCCATCTCTCCCCACCTCTGGCTCCACTCTGCTGGAGGCTGTGTGAGGTTATATGTATACCCTGATGGGTACAGCTCCTGCAAAACCTCAGCACAGTTAATGTGCTGCTGTTGACAGTTGACAGATACATGCACAAGCTACACAGTTCTGATCCGTGAGGGTGCTTAGTTACCCAGCATACCTAACCCCAAAACACAGGGCCAAATAAAAGAAGAATGGGGATGCCTGAGATGCTGTCTCTGTGAGCTGGCTGTCTCACACACTCATCTTTTCCACTACAACACCAAGTGCCCAGTCCCTTTCCCCCCTGTGCATGGAGCCCTTCCTTTGCTGGCTCTCCTGGCTGGTGTCAATGTTTAGACTTGTGGCAGTGTCAGAAGAGTGGTTTGAATGAGGACAATGCTGAAGCAGCAGAAAGGATAGAACAAAAGGCTGCTTGCCCAGAGGATGATTTGGGTGGTGGGATACACATTTGTGGGAGTGTGTATGTGTAGTTTATTTTTTATCTAGGGTGGAAGAAAGAAGAGTTATTGACAGGAAATTTCATCTGCCAAGGGCTGCATGTGCTGTTGGGCAAAACCTGTTACTACCCCAGAAAGCTTTTGTCTTCATAGACTCTCACTGAACAGGCATGAGAGTACCCCAAGCTATCCTGCATGCACTGTACTTAAATGCTAATTTAAATCACATAGTGATTAAAAATAACTTTTAAGACAACACTGAAACACTACCTATTGTGCCACGACAGATCTGTGCAGACATTTTAAGAGCTGTCAGTCAGAGATGAAAGGGTGAGCATTTGAACATATTACACCAAGAAACAACACCCTCCTCTGATACGGCTCAGCACTTACAAGCTTTCAACATTACTGCAGAGTAACTAACCTTGTGTCACAGAGCCTTTATCAGATTCTTAAATCTTTCTTTTTTGTTTTAAAGCCTTTCCCCAGAGCCCCATGGTGGCTGAACCCCAGAAGCCAGGTGGCTGCCTGGTATCAGGCGGGTGCAGCCCGGAGTGGTGGAAGGACACAGAGCAGCACTGGGCCATGGGGTGGGCAGTACCCATTGCCTTGCAGACATCCCAGGGGAGCTGCAGCTGTCCTGAGCTCCACAACTTGTTCTGGCACTGAATAAAGGCACAAAAATCCCAACATGCTGTACACAGGTACCCCTCAATCAGGCCTCTGCTGTTCTACACACTTAGCAAATACCTTAACTAATACATCTGCATCCTAAATGCCAGTCAAATATTTCACACACATCTGTTCCTCTGTAGAGCTTTGGTATATGATCTGGAAGAAGAGGAAAGATCACTGCTAGAATTAATTTTTAAGCTACCACCAGCATCCTTCTAGCTAATTTTTCCTAAATTACAAATAGAAACTGCCCAGTTAACTCAACACTCAGGCTCAGGAGCCTCCAATTTGTCCACAGGCCCTTTCTGGCACAGAACCCATACTTCAGGCAGATGACAGTTAGACTGTCATGCACAGTATGATGTAAGACTGCTCAGCCAGCAATTTTTTGAGTGCGTGATTTTTGGAGCACACTGTGGATGAGGAGCAAATGCTTTGTCAGTGCTTGTAAGAAGCTTCAAAAAATGGATATACCATTAATATTTAAAGTCAATTCAGAAGTGTTTCTAGAAATACCACATTTCTTGTCAGGCACATGACTGTAACCTCAGTGCTGCCTTGGTGCTTTTTATCCCTTACTTGAACAGCTCATGAATGGCAGATTGACTGGAAACCCAAAATCGCCAGGACAGTAACTGTTACTGATGCCTCATTAGCACATGGTGCCAGACTTCTTCACAAGAAATTACCCTTGAAAAACAACCTGTTCCTGATGCTTCATGAGGCTGAGAACATCACAGCTGATAAAAATAGATAGCATTGGTGCAGGTTTTACCTCTTGGCTTTGTATGGTTAATAACCATGACACTCTGTGGAGTAAATACATTTAGCCTCCATTTTAACAAGGAACGGTGTGGCTCTGTCATCGGTAACTCAGCAGTGCAGAGTCCTTTTCAGTTTGGGGAGTTTCTTGTCTACATCCCCATTGCTCTTCTAGCAGGGACTAGAGGAGCTGTCACCAACCAGGGCACCCCCTGTTTATATGACACCATAAAAATGATGTTGCTCAGGGGACCAAGTGGAGCACAGTCTGAGGGCCTGGCTTGTTTAGCACACATCAAGCAATGGCTGGGGCTCTGGGTTTGCTTTTTTTGCAGGGTGCAGCACGATCTTTGAAAACTGTTATACAACAGCAAAAACCCCATGCTGCTGCCCTCTTCTCCTTGCAACAGGCCTTAGAAAGCCCCTGCCTGACCCCATCCCCAGGAAGGATGGTTTTGTGTGTCAGACAAGTTTCTTGCAGCTGGACATTATTGTAACCCACAGCAAGCTGTTCTATGTGCAGAAGGTGCTGGGAGAGAAAATGAGAGATTTCATGAGATCTGAGGAATAAGAATAGTGCTTAAATCCAATTCTCCTTGGTGTACTTGCATATAACAGTCTCTTGACACTTGTATCTTCTTTTAAAATACTAACAGCCTTCCTCTGGATAGTTCTTCATGATTAGCAAGTAAAAAGCATTAGGAAAGAAAAACAGTATTTCTGTTGATTTTTAAAGAGTGGCTCTATGCTATGTGGCAACTGCAAATGGCACGAGGGAGTTCTGTGTTTGTTGTCTCTACAGTCTCCAGAGAACATATATTTTGTTTACAAGGCAAACCATTTATAAATGCCAAATCCTGCAAATTCTAGCTGGAATGAGACCAGGAAATAGCTCCACTGCAGAGTTTACCATGGGCTGGTTCTGCCCGAGACTGTCCATTCTGTAGGAGCACCCTCTGCTCGTAGCCACATAACCATGTCCGTACAAGGTCCCAGACTTGGCACCACGTACCCCATGCTGCACCCTGGATGTTCCCAGCACTATTTTAAGAACTGTTTTGTTGTGTGTTATTAGCAGGCCTGTTTGTAATTCCTGATCTCCCAAATGTTCTTAGTCCATTAATTTAGTGAGTTAAGGCATTTCTGGCTCCATGTGCTCCTCATTCCCATTTACTCCATCCAGCCTGTGTAAAAGTACGCATCAGTCCAGTGGGATGAGCCACCCCTGTTTTAGGCAGAATTATTATTGCAGTAGAGCTCAGTTTGAGTATATGCACTAGTATGGACTCCCTGGGAAGGTAGAACATAAGCTTAGAATTCCTGTCACTGAAAGCTGGCTTTCACAAAGCTCTGAGAGGAATGTCTCCTCACCCTCCCACCATAGGACAGTGACACAGAGGTTGGAAGCTGGTTGGCTCTGAGTTTTGCCAAGCCAATTTGTCACTGTCACATCAGTTCTCAGTGGTAAAGGCATCTGAGGGGAGCAGCACTGTGTCTCATCCAGGATGAAGCAACATTACCAAGACATTGCTGAAATAGTTGCTAGCATGGAGAGAGAAATACTTCCAGCTGCCCAGGTCCTCTAAACTGTGACAAGCACCATTATCTTTCAGGATGAAACCTCCTGCCTTCTGCTTTGATTGGAGCACCTTATGCTAATATTGCAGAAGGTGAAAGAAGTTGGTTTACTAATTAGTTACAGAATTGAGTGTATGTTCAACCACCCAACAACAAGATGCTGCTGCCAACCACTCTTGGTGTTATTCACACAGCAGTGCTTTCCTCCTCCTCCATGCCCTTGGCCAAAACAACAGGTCCTGGTGGGAGCCCAAGGAATCAGCCTGGAGCCTGGTAACCCACAGAGATCACAGAATCAATTAGGTGGGAAAAGACCCCTGAGATCATCGAGTTCAACCTATGACCTGACACTACCATGTCAACAGGTGAGTGGTGAGTGCCACATCCAGTCTTCCCATAAACACCTCCAGACGGTGACTCCACCACCTCCCTGGGCAGTCCATTCCAATGTCTAATCTTTTCTGTGAAGAAATTGGTCCTAATGTCCAACCTGACCTTCCCCTGGCATAGCTTTAAGACTGTATCTTCTTGCCCTGCCCCTGGCTGCTGGGGAGAAGAAGCCGACCCTCACCTGGCTACAACAACCTCCTTGTGCACAGTTTAGGACAAGCCCACTGCTGCTCCCTTCCGCAGCTGGGCACACGGCCCTGGCTTTACCCTCATGCCTGCTCAGGTTTGTAGGCAAACCAGCCTGGCTGTAGCCTACAGGGAGAGTGTTGCTCAGGCTGGGGCAGCCTTGAGGCCACAGCCACGGCCATCGCTTGATGGAGTTCAAGAAGTATTTTGATGACAGTCTCAGGCATGCAGTGGGTTTCTTGGGCTGTCCTGTGCATGGCTGAGAGATGGACTTGATGGGTCCCTTCCAACTCAGGAGATTCTGTGATTCTCCTGGGCTGCTGCTCACGGCCAAGATGGGAGGCCTCTCCTGGAGTGTGATCTGGCGAGTCACTCGGGTGAGCTCTTGCCCCTCAGCCCAGGTCCATGTGCATTCCCTCGTGTGCCCACCCCACTGATGTGCCTGCCTGTGGCAGTGCCAAGAGGATGGTGACAGACTCTTCAGTGGTGCCCAGAGACAGGAGAAGGAGCAATGGCCATAAACTAAAGCACAAAAAATTCCACCTCAGCATGAGTAAGAACTCCTTCACGTTGAGGGTGGCAGAGCACTGGAACAGGCTAGCCAGGGAGGGCGTGGAGTCTCCCCTCTGGAGAAATTCAAAACCCGCCTGGACGCGTTCCTGTCACCTGCTCCAGGTGACCCTGCCTTGGGCCTGGGTGATCCACAGAGGTCCCTTCCAACCCAACCAACCCTGGGATTCTGCGTGCCGCAGCAAGGCGGCCTGGGCTGGGGGAGCGGCCGCCCTCCCTCTATNGTGGTTTAAGATGGCGGCGGGGGCTGCGGGGGCGAGCCCGTGAGCCCCAGCCCGGAGCTCCGCGGGAGCCGCCGGGACCGGCCGCGGGAGGACCGGGACGCGCCTGCCGGGCCGGGAGCGGCGGGANTTCGCAGGAGCTCCCCCCCCTCACCCGCTGGAGTTGGGGATCGGGACTGCCCGCCGGCCGCAGCGGGAGCGAGGTGGCACCGCCGGGGATCGGGGCTTGCGGGGTTCGGTCGCTGTCACCGCGGCAATTCCGAGCTCTGGTTTTGTTTACAAAGGTAAAGGTAACATGTGCCTTGTCCGACTGTTTGCCGAGGCGTTTGTGACTTGCACTTGTAGATCTGTGAGATTGTATCAGTCCTGACAGAGCGAACAATTTCGTTTTGACTAGGATATTATAGCTGCCATCTGATTCTCAGTTGGAGTTTTTGCCTGTCCACTTCTATTCTTATTGCTGTAAACCGAGACTGGAAATGTTTAATGTACACGTTTCTGTAACCTCTCTTAGAAGGACCCACACAACTCCAAATCTCCCTTTGTAACCATGTTTCTTTCTTTTTTTTTTTATATACTTATTTGTGCATTATGTTAAGATGTTGCCAAGTTTTGGAATGTAAGATCAGCTGAAACCTGTCTGCCTTGACAAGCATGTTGAGGGTAGATGTGCGGATGCATCTCAAATCCTAAAGACCTGAATCAGCTCTGGAGAGCTTGGCTGGCTTGGCTGTAAATGGAGAGAGTGTTGTCAGTGTTTATAAAGCAAGGCTCCTTCTGACAATACATATTTTCTTTTGCTCAATAGAATGAGCTCAGGCAAAAAGATTTAGGAACGTACAACCAGCAGTCTAAAAGTAAATATCATCTTCTGTGACATGTAAGTACCTATCAAAACAAGAGCACAGCACTAAATCTGGTTCTTAAAAATCTCAGTGTTACCACAGCTTTTGAGTTCAGGGAGCAGTATCAGCTTTGAAACCAAAACAGTGCCTGACCCACAATTAAACTAAGAGTTGTTATTTTATTGCAACTTCACGTTTTACACTTTGTATTTTTGTACATTGAAAGGCACTTTGGCTAGAACCTTCCTATCACAGACTGCACGCTCGCAGTGTTAAGGACATCTCAAAAGTTATGCACATAACCCCACTTCTTTCAGTGGAGTGTGTCTAAGTCTTCAGTAGCAGAGCAAGAATGCTGTAGAGACTGCTGTGTCCACTCCTGCTAATGTCAAACTGTCTTCTCATGTTTTGGTACCAAGATGACTCCTTGGGTCCTGCTCTTACGAGGCAAGGAGAGAAAGGACATTTGTGGGAAGTGCATTACAGCATGTGGGGATGTGTAGTGACTTCCCAGTAAAACAGTTGACGCTGACTCAAACACTTCATTATTGCTGCATGTTTTGGTAGTAATTTAGTTCAGCATCCTGAACAATTCCTTCTAGCTTCTCCCCATACCCTGCTAAATTTCAAAGGTAGATGGTAGGGAGAATTATTTACATGTAGTGGCAGGGAAATGGAGAGGAAAAGCTTTCTGAAGCATGCATGCACACCAAGAAGACAAATTATGTGCCCTGCCAGCCCTTCTGCTCTGTCTTCCATAGAACGAGAAACAAGAATTGAAGGCACTGAATAAAACTGTTCAGTGCCACATAAAAAGAACATTGCTCTGGGATAAGAGCAATGGTATCTTTCAAAATAATTTCTCTACTATTTATATGGCTTAGGTTATCTGCTTCAGTGGTAAGGTAATAGATGTAGCTTTACTTAGGATTGTTTCTGTTATGTTCCTTGCAGACTGTAAAGGAAGGTGTGTCTTAAAAACAAGATACAGCTTTTTATTCTGTTAGATTATGTAGAAGGGGTGTGACTTTTTGGCAACGCAGGTTTTGAGAGTTTCAGAGCAGGCTTCAAACTCCTCTTCCATCTTGGTGAATGCCTCAGATGTGTTAAATTGTTCCATGATTCCATTCACATTTTACTAGGAATGAGTTAACAAGTCAGTATTAATAATCTGTAGCAAATGCTAGTAAAAATTGGGTGCCTTTTTTAATACTTGTATTCCTATTTTTCATTTAAAGACCTTGCTCTCCTGTTTTACTTAGCCAGCAGCAAGCCAGGTTTTCTTTAAGTGAGTCATACGCTTCTGCTGCTGAGATGCTCTGGCTGCTGGTGGTATTACTTGATCCAGATGCCTCTTTTCTAGTAATTTCTTTCTGAACTCGACCTTCCATCCTGTTTCTGGGACATGTATTCACAGTGTATGAAAAGTGATGGCAAAAGCACAGGATTGTGGGTTGGCACTCTTGGACCAGTGGCTAAACCATCCTGTCACAGGATGAGGCTGGATTATCTCCCTTCCTTGGCTTTCCTCGATGCAGTCATGGATGTGAAGAAGACAACCTGTTTATAAATCCCTACCTCATGTTGGCAGCTTTCCTACCACATTGTGCCAGCATCAAACCTTGCTGAGTGCTCCTGCCAAGGTTCTTTTTGAGGGATTGCTTCTTCTGGATTGTTTATGAAAAGGGTGGAAATAAACAATGTTTTCAGCCTCAGACCCATTTTCATTACAGGATTTGAAGAGCAGTTTGAGTCAAATCGATGAAGTGTAAAACCCTTTCCACTAAGCTACCTGAAATCTGAGACAAACATTTTCACCCAGCTAACTTAAACCATAGATGTGAAAAATCAAGAGATTGAGTAGAGCCAGTTTGTCCCATGATTATTTGGTGGGTTACAGTTTGTGTGGCAGAAGCTCTGCAGGAGAGGCACTACGGGCACTACCTACTTCAGGATGTACTTTTAGAACAAACAAAAAATTTGAAGATGCTTTCTGTTTTATGGAAGGAGCAAGGCATCTGTATTGTGGCACCCCACTGTTCCATCATGAGAACAGATACCTAGACTGCTGGGGCTTTCAGCTCACTGTGGTATTGAGTTCTGTGTGTGACACTGAGCAGAAAAGTCCTAAGCAAGCTGATACACTTGTGTGGTTCCATTAGTTATGGAGCATCTCCAGGATGCAAGAAGATAATAACAGAATTTGCAGTCTTCTGCAGTTAGCCCTTCAAAACACCCCTTTGTGAGCATTCCTGGCATGTTGTCAGTGACTTATAAAAGCAGGCTATGTATTGTAAGCATGTTGGTTGCTGTTAGTGTAGTAGAAAGGATGAGTGTAAACACAAGGATTGTTCAAACACTGGTGTTCCCACGTGCGCTCCATCGGAATTCAGGAGTACCACAGGGACAGCTCGAGAGGGAAGAGCTGCAGTGAACAGTAGTTACAATCAAATTCTTACAGATCAGTGCAACCAGAAAAGCCAAGAAGTGCTTGGTGCCGTTACAGGATGAGCTTTCCCTTCCAGAGAAGGAGCAGGGGAGTGAAGAGGGAAGTCAGTTATCTCCTTATCCTTTCAGAAATTTGTTTGAGGAAAGGGGCACAAGAACAACAACCAACAACTTCCAAACTCTGCAAGGACTCTACTCAGCTCCTTGTTTGACCTTTGAACAGTGACACTTGTAATTTTCTTTCAGGAGAGCACTGATAACAGCCTACTGTACCAAGATACTCTTTGGAATGGTGTTAGCATGCTTTTCATCTACAAAAAGACTTGCTGAGTGTTGTAGAGCACATACTGCAGGAAAATCAGATTATTTAAATCCTGGCTGGGAAGCCTTTGCAATACCTGTTTGCAATACTGCTACAGTTGCCTTGGTGATATATTTTGGGGTAGTGGAAGGCTCTGTCACACTTGAGCTTTTGATCCAGCAGGCGCAGGACATTTGTTCCCTGTTTTGTTTTCTAGAGGAGGAGTTTAGCAACCTTTTATTCTGTGCATCAAGGTCAGGCTAGATAAGCCTATACTTTTAAAAATAAAATTATCATTAAAGCTCCCCTAAGGCAGTCAGAGTGCTATGACACATGATAAAAACATTCTAAAATAGGAAGAAGCATAAATAACACCGTCCCTTTGAAATTCAGTGAAACTGAAGGGCTGGATGCAGGAAAATGGAAAGAAGGAGAGAAAATAGGGTCAGTTTAACAACTGCACTTTGTGGGCTGCCTAAAATGTTCTTTATTTTTCATCCCAGTGAAATGCAGCAAACTCGGGCCAGAGCTACTTGCCCACAGACTTTCCTGTCAGTAAATGCCCTGTGCAGATGGAATATAATCACTGTATTCAGTGCCTGACTTTTTGTACTGTAAATCAGAAATCTTGTGGGACCACAATGTATAAATAGCTCTTAACTAATTATTTGGGGAATAAAGGATAGTTCCACTGAGTGTCTAGAGGAACATCCCTTGTCGAACATGAATTTATAAGCATGTTCTCTATTGCATCCTTCTCCATGATATCTAAATTATTTCTGCAGATCCATTGCATTAAATATTGATTTTTATACCTTGTGTTAAGCTGGGATTTTTGCATAATGGATTTTGCAAATGAGAGGAGACTACCAACTCGATGGAAGGGACAATATAATACAGACTACTGATCTAATTCTTTTCGCATAGACAGGGAACACAGTCTGAAGAAGGTAAGACTGAAATTAAGTTACTTCAAAAGGTTTTACTCAGAACCAACTTAAAAATCAAGTTTCAAAGCCCAGACATATCTCCAGCTTCTCAGTTCTCCCCATGCAGCAGATGGTGTGGTACAAGTTGTTCTAGCAATATTTCACAAACTTGCTATTGCTTGCAAGCGCAATGTTTTGCAAAAAAAAATTTGTGGGATTTTTTTTGGAATTAAGGACACGGCCAAATGAGCAAATCAGTGGGAAATGAGCGTGGACACACAAGCAAATTGTTACAAGTGGCTTAAACTGCCCTTTTTTAATCTAGTGGGATCACCAACTCTCATAATTAGAGTGGGGAGAGTTGGACTCTCTCCTGGAGATGCTCTAGCAAGGTTGGCTTCAGCAGTGTTTTATGGCTGGTACTGATTACAGATTCTGGGACAGTAAGCCTGAAACCATGTTTTCTCTGGTGTTCAGGAGGAGTGACCTGCTCTGTGACCCACTTCAGCATATATCATGTTAGTTTGTTCCTAAAGCAGGCCAGTCTTCGCTGAAGTCAAATTGTACTTTGTAGATCTTTGCTTTATAGCTAAAGCCAGACGATCATTAGCATGATTTATTCTAGCTCATTTCTCTTAGTTGTCACAACTTAATGTTTCCAGGATACTTACTATCCACAAACTGCCTTCTAAGTACTGCTGACAGCTGACTAATTTACAGTCATAAGAAACTATCAAAATCCAGCTAATACAAACCAAGACACAGCAGTTTGTACTTACTCCAGGACTGACGCGTGCAGAAATTGTTAAAAGTAATAGTGTTGGGTTTTGTGTGGTGACTTGCAGAGCTTGTTTTCACCTGGTTGTATTTCAGAAAGCCAGGGATGCATGGATGACCACAGACCAAAGCCTCAGGTACATCCTGTTTCCAGCCTGATCTCCCAAATCCCCAAACCGTTAGCAGTGCGTAATTACAAGTGACACAGGGCTTGCACTGCAGATGGCCCCAGGACTGGCTTTGCAGGTGAATCTGCGAAGTAGGCATAGAGTTTCCTTCTTAACAGCCTTCAGAACAGTATTTGCTGGTAAAGAAATACTTCTCATAGTTGTTTGGGCCACTAGCAGCCTCTTTCCCTCCAGGAAAGAGGGAAGGAAACAGGAAAGCAGGAAAGAAAAGCTTGTGCTGAGGGGCAGCAGCATTGCCTTGCTGGGTCTGAGGTCAGGGTTTTCTCACCGTTACTGCATCATCCTTCACATTTCTCTGGCTTTGTGGTTATGAAATACTTTATTTTAAAGGCTGATCTTGGTATTACCCATAGAGATTATTCTCTCTGGAATAAGTGACACTTACAAAACCATTGAGGCTTCCTGTTGGTAACACTGCAAACCACAACAACAAAGCTTAGTTATATTTCCCATATCTGCTTCGGAAGTTGCCTGTGCTTTGTGGGCTCTCTATAGAGGCATGTGCATCTCCCACTATGATTGCTTGTCTGCAGCTGGGTGTAAATTAACTTTTTAATAGCTGGCTTTCAGTACCAGCTAATTCAGCAGAGCAATTTAAAAAAAAGCCAAAAAAACCCAAACAGCCCTAAAATAACTTTGCCTTTTTTGAGGGGGAGACAAAGATGTACAGAAATACTTCACTAAAAATTACATTAGTTTGATTTCAATCTTCTGGTGCTCTTTAGAAGTCAGTTAAACATACTTCTTTACTTCTTTTTCAGGAAATTCCTCTTCTCTTCTTCTATACTTCCTAGCCAAACATTGTCCTTAGAATCTTAACATTACTAAGATACTTCAATTAAAATAACTACATATATTAATAAACTTGGACCTTCACTTACATTAATTTGAAAGTTTTCTGTGGCAGTAGTGATGCAAGAATTGGGACTACAATTATGTAAGAAAAGTAGCTCTTAAATGAAAGAACAGTCATTTTTCTATAGGACAGCATGCCTCATTCTTGAATTTATAATGCTACTGGGATGGATCTTGGTCTCCTTCCTGGTTTGTTTGGTGTTTCCTTGGTTTTATTATTTACTATTGAAGTGATATGGAAGTAGATTCTTCTTGTTATAAGCTATATATGGCAAAGGCATAGGAGCCATCCCCTGCTGCTTTTGGGTCAAATTAGCAATTGAATTATTGGATAAGAGGATGAGAACATTCTGGATTTGTGACCCTGTGCACCTCCATGTCCATTTTTCCTTTGTTTCTCTAATGATAATTCCAACAACAAAGCATAAAGTATGTCTTTGCTATTCCTATTTGTTGTCATCTCAGCTAAGATCAGCACTGTGGCTAATTTTGAAACAGGTTTCAGGCTTGCTTCTGGTTGAAAGAAATGGTGTGAATATTTGCTAAATTATACGAATATTATACATTTCAGAGCATGTAGCATAGATCATGAAGTGTTCCTGTTTTTCAGATTATGTTTTCAGTTAGACTAATTTTTCTTCAAAAAGTTAGCTGCAGAAAGTAGTGTGCCTCAGTAAACACACCAAAACCTACAGGAAGTGCAAAGTCAAGAGGTATTTCCCCGTCACAAATCTGTGTACACTCCAACATGGCCTGGGGTAGGAGCTTGTTTAAATATTGTCATATCCAAGTAGATTGGTATTACCTCCTACATTAACCCTAAATATCAGAGGTCTAAAAGGTGTTCACAGAGCACAGATCTGTTTTCTAGACAAAACCCCAAAATTTGTACATTCTTTATACATTTTAATCGCATAGCCCCTGGATTGTGAAGATAACCCTTCAAACCCAAGGTGGAGTGTAAATTAATATAATGAGGCCTTCCTTAGCTTGCAAGGACAGCTCAGTTTCTCAAGATTATTTTCAAGGGTTGGTTTTGCTAACCAGCAGCGTCACAGAGTTAACAGGACTGTTCAGTTTTACTGCCGCTATTCAAAAACCCGTGGGAGGCTGCACGACTGATGAGAATATCAATTTTGTGTTGCTGCTTAGGAAAGCCAAGAGCATAAGCAGAGCAAAGGTACACTTATAATGGTATTTCTGAAAATTGCTTAATAATAGAAGGAAACTGGAAAGATTGTTTAGATTAGCCTTGAAGGTTTTTTAAAAAAAGAAATTTTAAGGTGTTATTTCCCACCTAGCAATCTGTCGAAACTGGCCAATTAATGGAAGTGTAGTGACTGTTTAGCAGTAAAAAAGCCTGTTTATGCCCATCTTTTAAAAATTGATACAAACTGGGTCATCTAGGAAGGAGGAAATGCTCTCTAAGAAATCTGAATAACCTTGAAGATGTTTTGAATAGTGGCATAGCTTCCTTCTTCCATTGGGTCACTGGGTGCAGCAGAACTCAAGGTTATACAGGCCTGAGCTGGTTTGCATAAATATGGACTTAATGCTTGTATTTAATGCAATTTTTTCTTAAAAGACAAGTTTGAATTACAAGGCTTTTTCTATGTTCACCATTCTCTTCAGTACAAGTGAAAAAGAAGGAGCATCCATTGTCTGAGAGCTGATTTGGGGTTCATTTTCTCTTGTAAATGAAGGTTTTTAATCTATAAACTGACAAATAAAAAATTTCAGTCTAATAGGTAGCAGCTCTCGGGCTTGGTTCCTAGATACTAGGGTAGTTCCTAGTTAGCTAAAGTTGAAATAGCAAGCTTTTAAAACTTGAACTGTAAATTGCTGGGTGTCCTTTGTGTGCTCTTTGGAATATTGTTGATTTTAATAAGGGGAGTCTTGGTAAAGTTCCTCCCACAGTGGCAGCTTGATCAAGCACAAAGGCTGGGGTAGAGGCGAGACCTTGAACAGGTGCTTCTGAAAGTGGTTTCTTTGATGATTTTGTGATGGTATCACTCAATTCTGCTTTGTTTCTTTGATGATTTTGTGATGGTATCACTCAATTCTGGTTTGTTTTCGAACCTGCTTTTCACTGATTTGTATGGGCGCTTTATAATTTGTGGCAGTAAAATAGAAATAAACAATAAAATAGCGAGAGCCACCTCTCTGCAGGATTCCTGGAGGATTCCTGTGCTGAGTTGGGTTTGGGGAGGTTTTGGCATCTCTTTCTGAGGCAGGGGATGTCTAACCTTGGGGAGGGATGAACAGAGCTGGTGTGATCAATACCACTGTGAAACCTGTGCTCTGGCCTAATTACTCAGTGAAGCACAGCAAAATACTTTTTCACTAGTCATCAGTTGTGTGCTCATTGTTTGGGGTTATGTTGGTTGGGTTTACATAGTTTTGATTTATGTTGGAATAAACAGAGAAAGCAGAGGTACTTTATGAGATTAAAAAGGCTTTATCTACAGAAGATCCTTAGAATAAATAGGAAAATGGTAGTGTTTTGTAGTGCAAGTGTTTCAAGTTATAGTTAGTCTTTTTTTTTTTTTAATTCAGGATCTTAACCTTGTGGATATAAGGTTTGCAACATAGGTGTGGGGAAGGAGCTGATTTTTCATGTTAGAAGAAACTAGAATTTTAATTTTTTTTACTGATCTAATAAATTTGAGTTTGACACGAACTACGGAAGAACAAGCCCATTTTAAATTTATTTTTTCCTTCCAGAGGTGCACTAGATGCCTTAGGATTGATTTGCAAACTCAGTAGGTGCTCAAATGATGGTTGGAGTGGCTTGGCCTGCCATAGCTATCCTGACAGACAGAAGCCCATCAGGTTGAACCCTTCTTGCATCTGCTTTGTTAGAAAATGTTTTCACTTTTAGGTCATCATAAATAAATACATTTGAGTTCTTTAGGGGTAAAATGTACATAAAGAAGGCGCTGGCCTCTAGATCAGACTCATTATTTGTGTGGTAATTCTTGCACTTAGTTAAAAATACAGATGTGCTTTAAAAAGTCGTAATAGACCACAGGGCTTATGTCTGTCAAAGCTGAGGTTGGCTGTAGTCTTGTGCAGAAATTAAAATTCTTATTTTGAATATGCCTGTATAGCTTCCATCTACTTTGTTGTCAAAGGGTTGAGCTAAATTTGGACGAGACACGTGGCACGTGGCTTTCTTCCCCTCCACACACAAGCTTGCACCGTGACAGCAGAAGCACAGACTTTTTCTGTCTGCCATGTAAGCATTTCTGCTAAATAAAACACCTTGCTTCTCATTTCCTGGTCGGTGGCAAAGCCTGGAACTGCTCCTAGGTGCAGCCTGACTCTGGAATAATGCTCAGCTGGCTCCCAGTACCTGCTCTGCCCCAGGTGGAGACTCATTTAAACTTCTAAATTTCCAACTAACAGGATAAAAGGATGGATCACAGCTGCTGGTGCCGAACGCTGTTTCCAGCCTGCCACGAGAGGGTGCTCCGATGCCTTCATTTACCCCTTGCTAAAAGGTTTTTTTCCACTAAGAAAAGTGGGGTGTGTTATTTAACATCACTGTGTTACAGCGCAGTGTTTGAAGTAAGTGCTGGGTTATGAAAGCAGGCAGGATCCACATAGCAAAAAGCAGATGTGGCTGTATTAAGATGTAACAATACATGTTTATTTTGCTTTTGTCATTAAGAGCTGGGCTGCTTCCCTTTTAGTTGTTTTGTTTCTGCTGGGCTTTATCCTAAGTTAACTTCATCTGCCAGCAAGGGAAGTTTCCCAACTTGTTTATGTGCAAGTATGCAGACAGCTTTCGTGCATGGGAGGACATTAAATCTGATACTTCTGCTAGGTAATCTGAGCACTCAAGAATCACTTCTCATTGCTTCTGTGCACTTCTCGTCTGTAAAATTACAATAACGCTTGCTTGGTTTATGGAGCTATTTAGACTTAATTTTGGCACAAACAAACCCAGGAAAGCTGTCTGCAGGCTAAATTAAATGTTCAGTCACACACTCTTGTCTCATCCTGTAGGCTTTGGAGTAATGTGTTTGTAGTGGCTCTAGCCTGTATTTCAAAACATTTGTGGCGTGGTAATAGGTCCAAGGGAAGGGTAATGTTTGTGTTAATTGCTGGGCTTGAAAAGGAATCTCAAAGCACTTGCTTTGCTCGGTGTTATCTCTCAAAAATCCATAAAGAGGCTGAAGCTACAGTGAATTAACACCACATAGAGAGCTGTAGAGTAATGTCTTTGGCTGTTTAGCAGTCGAGCAATACAAAGGGAATTGCAGGAAGCATTCCTGCACTCGGGCTGGTGGCTGGGAAACAGGATCTCTGCAAGGAGAGCCCAAACCTGGTGTTACGGGCATGTAATTACCAAAAAATAAGATCCCCTGACACCACAGTGGTGTTAGCCATTGGCTGCTGAGTTGTTACACTAAACTGGGATGCGTTTGTGTTTTTCTAAATATCACAGATCATTCCCTTTTAATACAAGCCAGTGAAAGGCCATGTTGAAAGAAACACATTAATCAGCCCTAAAACAGACTCCTACAAAGGAGACATGAAAACCTGTTTAAAATACAACCAAGGCAGACTTCCTGTCTTGCATACTGTCATGCAGAAGTAAAGGCATGACTTCTGGTATGCTGTAGATGTCCTTTTATTCTCCCACAGACGCTCCTAGCTTGCTACAAAGTTGAGATCTTAGGTGCATTTCAGGCCTTGGCATCTGGTTTGTCACATCCTCCCATCTGTTCTTCCTCTCACAGAAAAATACTCTTCATCACACGCTTACCCCCTGAGCTGCAGGGAGGTGGGCTTGTAATTTTTGAAACCTAATAAAAACTATTACACAAACAAGATCTCTGTTTGTTAGTAGAGAAGTAGCCTTTAGTACATAGAAGTAACTGTTCTCATACTCCAAAGTGAAGGCTGCAACTCCAAGGATTGCTCTTGTGCTTTTAGAAATCAGATAGTGGCCCTGTGTTGGGAGTAAGTGTCATTCCATGGACAATACTGTGTGAAATGAGAGTATTTGAGGTTTAAGGGGAAACAGAATTGAATGTCCAGGAATTGAAGCTGGTGACTAAGTAGGAAGAGCAATTCCCTTTCCTCAGAGCATTTAGCATTCTCACTCAGCTGGTGTCTTAACTGGAGCCGTATCTATCCTGAAAATGAGACAGGTGATGCACAATGTCTTTCTCCCTGACTGTGTGCTCCTAGTTTCTTCCCAGATTCTTTGCCTTTACTGACAAAGGATGTCAGCTCTAGAACCAGGAATACAGATGTGCAGGAACTGGAGAAAATAGTTTCACCCTATAAAGGTACCATTTCTCTCTCTCTCTCTGTGTATATATATATATATATATAAAGATACTAACATGAGTAAAAATCCCTGCAGTTAGGAAAACTATTTTCCATAGTAGTTAGCTATTTAACTTTTTTTTTTTTTTGCATTGGCAGAGTAGTCAGTTTATAAAAGGAAGACTGTTTTGTCACACAGATAAGTGAGGCATGAGCACACAAGATGGTTTATGCAGCACATCTCTAGCAGGACTATGGATGCAACACCCTTTCCAGAGGCCCATGCTCTTTTTTCCAAGTTTGACTGTAGAGACTTTCTATTATGCTTTGCCCTCTGGCAGGTCTTTTTACCTTTTTTGATGCTTCAACTCAAAGCTATTTCTTTTAATCCTACTTCATTAGTGTGAGTAAGAGTAGGAGTTTTTGTTTAGACAACATCAGTAGTTGGGACAGTAGCTGTTTTCAGAATCTTTCATGACTTTGATTGAAAGTGTTATTTATTAGTTAGATAGTGGGAGGTTTTTGTAATGAAAGCTTTGAGTATTGCACTTTAGGAAGGATCTCTGATCAATACCAACTTGAGTCCTGCTCTGCCATAGCTTCCAGATATTTAGGAAATTACTTTTGCTTTGCTTTAAACCTTCTTCATAGCACAAATTTACCCTACTACTCTGGAGGGCTGTCAAAAGAATAAAATACTAAAACTGCAAGACACTCGATATATCAAGTGCTACAAAAATATCCTGTGTAGTATCAAGTCATAATATTAGCATGCCTTGACTGAGAATGTTGTGTAGGCTGTGAATTTAATGTGTCTGAGAATAGGCATTTACTGCTGGGTAGAGCACGGTTAGCAGCAGTGAGAGAGAGGAGTCACCCACAAAGCAGGTACAGCAGAAGTCTGGGATTTAATACATCCTCTTGCTCTTCCATCCTTTAATTGCTAATAAAAGGTTTCAGCAAAAATTGTGAATCTCACTGTTTAGTTACCTGAGCAGGGGAGATGGTCTAAAACTAGAGGTTTTAGAAATAATTCTTACTAGAATTCATATCCTGAATGGAAAAACATCATTGCCTCTTGTCACAAATCTAGAAAACAATGATCCAGGTTTAGAAAAACCTCACAGTTTGGGATGAAATACTCATGCCATGCTGCTGTTTCCTAACTGCCTCTTGACTAAAAGAACAGGCACATCAGCAGGTGGCAGGTGAGCCCTCTCAGCTTTGTATAGTAGCCCTCATGCAAGTTTAAATCTGAAATAAAATGTGCCTGCACACCTCATTCCGAGGAGGAATGCCCAGTCCTTGGAGCGTGCTTCCAGAGACAGCTGCACAGTTAGCACATGTGTCTGCACAATGATCCCCACCCCAAAGCTCCAGACAAAAACAGGAGATGAATCTCAACAGCTGCAGAAGGTTCCCTTCATGAATCTTAATTAGGGTTAGGAGTTGTGGAAGGTGTTTCTTTTCATAATTGTCTAGTGATGGTTTTAAGGGCTACATATCCCACTTCAGGTTGTCAGGGTAATGCTAATGTCCTTATAGGGGAGGAGTTCTGTGATCTGAGCCTGTATGAGTGCCACATCCCTCTAAAAATAAATAATGCTTATATGGACCATAGTGTTTTTCTGTGCCCTACCAATGTGCTCATAGTTCTCCTTCCTCTTTTCCCCTGCCTAAGTTACACGTGTTTTTGCCCAGGCTGATTTTTCCAGTTGTGTTTTTTCTTTGAGAGTACCACCCTTGCAGCTCATATAACATTGGCAAAGCTCCCACAAAAACTGGTTTGAGTCCTCCACACCCAGACCTGGTTATTTTTCCTCACCAGTTTAAAGGAAAAACCTGTATTTTATGTATTTGTCTTAGATTACAGCAGCCACCTTCATGCACTAAAAAGAAAGCCAAGACTGTCAGTTTCCCTGTTATTCTATTTTACCTATCCTTATGTGGGATGCCCTACCCTTCCTTTAGAAACAGTCATTAGGCTCCATACATTTTGAGTAATTTAGTTTCAACCCTGCTTCTACAGCATGTATCTCTTGTATGAAGTCTGTTATAAATAATCTGCCTGCAATATCCACAATACATAATTTCCAAAAAATTCACCAGGAATTTGGGTTTTTTTGGGTTTTTTGTTGGTTTTTTGGGAGGTTTTTTTTGGTTTTTTTTTCCTATGATGGGTGGGAATTATAAGTTGATCTAGGAAGTACCTGATAGTGAAGTAAGGTTTTACAGGATATAGCCTACTTGTGTCCTGGTCCTCTGAATGGCAATGTGATAAGGCTGAATAGATGGAAACTTGTCAAAAGAGACCAGTATTTCTGCCCAAAGAGTCTGGTTCTGCCAATGAATCTGTTAGCCTAGTTTTGTAGTAATTAGGAATGAAGTTCTTACCCTGGTAATCTTTCACTGCATTTTCATTAGATCCAATTCAGGTGTGGAAGTTTTACTGAACAGCCACGTTGCTGGGAAGAGGACACACCATCCCAGATTAGTCAGTCCTTCTCAGGGCTGATTCCACTTGCTCTGTTTGATCACAACTATTTGATGTTTGCCATTACTCAGTCTCTGGCGTCAGAACCCAAGGTGTGACCCTGTATGTTTAAGTTACTGGTCTTTTTTAGAGGGAAAAAAAAAAAAAATCTTGCTCTATGGAGGTCCCTGCTGGAGGCTCTCCAGGCTCTCATTTTTTGTATATCAGTCATTGATTTGGGTACTGTTCAGAGGCTTTCCCTTTTTTGGGGCACTATTCATGATGAAAGCATGACCTTAAGGGGTGTTGGTCCCACAGCCTCTGCTGATGCATCATGCTGGAACTTCAGCATCCTTGCTGGAGGAACTTAGTGTGCTGGGTGCTTCCAGATTTCAGCACTTGGGTCAATTTTTCAGGGACTGATCATATAGGTTTTTAAAAAATTTAACATGTTTATGCATGTGTGGTTTACTTGAGACTTGAAGAGACTTGGATCTCAAAGCAGTAGTAAGTCCATATTTCCTTGCCTATTTTTGACAGTTTTGGCACTTGCTCAGCTCTATAACCTATCCAGGTTACTTCTAAGCAGCAGCTCTGTTACATTGACTTTTAAGTGCTTAAAGTAGCTTGAAAATAGTGAGAAGACAGTTTCTGGCAGCAATGTAGATGAGCAGGAAACATGTCATTAATTCTAAAGACCTTTCAAATAACTTTCAAATATTAATTAGCTTCTGATTCTGTAAAGTCCTTCTAAGCTGAAAACCCATTTTAAACCTCAAGCACAGCAGCTTTCAGTCAGGAGTTAATGGGATCTGCCTCTGGATGCTCCATGGCTTGCCAGAGAGCAGCTCCTGAGCTGGGGTATGTCTTCTACACTTCACAGCAGGTTGGAATTCCAAAAGAGAAATGCCCTGAAAGGCGGGTTTAGTGGCATCTCCAGAAGCTGGCAGTGACTGTCTTGTAATAAATAAGGGGTGTCTGTAAGGATGGGATAGAGAAGCCCTTGGCTGGAAACAGGATCTCCATGGGATGGTGAATGTTCTGCTTTCTAACTACTGTACTGGGGAGAGCTATGGTCATTTAAACATCTTCAAAATACAGGATTGCCAAAGGTAACTGCTGTTAATAGTAGAAATGAAACTGAAAGATCTCCCAAGCTGCCAAGAGGAAATTAATTTCCTTTAATTTAAGTACCTGGACAAAAGACAGAAGACAGGATCCCTTTGCTGTAAGAGGCTGATTCAGAGCGAGTACGAGTTCACCATGAGTTTTTGTTGCTTGGGTACCTGATTTGGGGTAGGTTTGTACCTTGAGAGGCTCAAGAGAGAATGTTTTGAGAGGAGCATATGGAGGACTGCCTGTTGTCTTGGGATTTCCAACTTCAAGACAGCACCTGGTGTGCTGGTACAGCCCAGTAGTGAGCCCTGATCCCAGAGCAAGCCCTGTGTGTGGCTGGTTCCTGCAGGGATACAATACAGCCCTGTGTAATCCAAGCAGTCAGCTGTCTGACAGCCAATACAGGCCAGCAACAACTGGGAATGTTTTTCTGTGGAGTGGGAGGAAGAAGGAATGAGGTGGAACTCTGTTGAATTAGAAAAAAGAAAATATCTTAATTGAACAAGAGAAAGGGACCTTTCTTGGCCTTTCAAACCTGAAGATGTGGGGATGCTGCAAGTTGGCAGAGCCAGATTTTGGTCTCAATTTCAGTTCAAAATTGACATTTCATAAAACAACGCTCCTAAACGAAGCAGTCTTACATAGCTCCCTGGAGCCAGCTGTGTGGCACAGCTGGCAAAAGTCTTGCCATGAAACAGAATGTAGCAATGTCCTTTTGTCAGAGCCTTTTATTGGCTCTGTGGAAAAGCATCTTAGTGTGCCCAATAAAATCCACACAAACTGATGTTGTGGATGGATGCAATTTAGGAACTAACCAGTGCTTTCCAGAGCAAGAGGAAACAAACTGCCGAGTGAGCCCGCAGTGTTACACCTCCCACTGGGAATTTCCAGCCCTTTCCCTCTTCCTTCCTCCCTCAGAATAGATATAGTAAATACACTAAATTAAGCACTGGGGGAGGTGGCACCCAAAGGCAGGAGCTGTAGCAGAGGCTGAGTGGCCCCAGTTAAAAGTAGCTGACAATAGCGTGACCAATCCTGTGAGCATCCCTGTCATACCACCCGTGCTGGCAGCAGGGGAGGTGTCTCAGACAGCTATGCTGGTACTGAGTGGGAGGAAAGCTCCTTAAATAACCACCAGTGGCTCCTATTCCCTGAGTGTTTCAACACTAAGTTGTTGTTTTGTTCTCTGAACAGGAAAAATTAGTCAAGTAATTGTGTGGCAAGCAAGTGACAGAAATGAAATAATGTTTTTTGCTTTTTCTAGTTGCTGGGTCTGTTTTAGCACACAGCAGATACTTTCCTTGTCATTTTGCATTTCTATTAAAAAACCTCCAAGCAGCAGATGAAAACCAGAAGAGGAATAGATTTGGCTAAAATCAGGGAGTAGCATTCTATTGAACCTCATCACTGACTGCTCCAAAAGAACACTTGTCTAGGTTTTGGGTTTGGAGTGCCTGCATTTTGAGGGGGTAAGGCAGCATTGGTCCCTTCCCCATCATTGTCAATCTTTGCATGTGGTTAAATTACAGTTCATAATCCATTCATGAAAAGCCTTACTCTTAATATACCTTACACTGTCTGCCTCTTCTTATTCCAGGTGAATAGCAAATGTTGTTGTGGTGCCAAATCAACAAAATAGGATTTCATTTAATCAGTATTGTCTCACAGCCCATTACAATCCTAGATAAATCCTAGATAAATCCAAACAAATGTTTTCTTCTTCCATATTTCCCCAGCACAAGGAGGGGATGTTGGCAGTGGTATAGAAAAACAAACCATTAGTATTCAGGTTGGCATTGTAAATTGGTAACAGATCTCAGCTCTTTTGGGGATTTGACTTTTGACAAATTGTTAGATAAATCTGAAATTGTAGCTACTTCCCTTATGATGTTTGTTTGTCTGTAGATCAGATTCTGTCCTTGCTAGTCTGATCTTGCTAGCCAAATTGAAGGTTAGTCTAAGCATTTTCCATGCCATTTCTGCTTTTTGAAATGGCAATAATTTCAATCTAGGCAAAAGATGTGGCCTAATGTGTCTGGGGAATTAAGTCACTCATTTCTACACTGTTATACTTTGTTTGCTTTTCTTTATTGCTCTGAAAACAAATTATTAGAAAAAATACCACCTGCAGGGTGGTTTTGCTCTGTTGGCATCCAGGGACAGTCAAGTTTTCCTCCTCCTGGGTTATTTCTCCCTAGAGCAAGTGATACTTTCTTTAACCAGTCTTCTAATTCAGCAGTCTTCTAGATTCCTTTGCAAGGTAATTTTTATGTTTTATTTTAAAGTGCTCCTCACCTTAGGATAGCAGTATCTGCTGACTTTACCAGACCATACACTACTAAACGCTGCTTGTAGTATACAACTTGTTAGAAGACCTCAATTTTTTTAGTGAATAGGGTCTAGAAATGAAGCAACTCTCAAACAGGAATAAAGTCTTTTACTCAGCTTTCTAACTTTCCTTAAATTCAACTGTTTTTTTTTTTTTTTAATTAAAAGCAGCTATGACAAATGATGTGAAGAAGAAGGCAAATGGCAAGTGGTAAACTTGCTTGCAGGAGGTTAAAGAAGCAGAACAGGATTCAGTGTGAACATGTAGAAGGTGGGACAGAGGAAAATGGTCCTGCCTTTGCATGTGAGGTATTAAGCTCTGAGCTGCTCCCTGTAACAACAGGAATCAATTTCTGAGCTGTAATAAGACATACCGTGACAAGATTTAGAAGTATAGTCTCTCTTCAGCCTGGAGGAGAGCTGGCTGAGGTAGAATGAGATAAGGGCTTATGAAAATCACAAGTAGCAGAGAAAGCACCTACAGGTACTGACCATTTGGGATTTGCCTTGTAGAGACTGAGAATCATCAAATGAAATTAGGAGATGTCACGTCCAGAACCAGTCAGAGCCTGTTCTTGGTTCTACAAGGCACTGTGAGCTCTTGGTACTGTGGCAGCAGGATTTTTTTCATGTGTGAGGTTGGTTTGCAATACTTCAGGCAGCAACTGGACAAAATAAGGCCTGTCAGGAAGTTTAAACTGCAACAACACAGGCTCTGGCTCAGAAACACCTCAAGGTACAACATGTTGGAGGCTTGGAAAGTATTCTGGAATAATATGGTTACCCTTTTGCCAGGCAGGATGCTGGGCTGTAAGTGACCCAGGACAGTGGTTGCTGTGTGCCTGAAGAATCCCAGTTGTCAGCTGGCTGACTTGCTTTTGACATTCTTAAGTGTTCTGCTAAATCTGAGGGGCAGGACTTGATTTTCCTATCATACTTCCTTTAAGTGTTCTGTAGTTTTGATGTTAGCAATCAAAAAATGCTGTACTCCCTAAAAGATAATCCACAACTTTACTGTAGATGTAAAGCACCTTTAGTAGCAGACAGATAAAATGTGTTTGTATCTTAGCCTGCATAGAATTCCCTCAAGTTTAATACACTGGCTATTCTTACCTCTCTTAATTCATTTTAAAAAAATATTGTTTCTTCTATTATTCTGTCTTAAAATATCTGACCTACTGAATAATATCCATTACAAACACTCTAAATTATATAAACATTTTCAACCCAGCTCCACTTAACATACTCACAATTTTGTCTATTCACTCGCTGTTACCTTTCTTTGTAATAAAACTGATTTTATTGCTACATCAGCAAGTCAAACAGGGACCTTTTTGTAGCTTTAAGTACTTTTAGGAGTATTGAACCTGCTCAGTCTTACAGTGGCTTCTTTTCCTTCAAAGCTGTATTAATTCTGCCATAACCGAGGAAGGATTTTCCAAAGGCATTACTTCAGTGAGTACATTCTTGACTTAATATTGAATTCAGATACATGGGGGCCAAACACTGCAGTTAGATTTGGAAAAGCAAACGTGGTGACACAGCCTGAAACTACAAAGCTGTCGGCAGCGCTGAGCTTGGAATTCTCCCTCTGGAGAGGCTGGGCTTGGAATTCTCCCTCTGGAGAGGCTGGGGCTCATGTTACCCTGGTCACTGGGCAGCTGCTGGGGTGGCACTGGTGAATGGAGCCCCTTGTCTGCTTGGTGGAGCCAATGACAAGTGTCTGGCTTTCACCAACAGGAAGTGGTTCCGCAGCCGCAGCTAAGTTTAGTGCCATGGATTTGTTCCTCTGACTTCACATTCCCGCTGCCCCCCCAAAGGAAATCAGCCCAGAGGGCTGAGAAGGAGCAGGACAGCTAAACCTCGCTCAGCCAGGGCTCAGCTGGATGTCAGGGGCTTTCCACATTAGGAGTTTTCCCTGGTTCTGAAGTTCACAACACGACATGCAATTTTTGGGCAAGTATTCACGCTAAAGCTCGGCTTTTCTTGGAGGAAAGGAAACGCTTGTTTTCTAAGACAAATGTGTTTCAAAGGAGGCAAGATCACAAGGGTATTTTAGTCAAATGAAGTAAATATTCTAAGAAGGAACCCCCTTCTTTGTTCAAGAGAAGAAAATGGACGATGGTTTGAACAGCATATTCGTTGCTGACAAATGAGGTTGACAGTTTTGTGATTTATTTTTAGCTGGAGGATTTTTTTTTAAAACTGAAGTTCTGTGTAGCCTTGGCAGTTGCTGCATATTCGGTGTGGGTGGATGGAACTGAGAAATCGCATCTGTGCTAACAAGCGTTTTGGGATTGCATTAAAAAATTAAACTCATGTACTGGAAACTGAAGCTGTACCAGCTCACCTGGGGAGCTCTGCCCTCCGAATATCCTCCACAAGGTAAGCAGTGCTGCCTGTCCAAGGCACTTGCAAAAATACTTGGGCCTCAAGATGTGACATAAGCTCAAATTTTGGGCTGTTAGATTGACATTTTCTTTCTCTCCTGAGATTACAAGTCAGTGAGTTAATCTCTACCCTCTCCTTCCAAGTTTTCCCTCTAACTAAAAAGGCTAAAATTAAATTTCAAAAAGGGAGCTGAGAAACAGTTTAATGGAGTTGTTGATCCAAGTGCTGAGTCTAAGGAGAGCACCTAATACTGTAAGGTTTCTAATAAGATGTAATTATGTCACTGGGAAAGCAGCTTGGACATTTATATAATGTTAGCTCAAAGGTCTGATCAGTTAGTGCTTTACATCTGCAAAATAAACCTCTCTCTAGCTAGACTTCATGAGTGTGGGTATTTCTGCTTTCTTAGGGCTCGGCTGAGCCATGATTTCTCAAGTAGCCTTTTTGCAGAAGAGCTCTTACTTCAAGTGTTTGTGTTACACTGCTAGTAAATAAGTACCCGTTTGATTTGCTTAGAAGTAGATAATATCTGGCTTTGATGTGGCCAGCAGTAGCAACTCCCCAGGAATTCTGTTGCAGTGAGGTGTAATCCCCATTAAGCAACTTCTCTCCCAAGGTACTGATTTAAAAATGTGCTAAATGACTTGCTGTAAGCTGTGTGTATTTGGCCATCCCACCTTTCCTGGAGCAGGACTGGGTGACCTAATCCTTCTCACCCTTCACATTGGAGAGGTTTACTGGAACTTGCCAGGACAGAGGAAGAATGTCAAACACACTTTTGATCTACAGTTTCCCAGTTACGTTCGAAATCTGTGTCCCTTCATAGCACTCCTTTCCCTAAAGCTGACACTGTGGGAGTAGTTGCTGTCTGCTGTGGGCAGCATTCAGAGGAAGAGAGATTGGAGCTGCAGTACTCCATGGAAGGAGGTATGTGATACAGAGCATTTACAGTTGCTGGTCTCTGCTTGTTTCTAGACTCACAGAGTTGCAAAGCTGACTGGCTCTATAGGAGCTGAGCAAATCCTTGGGAATTGAGGGAACAAACACTTGGATACAGTATTCGTGATTTGGCAAGAGGGTTACATTTGCAGTTTTTTGTTCTAAGAATCTCTTTGTATTTAATTTTAATTACATTAAAATCTCTCTTCAGGAAAGGAGAAGGTTTTTTTCCTTATCTATTGTGCTGTTGGGTTTTGGTTCCTCACCCAGAGGCCCATTTAAAGAAGTCAGACTTGAGCTGTGTCTGGTCCAGTGCTTCTGGCCATTCCCAGTACTTGTGGCAAGACACATCTGTTGTACCTTTTAACAGCTCTTAGGTCCAGCTCTCTTGTGCTCACATGGGTACCTCACCCTAAAGTGCTTTTTAAATGCATCAAAACCCCTGCATCATTTTGCTGGCTGCACTTACCAGAATTGCCCTCCTGACAGAGTTCTGTGAAAATCTTAGAGGTGATGAGAGCCAGATTATTTGGTTAACAGTACTGTACTGAACATGAGCAATACTTCATCTACTTCAAAAACCTCTCTTAAAACAGAAGAGCTACCAAATGCTTCTGTAGATGGTTCAGCCACAGCCTATACTTTGATCTATGAAGAAATTTATGCATCTTGGTTTCAAGGAATGAAGATTTTCAAATGAAGGCTTGGGAGTTTAAGCTTGATTTATTTCGTACTGGATTCTGCAACAAACAGCTGCTTCACCAGAAATTAGTTGAGGAAGAAATAGGGAAGCACTGCATTATATTGATAATGGGAGAAATATGTCACTGACATCTAAGCAAAGAAATGGGCTGAGGGACACCTCTGTTGGATTGCATTAATAACAAAGGGAGGGGATAACTGCTACCAGGGAAAACAGGAGACAGGCAGTTTGTCTAAAATCTTAACACAGCTAACCCCTCATAATACTCAGGTAGACAGACAATGTCTTGAATTCTTCATACATTGGTGGAACTAAATCAATTGAGATCAATTTGTCTCTCTCCTCTTACCAATTAGATTCAGTAACACCAAATCCCAAAACCTTGTTTTCCCTTGGATTTTTGTATCCAGCTAGCCAAGAAGCCCCTCTTCTAGGCAAAGACCCGCCACTTTAACCCGTTTCATATCAGCACTTCATCATGTTGCAAAATTAATGTGTTTGCAAGGGATGAAGCATATAGAAAACTCTCTCTCCCTACATTTCTCACTTTGAAACCAAAGATCACTTTTATCTATGTCAGATACATTTTGATAATTGAGGCATGACAGTGCTGCCAGCTTGAAATATTTCTTTTTATATGATGTGAGCTGTTCATGATGCAATTTTGTCACTGACTCTGAAGTCTCCTCCCTTTCTGTCTCTCCCAGCCTGGTACCATAAATAGAAACCTACTCCTTGCCTATCCCAAGTTCTTGGCTTGGAGCTGTATTTCTTGGCTTTCCTTAGTGGGTTGTTTACAATACTTAAACCTTGCCCCACTCTGTGGGAGGCCCAAGGACTAACTATGGGTCTGTGCTTGGCTCTAGCAAACCACATTATTAAGAGTCTGGTTGCTTGCAGGAGAGGAACACCTAGGAATGGCATTTAGTGTTAGTGCCTGCATTTTACCAAGGCCACATGTGAGCTGTCTGACCCCTTTAAACCTGTGTTTTCCACGGCCACGTGGATGGCAGCAGAAAGACTAGGTGGTCCATTTAGGTAAAGGCTGCAGTCTGTTCCAGGGTAAAGGAAGTTCATAGGTCTGCTTCAATACTACCACATTATTAGACAGCAGAAACTTGGCCTGTTCAGCACTGGTTGCTTTTCAGTGTGTAGCTTGTCTTGATTATTTTTGGTTAGCAGGAAGCAGTGAGACTTGGCTTCAGAAACAAAGCTGCTGTAGAACTTGATTCTGTTCCAATCGTGTCAGCAAAATAGGAAACCCACTTGCTGCTGTGTTATCAGTTTTGTTTCCTTGTATTCATTAAGGCAGAAATCCTCCCACTAAGAAGCCAGTTAAAGATCTGAAGGTCCAGTGGTGTAATGTGATGTATGTTTTGAAGGTGCAGTGGAAAACACCAATTATACCAGCACTCATTAGGTACCTGATGGTCTACTTTCCATGAGTTGATGGCCAATACCTGTTCTTTGGTGGTTGTAAAAACAAGCAAATGAAATGAGTCTGTCTGTAAAACAGCATCATAGGTAATTTATTGGTGTTTAGTTTAAGGGCTCAAGAGTGAAAATAAAGTAAGATATGTGGCACATGCAGGGATCTCGGTGGCTTCGTATTTGAGTTGTCCCTATGTGAAAAAATACAAACAAGTCTACACCCTGTGGGTTTTGTTGTAAAACACCAATATATCAGATTGTATGCAATAACCAGTATTTACCCTATAAACCTCCCTGTCTCTCTCCTTCCATTGGCAAACCAGTCACTTTGGCCTATGGCCAACAACACAACAACACCAAATCAATTTCAGGGCTGTATTTTCATTAGCACATTCTTTTCTTCGATTAAGAGACATTGAAATTCAGAGTACAGCAAGTTTTTTAGAAGATTCCTGAACTATACATTACAAAGTAGCATAGTAGCAAAGTGGCATAGTCAGCATGATTTCCTTTTATTCAACTTTTCCCCACTGCTGGAAGAGCTAGAAAAATGCTTCTAAATGGATAACTTAAGTTGTACAGGAAGGGCAACCACTCTCAGGAAACAGCTTTGAAGGGCGCCACAGGGAATAGGGTAAAGAGCTGGGAAGAACTGCTGTGCCTGAAAGGTGGATTCTTCCACTTAGGAAGTTGAGTGTACCAGAATTAAGATTTTATGTTGTGCACTTAGTGTAAAGGACACAGGAACAGGATGCAGGTGTGGTGGACGCAGATGTCAAAGTGATGGCCTGTTGTGTAAAATACCTATCTAGGAAAAACAGTTTTAAGAGAGATAATCCTCATCTAGAAGCCAGAAAGATGCTTGATTTTATTCTGGCTGGATGCATTTGACAGGACCTCATGAACTGCTACGTACTCTGTGTCCTTTCTGCTGGACAGCACCTTCAGGAGGGTGCCTGGAAAGAAAGTAGGCACAAAATTACCCTGTTGCAGGAGATTTTACAGCCAAAATGTTTCTCACCAATAATGCCCGTGCTGGCAACTACATGATTCCCATCAGGAGCTCTTAACACACCAGCCAGCCATTAGGCTTTGGCTACACTCTTCTGACAGAGGCTAAAATTGATGGGATAAGTAGGGATATGTGCAAGATACATTATTAATCCAACTTAACTTCCTGCTAATCCTTCTTTGTTCAAAATACCAATTACTCATCCATTGTACTTTAACTAAGAAGTGAATGTGTTATTTTAGCTAAGGTTAGTAACTGTCACAGCTGAGACTAATCTAGCCACAAATCCATACATAGCTTGCCCTGTCCTGGTACCATTTTAGGTAAGGGTGATTGTGACAAAATTCATAGTTGTCCTCCTGAAGCTGTACTGGCTTTCTCCACAAATTCTGATTATTCTTTGTGTATTAACAGATATGCTAAGGTTAGTACAAATGCCAGTGTAATTCAGGGTACCTGGAGCAAATGCAAGCTGAGAAAACAGTAAACTGCAAGAAGCAAAACAAAGAGGGAAAGAGGAAGCCTAGAAGCTCTCAAGTAAAGGTGTCTCAACCTCTGACTGCTGGGTAGTATGCTGCAGGATTCACTGAGCTTGGTTTTGGAAGAGGAAGAAAAGAGGTGACCTCCTTGTCAGAACTGTAAGAACAACAGTATTCAGGTATCCTAAGTCAATTCTTTGCCTAGTTAGTTTTCCACAAATGTCAGGTGTTGGTTGCAGGGGAAGTGATTCTTGTCAGAAGCCATATGGGAAAGGCAACTCCTCATCATCACAGCATCTCCACAGTTCTATATACTCTTTTTCTACATTCACAGCCTTACAAAACGCAGACATTTGGAATAAGCCTGACTGCTTACCTTTAGTCTGGCTTGAATCATCATCACACAGTGCAGCTGCCCCTCTCACAGAACAGTGAAGTTCACAGACCATGGAAGTGCTGTCTTCTTGTCTCACTGGACTGCAGCAACTCCTCTCCCCCTACAAAGGCTTAAAACATAGACTTCTCTTTCCCTGCTCCCTTTTGTACCCCTCTGCAGTCCCACCACCCTCCCAGGTGTGAGATTGCCATGGTGAGTGCTGGTTTGTTAACCCTTCCATGGCCACCTGGCAGGAGAAGCCTGTCCTGCCACAAGGCAGTTCTCCTAGAAAACCAGGGCTTTTAAAGAATTCATTAACAAATATGGGGGGTTTGAGAGGTAATTTGATAGGGCCCTTGTGGAAAGGTGTCCTGAGTGTTGTTAAATCAGCAAATGTGTAGCTCAGACTGGGTGCACTGTGCTGGCCTTGCTTTCTGTGTCTTTCGGAATTCCTGACACATCCAAGAGCGTTCATGTGCTCAGTGTTTGCACCTCTCCGAGATGTGGATTTTCACCAGCATTCTTTCCTGTTGATTCCTGTAAGTAGTGCTCCAGCAGTGGTATGTGGAGTGGAAAAGTGAATCAATCTGGGCGGTCCCCTTAATTAGGGTGATCTGTTTCGTAATTTGTGCTGAGGAATTTCTCCAAGGAAACTGTTTGCTTTCTTCCCAAACACTTTGTTACCTAACTTGTAGTGGAACAAAACTCTGTTTCTCTAGCTCATCTCAAAGTTGTTTCAACTTGCAGTCCAATCCCCACATCCTCTGTGTGTTCAGCAATCCCTGGAAAGCTCCACCCTCCCATCCAGTGAATAACCAGTTAGCCTGGTTTTCCCAGTCTGTGCTTTGCCCACCCGGCAGCGCTTCCTTTCCCCTTGGCAGCGATCGCTGTGTGTGGAGCGTTGGTGCTCAGCCCAGGACTTGTGGAGCCAAGCAGCCTCTTTGCTCTCTGGGAAGCACAGCATGAGTGTGGGGACAGTCCTCTTCCAGTCCAGCAGCTATGGCAAGGAGGGCAGACTGCTCTGCTGCCTCGGCGAGGGCGCCTCCGAGCCCGGCACGCGCTTCACAGGTAGGATGCTCGGGGGTGTGATCCTGGCCTGTCCCTTTCCTGTGTTTTTCCAAGTGCTTCAAGGAGGATGAGGTCCTTTCAAGTCTGTCTTTGTCTTGTAGTATGAGACCAGCCACAGGCAGGTGTAAGATTGACAGCTTTTATTGGGATTTTAGGACTAGTGAAATTCTTCTTTTCTACAAGCAGTTACACAGTATTTCAGAAATAGAGACTGCTTCAGCACTTAATATGACTCTGAAAATTAAAATTTAGCATATTCTTCCTCCTGCTCTGAGACCAAAGAGATTGGTAATTGGAGTGTTGGTAGCAAAGTGGGGGACAAAACACCCCTTACATAGTGGCTGGATAGGAAAGCATTCATATCCGGAGAGAAGCAAATTGTATTGTGGGAATAAAGAAAAGGAAGGAGATGGATGAAGCATAACCTCCTTGTGTGACTGTGTATTACTTGTTCACTAAGTGATGATGTAAGTTTTCCATTGCATGGGAAATGAAAGTGATAATATAAGATTTATGGTTAGCCTTGAAAAGGAGCTGATATAAAACGGAATTTCCCAGCTCATTTCCTGACTTTTGGTGCAGACTGAGCTCACAAACTATTCAGCTGGAGGGGCACTGTTGGTGACGTGCTTTGGCTATCTCTGTGATTATCACATTTCACTTCTGTGATGGATGGTGTAGATCCCACACTGCATGGAACAGCGTGGGCTGTTATGGAATTATAACCTGCAAGAAATACTTTTGTATCCTGGTAAAAGCCCCTTTAGGTGTTGGGTAACCTTTACAGTTATTTAAGCATTCAAGTCACTTTAACATGAAAGTGAAGGAAGTTAGTGAGATGTGAACTCTTAAAAGCATTTGATTTTTAGGTAGTGTGACTTTTAGGTAAGCACTGTAGCTAAGTGATTGAAGCTTCTCATCAAACATTAACTTCTGCTGGCTCTTTTGTACATCCAGTGGGTGTTAAGAACCTGTGCCAGCCTCCCAGGCATTCCCAAGAAAGCAGTAGGGGTCCCACATGTTTTGACTCCCTGCTGCCAGTCCAGCACAGCCCCACACATGTTTCCATGTGGGCAGAACTCTTGGTGCTGGACAGGTGGCATTTCTGCTGGCTTCACCTTGCCTGCAGTGGGCTCAGCTGGGCACAGGGCTTGCTGCAGCAGCTCTGGAGCTCAGCTGGCCCTAGGCTGCTTCAGGCTATCCATGGGTGCATGGATAAACACTTCACTTTGTGCTGTCTGTAGAGCAGGGCTTGGGTGCAGAGTGGGTGAGCTGTTCTGGCTGGAGAAAGAAACTTAAAGGATGCTTTGCCTTAGAATAAATGTTATATTTTTTGTTTAAAGCCTTTCACTGGTTGGCAGGTAGATAATTGAAAGTAGGAAGGTAGTTAACATCATTAAGGTATTTTGGAGCTGAATGGTATTTTTTGGGAACTGCCTACTTTTGTGTTTGCTCTCTAGCAGAGATGTCTAAGTCAGAGTTCTCATACGGCACATTTGACTTTGCTTAAAGCATTGAAACACTAATAACACAAGTCTCTGTAGGAGCATAAATAATGTATTATTTAATTAAATACGTATTTTTACTCCATAAAGAGAACTGGATTTAGGTACTGGTGTTCTTTCATGGAGCTTAGTATGCACATATCCAGCCCCAAGAAAATACAGTGGGATGTTGGCAGCCATGCTGTAATGTAGGTGGCTGAGCATTGGGATTTCTTATTTTCCATGATAGTTTCCAGTCTGATGGGTTTTAATGTCTTGTAAAACTAATTGCAGTTGAGAGGTAGGAATAAGAAGTGTATGTAAATATTACATTTGCAGGCAGTGCAATCAAGGAACTGACATTTTGGTGCCTTAGTCTGTAGTTTATTCTTTTTGTGGTACGAGAACCTTGACAGAAGGCTACTTTTAGGTTATTAAGTAATTCCAGAGTGAACAGGTTATGCAAGCAGTAGAACTCTGAATAATTTCCAGAAATGCAGTCAAAAGCTAATTAGCTACATTTGAAATGGAAGCAGAACAAACCTCAGCCACTTACTTTCTCATATACCTACAATACAGTTAAAAAATTACATTATCGGCTGGAAACCCCCCTCAGTCCTCATTTTCCAGGCTCAAGCTCTGTCCTGTGACACACATTTGGCATATTACTGTGCTTGTTGCATGGCACAGGCGTCTTCTTCCTGTTTTGTGTCTCACTGGCTTCCAAGTTTTCCTGTCCTGTGCTGCATTTGAGCTCTTTGTTCCTTTTTCAAGTGCCTTATGGGCCAGCTCTTGCTCATGAGTGTAAATCCCAGGGGCCTGTAGAGAAGGGGGTAGGTGTAGGCACACACACATTCTCTGGCAGTGTCTGCTTAAAAACATCCCAAGCCTGACTTCTCAGCCCATCAGAAATGGGCCAAACCAATGACTGTAAAGCAAAGAAAGCCTCAGGTTGTTTAGCGAGAACTTTTTATGTTTAGTGCATTTAATGAAATCTCTTTGCAGTATACATTTCTCTAAGTAAGTTTAACTAGGGAATTCAGAAATAGATATTGAGACAGGGACTTAGATCTGTGCTGTCAGAGAAAAGTTATATAACTTTACACCTTCGTATGTTTTTGTTCCCTTGAGCAGCCCCTGTGTATGAAACCACACCATCACTCCTTTTCTTGTCTTAATATTGAAATTTAATCTACTGCATGTTCCTGGAAAACTTCTCCATGAGTTAGAAAGCCAGTGATGGTCTTGACATAGCACTAGCATGAAGTGTTCACAGTTTTGCTTCTTACTACAGTTCTTCCTAAAAGCCTGTGGATTTAGATTAGTTTTAATCATCACAAGAACTGTAGGGACTTTTTTCTTTTGTTGCTAAAACATGTCTGATTCCTTCCTCTACTCCCTTGTAGTGACAAGTTTGCATCAGTTGTCTGATGAAGCAGCAAAACAGAAATGCTGCTGCTAAATACCCAGCATCACCTGTACCTGCCTTCTGTCCCTGTTCCTGTCAGTTTTCCACCTTTCTTTACACAGTCTTGAAATGTATTACAAATCACTGTCATTCCTGTTAATATTGAACCAGTTACTATCCCAACTTACACGTCTCATTTGTGTCATAATTCAGTATTTGTAGTGTTGGTTTCAGATCCAGGCTATGTCCACCATAGAAACAATAAGGACAAAACATAACATTTTGTGATTGAAAGGTTTCCTTCACTACTTCATGTAGTTAAAAAAGTGCTTTTAATTGTGCACCTATTTTTAATCTATGAATGCTTCAATAATTTCGAATAGAGGTGTAGATAAATAAAAGTATATATAATAGAATACATATTAAATAGAAATTTTATATACATAGCTTGCTACTTGGCTTATAGCAGTTAAATCACCTTCTACCAGGAGTTGGACTCGATGATCCTTGTGGGTCCTTCCAACTCAGGATATTCCCTGCTTCCATAATTAGAAGTGGCCAGGAAGTGATTGCCTCTCGTGTCCTTTCCTCAGAGGCCCTGCACCGCCCCTACGGTTGCGAGGTGGAACCCCAGGCACTGAACGAAGCCATCAGATGGAGCTCCAAGGAGAACCTGCTTGGAGCCACTGAGAGCGATCCCAATCTCTTTGTTGCACTTTACGATTTTGTAGCAAGTGGTGACAACACGCTCAGCATCACCAAAGGTAAGACTGGGAGCGCAGAGGGCTTGAAAACTTAGCAGCAGAAGTCAGGAAATGGAATCCCTGCCTGGATAGGAACGGGAATAGTGCACTGAGAGAATGGGAATACTGCACTTAGAGGAGGTGATTCCCTACAGCGGTGGTGGGAAGCAGAGTCGGTCCCTCATAGTGCTGCAGGGACACCTGCCGGGCAGTTCTGCTGGGACAGGCACAGTCCAGCCCACTCCTGTGCCAGGCTCCCCACATCACTGGTCCTGTGAGATACCTGCTGTAGGAAGGGCACAGAGAAATGGGTACATCATAGATGGTAACAGAACTCGGCAATTTCAGCTGGGGGCAGAATCACAAATTAAGCTTGCACAGACACTTTCTGATTCTGGTCAGTACACGTGTCAGAACTGTTAAATCATATGTCATTTAAAGCTTCAAGAAAACAAACCTCATCCCTACAAGAAAATGAAGTCTTTCTAGTCTAATAAGATGGAGTACAAGAAGCTTTTTGAGTTCATCTCACTGCACTAAATCAATGAATAGTATCCTAGGTATTCTGTCTGAGCCTTTGCTTCATAAATACTTTATATGTAGCAGTTTAATTATAAGATGATTTCTTTTGTTAAGCTACAAACCCAGGCTCAACTGATGCTGAGTTTCTCCCTCAAGGAGACACAACAGCTTGCACTGTGCTTATTTTGTTTTTTTCTTTCTGGTCGCAGGTGAGAAGTTGCGAGTGCTAGGTTACAACCAGAACGGTGAATGGAGCGAGGTACGTTCGAAGAACGGGCAGGGCTGGGTACCAAGCAACTACATCACTCCAGTGAACAGCCTGGAGAAGCACTCGTGGTACCACGGGCCCGTGTCCCGCAGTGCTGCAGAGTATCTGCTGAGCAGCCTCATCAATGGCAGCTTCCTGGTCCGGGAAAGCGAGAGCAGCCCAGGGCAGTTGTCCATCTCGCTCAGGTACGAAGGACGTGTTTACCACTACAGGATCAACACCACCTCGGATGGGAAGGTAAGGACCTCTGGACAATGCTGTGGGGAGAGGAGATGAAGATGTTAATTAAGAGGTGGTGCAGAATCCCAAGTGGCAGATCCAGTGTTAATATAAAAGAAGAACACGTGTGCCAGGGGTTTGGTGGTGAGTCCCCAAAAAGCACTTTGGAAGAAGTGCAGATAGTTCTTGTTTGGCCTGAAGGTAGCTGGGTAGCAGGGTGGCTGTGGTTGGAGGTGGTGATAGCCTTCCACTGATCCCCTTAGAAGCAGCAGAGCTTTGTAAGTTGGCATTTTAACCAAGATCAAGTAGGGGCATGTTGTGTTGAGAGACCTAAGAACTGCAGTTTCTAGTCATGTAAAGCACAAGGCAGGAGGCAGCACAGCTCTTAAGTGATGACTTACATGTAGTTGCCTTCTGCAGCTAAAAATCCCACAGATTAATACTTATTTGCCCAACAAGAAGAGAACAAATATTCTAAACTCCTTGTTTTCTGATTTTTAAAGAAAGCCAGAATGTTTGTACCTGTTTTCCAACGTTGCTGAAAACTTCCAGCTGCCTTCATTTAAGGAGATTCCTGTTCCTTGCTTGACAGGTCTATGTGACAGCAGAAAGCCGTTTCAGCACCCTGGCAGAGCTCGTGCACCATCACTCGACGGTGGCAGATGGCCTGGTGACAACTCTGCATTACCCAGCACCCAAGTGCAATAAGCCCACCGTGTATGGAGTGTCCCCCATCCATGACAAGTGGGAGATGGAGCGCACCGACATCACCATGAAGCACAAACTTGGGGGAGGGCAGTATGGAGAGGTCTATGTGGGGGTCTGGAAGAAATACAATCTCACAGTGGCTGTGAAAACATTAAAGGTAGGTTTTCAGATTTTGGGCACTGTTCATTTGGTCACCATTTATGACATGAGTAAGGAAGTTGTAATGTTCTCAACTACACCTCATGATATGAACATCAGAAAATGGAGTGTGCTGATCTGAGTAGCTTTGCAGATCAAAGTGACACTATCAAACTTATACCAGTGCACGTGGCTTAGAAACAAATTGGAATTTTGGCCCAGCAGGAGCTGCATGTCCAAGTCAGACCAGTAGAAATGGTTACAGACCCAGCTTCCCTTCCTCCAGAGGAGCTGTGGAGGCTTTAAGAAATTAAAGGTGTAGAAAATACCTTCTATAAGCTGTCCTCCACTCCTGAAAAAATTCAGCTTCTCCATTTCTCTTCCTCTTCAAAACCTTGTGTTTGTTTCAACATTAACAACTGCAATTCTAAGTGCCCCCTGAATAACTTAATTTTTATGGCTATACAGGGGAACTTAAGTCAGTGATCCTGAGAGTCTTCCTCTCGCCAGCCACAACAGCTACTGAATGAGCAAGCCTGGCCCTGCCAGGGTACTGCAGATCAGTCTGCAGGACAGCCAGGCAGCTGTTCAGGGCTGTTACAGTTTGCTTTGGTAAAAGCCAAAACAGCAGAATGGAGACAAAGATGCCATTATTTATATTCAACCAGGATGTGTGGTGTTAACCAGACCTTGGTCATGAAGATAAATGTTCTCTTGTTTTACCTCTCTGTCTATCTAGGAAGATACCATGGAGGTGGAAGAGTTCTTGAAAGAAGCTGCTGTGATGAAGGAGATCAAGCACCCAAATCTAGTGCAGTTGCTAGGTCAGTGAAATGCCTTGCTCTTCGTGTTCTTACTTAGTCTTCATTTTGGCAGAAACTTGCCTGGTTTACATGCAGTGGCAGCTTTTCTGTATTTATATAACTTTATGAATCAGGTCAGGTTATGGGGTGGTATTTTTGAAAGCTTTATGTAATACTGGAGCTAAGAGACACTAATTTTAAATAAAACATCAAATACAGTCACTTACATTAGTAGACAACTTTGCTGTTGAGGCATGACTGTTACATAAAAGTTTGCAATATCATCCTCCTGCTGGTTTGTGTCCTTGGCCTTAAACATGCTCCAGGGTTCAGTGATCAGGTTCAGATTCCTTCTCTGCTCTGTTAAATCAGATTTACAAAATCATTTTCCATTACTTACTTTTCTGAGAGAACAGGAGAAAATTGTAAGAAAATTCAAAGTGAAAGGAAAAATTCTCTTGGAAGCACAACAAATACCATTCTCCATACTTCTCAAATCAGAGACATTTACAGAAAAGGCTGCATTGAAAAGAACAAATTAGTCCATAATTAGGCAGAAGACACCAGATTGCTGCTGCTGTGGGGAACTCTGCGTATCACCAAATAAGTACGTGAGATCAAACAACTCAGGACTGGAAAAAATCCACAGGCTTTACATCGTGACTCTGCCCTGTTGTCTCACTGGCAGATGCATGATATGATGATGATTATTAAATAGTTTACATGGCTGTTAAATCTACATGCACAAAGATCCTTAAGGAGACACCCTAAACCTTTACTAGTGTTTAATCGCCTCTGGATTTCTGGCACTTTCAGAAGCAGAGCTGTCAAGCCAAGCCTAGGATGAAAGGAGAAATGTGAAGAATGTGAAGGCTTCTACTAATGGCAACTGTTCTGTACCCGTTTTAAAAAAAGGGTACAGATGAAGTGTGTGCCAGTCCCTGTCTGGTTCCAGGAGCAGCGACTCAGAGATTTGTCATCAGAGAGCTGCATTTTTACTCTTTCTGATGCACAGTGCTTTACTCCTGAATGTGTAAAGAGCTGCAGGGGGGATGCCAGAGCTGTGACAAGAGTATCCTGTTGCCCTCCTCCTCCGCCTTTACGTGCTTTGTACGGTGACTGTAGCAAGGAGTCATCCCAGGAATGTGTGAGAATGCTACTCTAGGAGCAGGTCCCACCGTGCTGATTCCTTACCCAGCACATGGGAGTGCTTCACATTACTCTGTAGTGACATTTCAGTCTGGAAGTCTTGCCAGCTGACAGGTACCTGCTTCCAGTTGGCCACTCTTCAGCTTTTTGAAGGCAGAAAGGGGAAGAAAAGCAAACTGTGTGTTCATAATTCTCCTTTTTCATTCTGTAACCTTTCAAAGAACAGAACTACTGCTTCATGAATATTAGATAGGAATAGTGGTGCTTTCATAGATATGTTTCTCTCTATCCATAAAGTGGATGGAGAGAAAAACAGACAGAAGCCCTGAGTTTGGGCTGCACTGACCTGAGTCTTGTACATGGAAATCTTCACTTTCACAGAGAAACACTCAGGTACAAAATGCAATAAAGGGCTGTTAAATCAGGAGCAGTGATGAGAAAGGGAAGCTTTATTCACATGCTGCCTGTGCTCCCTGGCAGGTGTGTGCACCCTGGAGCCCCCTTTTTACATCGTGACAGAGTACATGCCCTACGGGAACCTGCTGGACTACCTGCGGGAGTGCAACCGCGAGGAGGTCAGTGCTGTGGTGCTGCTCTACATGGCCACCCAGATCTCCTCTGCCATGGAGTACCTGGAGAAGAAGAACTTCATCCACAGGTGGGTGAAGTCACGTTGAGCTGGTACAGTTTCAGGTTGCAATGATAAACAGGCCACCAGAATGATGGGCCAGGAATTCCAGCTTTTGGGGAGGTTTCTTCCACAGCTGGGATTCACACTGGCTTATCCATTGGCTGTGTTGGCCTCAGTACTGTCTTGCAATAGCTTCTCCCCAGAACTTTTGTAGCAGTCTTGTGCCCAACTGCCTGGAAACACCTGTGTGCAGTGTCCACCCAAAGTCCTGTTGAAATGCAGATAAAACCGTGCCATAAACCTGTTACCAGTGTGTGATGAGCTGCTGATCCCATCCTATCCTCAGGAAATATAAACTTGGCACTGTAACAACCATCATTACTGAAAACTTAACAGAATTTAAAAAATGAATCCTAATCCTGATTTACCTCATTGCTCCTAAGAATAAGGTCACTCAGTTTCTGGCACTTGCTTCTACCTGCTGTATACAGAGAGCACTTCCTGATCCAGGAGAGCGGGGCCCCAAAACTACATTCAAAAGCCCTGCTCCTGCTGCAGTGGTGTCCTTTGTTCCTTCGTACAGGGACCTGGCAGCACGGAACTGCTTAGTTGGAGAAAACCACGTGGTGAAGGTGGCTGACTTTGGCTTAAGTCGACTCATGACTGGTGATACCTACACAGCCCATGCTGGGGCCAAGTTCCCAATCAAATGGACAGCTCCCGAGAGCCTGGCCTACAACACCTTTTCAATCAAATCAGATGTGTGGGGTAAGAAAACTCACCTTCAGCATCCTTTTCTTGTTCATTTTGGTTTTTTCTCCCAGCCTAGACCATAACTTGCTTTCTGGCCTGGGCAGAAGCCCTTGTGAAGATGGTCACATGCCAAGCCAGAACTTCATGGATCAGTAACATTTTTAGCATGTGATGTCTCCACGTAGACTGGCCTGAAATACCTGCAAGGAAACAATGCTGCCTCGAGCTGCAGTGAAGGCCACAGAGTAATGAGCAACACAAGGGCAGACTTCTGACCAGGAATTTTGTTCTCCTCCTTTTCCAGCCTTTGGGGTGCTGTTATGGGAAATTGCTACCTATGGGATGTCACCATACCCAGGCATTGACCTCTCTCAGGTGTATGATCTGCTGGAAAAGGGCTATCGGATGGAGCAACCAGAGGGGTGCCCTCCCAAGGTGTATGAACTGATGAGGGCATGTGAGTATCTTCTTCCAGTTTTGGGGACAAAGCCTGGGAAGGTGGGAGGAATCTGTAATTAACAGCCTGTCTCCAGCAATACCTGATCCTCAGCATGTCAAAGTCAGGGTGGGCTTCAGTTATGAAACAAGGAAGGTGGGGAATGATGAAGGGTATTACTGCTTAAAAAACCTTAAGGAAGCTGACAAAAGCCCAAAAGCTGGGAATTCATATGATCATAATGCAAAACAAGCAGAATGCCAGTCACTTTCCAGACCTTGTGGTGATACCAGCAGACAGTGCTTCCAGAATACATCCTTCTAGTGCAAATTTCTAATAATAGAAATTATGCTTTTTATCATGATCCTGTTCTGTAACTTTCCAAGCTCCATCTAGGATCAAGGCACTCTCCACCTCTTTCCCCCAGAGGGTCCACACATCCTTCTTTTGGAAGGGTCTGCCTGAATTTCAGTACTAAGAGCATGGGAGCAGGATGGTGCCTGAAGCCTTACTTGTACTCAGTTATCTGTAACTGGGCTAGATGTGTTCAGTCCAAGCAGCCAGGGCAGCAAATATGGAACTGTCCTTTGCCCAGAAAATTCAGAAAGGGGGATAGGGAGATCAGAAAAACCTGCAGAGTTGGCAGAGAGCTGGGATTTTTAGAATTGGTTCCTTCTTATGATTTGTTTGTGAGGATACAGTAGGGTACTAACTGCTGCCATGAGTCAGTACCTGTGAATGACTCTAAAGCCTGTTTAACAGTAGGTCAGAATCTGACTACTTCCTGACTTCCTGACTACTACTGTCTCCTTTTTTCTTTTTTGGATTCATCTCCCCATTTCAGGCACTGAGATTTACTCTGCTTTCTGGCATTGCAGGCTGGAAGTGGAATCCACCAGACCGACCTTCCTTTGCTGAGACCCACCAGGCTTTTGAAACCATGTTCCACGACTCAAGCATCTCAGAGGGTGAGAGCTGCTGTTGTTTTGTTCCTGAAACAGCACTGGAGGTAGTCCCCAGAGTGCTGTGTCTCATGGATGGGCCCTTAAGGCTCATCTGCTGGCAGTGGGGTTAGAATGGAGCTCCATCCCTTATTCTTTTACCCATAATTGGGATAAATACATTTTCTTATTTCTTTCACAAATACTGAATAAACTTCAGACACATTCCAGTGCAGGGAACACTTTAATTTCATTTGAGCAGTAAGATGCCAAAGGGCTGATTTAAAGAATACTGTCTCCTCTATTAGAGGAAATCTCTTGTTTTCCAGGCTGAAGAGTGAGGAATAGTAAGTGATAGAGAGAGAGAAAGATGTTTGCATATCACAGTCTCTTGCTGACTGCAGCAATTAGGTCATAAAATATTATTCTACCAGCCTCCACTTTTAAAAATGTGTGCTTTAATCTCTGGATTTTCTGCTTAGCTACTTCTAGGACAAATCTGTGCAGCTCCAGTCTGAAATAGTCTACCAGGAGATAAATACTGGTGGGGAATGTGATACTATTCAGCAGACAAGCAGAAATGTCAGAACATTCTGCTCAGTTTTTAAATTAAATATTCAACTGATCCGTCAACTTCCCTACTACAGAAAAAAGACACCAGCTGGAATTTTACCAGTGAGGATCTATAATAGACACATCCAGTGGCCACACAAATGCCAAGCTGGGTGTAGCCAGGAGGTTGTGGGGTTTTTTCTGTGTTTGTTTTCTTTTTGTTGACCTATTGTTGACATGCAATCTTCATTTCTTCATCTAGGGGGGTGAAGTGCTTTGCCTCAAGCAAAGCAGCTTAGATACAGATCCAGATTCCAGGGAGGACACAACTTTGGGGGTGCATCAGTAGAAGGCACCTTGATTAAAAACAGGCAAATGCATCCAGTGCTGCCTTTAGCTCTTGAGCAGCCTTTAATAGACCCCTTGTACAGATCCTACCACTGCTTTTTTTTTTTTTTTTTTTCTTTTTTGGCTGAATTTATAAAGATTTAAATGAGTTTGAAATTGTTAGAAAAAAAATCTGACCCTGAATACCTCTAGACTTAAACAAAGACTAAATCCATAAATTATGTATTTATCAGTCACGGATCTCTTCCTGCCACTGTGTGTTTGCAGTAAAGACCCAGGTTCTTTATTCCTCTTCTTTTGCTGGTCTCTGTTTTGACTATTCCCTTTGCTTCCTTACAGAGGTAGCAGAGGAGCTTGGAAGAACAGCCTCGTCCTCATCCATAGTTCCTTACCTGCCCCGCTTACCCATGCTTCCCTCCAAGACAAGAACACTGAAGAAGCAGGCAGAGAACAAGGAGAACATTGAAGGAACACAGGACACTGTGGAGCACTCAGCATCCAGCTCAGCACCAGGTGTGGGCACAGGGAAGCAGTGAGGCCACGTGCTCTGGGTGTAAATTCCCAGAGAAACAAAGAACAACATGGCATGGGCATGCTTTGTGCTGCTGTGTCAGTTATTTACTAGCAAATGGAAAACACTGTCGTTTTTTCAATGTTCTTTTAGTAAATCCCATTGTATTTTTTCTTTCAAATTCAGTTTTGCTGCTCTTTTTTAAATGACAGCTTCAAAGCTAAAGTTAACAATGCAGCCAGAGATTTTCTCATATACTTAGGGTATTTGGAAAGGAGCAGAAAATTACAGGAAGGGAGCAGTAAACTGAAAGAAAAGAGCAACTCTTTTCTGATCTCTCTCCAAAGTGGCCTTCTCAGCATAGACAACAGAGAAGTCACATACAGAAATGGAAAAAAGTAAAGAAAAAATAAAATACAAGTGCTCGCTTCTTCCCTCACCCTATCTCCCCAGCACCTGGGCAGGTAAATACACCAGGTCTGTAAAACCCAGTGCAGGACAGGGAGGTGGAAATGGAAATAGATTGTCCAGATTGACACCTGTTTCTCCTGCCCAGGTTTCATCAGAAGCACACAGCCAACAGCTGGGTCCCCCGCACTGCCCCGCAAGCAGAGGGACAAGTCCCCCAGCAGCCTCCTGGAGGATGCCAAAGAGACCACGTTCACCAGGGACAGGAAAGGAGGCTTCTTCAGCTCCTTCATGAAGAAAAGGAATGCTCCCACGCCTCCCAAGCGCAGCAGTTCCTTCCGGGAGATGGAGAACCAGCCCCATAAGAAATACGAGCTGACGGGTAACTTTTCCTCTGTTGCTTCCTTGCAGCACGTGGATGGGTTCTCCTTTGCTCCCACGCAGCAGGACACGAGCCTGGCACCCCCCAAGTGCTACGGAGGGGGCTTTGTGCAGAGAACCTTCTACAGCGAGGAGGGCACTGGGCCCAGCAGTGCTGGGGGTGTGACCACTGGTGGAGGGTGGTCGGGCATCACTGGCTTCTTTACGCCACGCTTGATTAAAAAGACGCTGGGTTTACGAGCAGGAAAACCCGCTGGCAATGAAGAAGCCTCAAAGCCTTTTCCAAGGTCAAATTCTACATCTTCCATGTCCTCAGGGCTTCCAGAGCAGGATAGGATGGCAATGACTCTTCCCAGAAATTCCCAGAGGTCAAAAATTCAGCTGGAACGGACTGTGTCCACCTCCTCCCAGCCTGATGAGAGCACAGGGAGGGCCAGTGACCTGATTCCCAAAAGGTTTGAAGAAAGCCCTGCTTTGACCAGAGAGAGACCAAAAGCAAAACTCTTACCAAGGGGTGCCACGGCACTCCCTTTCCGAACTCCCTCCACATCGGAAGAAAAGGAGGGTCCAGGGCTAGTGGCAGCTCCTAAGGGCAAAGAAAAAAACAGTGGCCCACGACAAGGGGCCCTTGAGGATGGCGAGAGGCCGGGGTGGTCATCTCCGGTAAAGGCTGCAGCAATACTTCCAACCACTCATAACCACAAAGTGCCAGTCCTAATCTCACCCACTCTAAAACACACTCCAGCAGACGTGCAGCTCATTGGCACAGACTCTCAGGGTAATAAATTTAAGCTCTTATCTGAGCATCAGGTCACTTCTTCCGGCGACAGGGACCGGCCCAGACGGGTAAAACCAAAGTGTGCTCCACCTCCACCACCGGTGATGCGGCTCCTCCAGCAGCCAGCTGCCTGCTCGGATGCAGCAGAAGAGCTGAGCAGCGCGGCGGGAGCGCAGCACGGACTGGAATCCAACGAAGGGAGTAAGAAGGCGGCAGCAGCAGCAGCAGCACCTGTTGGTGGAAAATCCGGGAGGCCCGTGATGCCTCCGCCCCAAGTGCCTCTGTCATCGTCTTCCACCTCCCCAGTGAAAATGGCCAACGGCACGGCCGGCGCCAAGGTGGCGCTGAGAAAGACCAAACAGGCGGCTGAGAAAATCCCCGCGGACAAGATCAGCAAGGAGGCGCTGCTGGAGTGCGCCGATCTCCTCTCCAGTGCCATCGCCGAGCCCACGCCCAACAGCCAGCTGGTGGACACGGGGCACCAGCTGCTGGATTACTGCTCAGGCTATGTGGACTGCATCCCGCACACGCGCAACAAATTTGCCTTCCGGGAAGCTGTGAGCAAACTGGAACTCAGCCTGCAGGAGCTGCAGGTGTCCTCGACAGCTGCTGGCGTCCACGGGGCGAACCCCGTCCTTAATAACTTATTGTCATGTGTCCAAGAAATCAGTGATGTGGTGCAAAGGTAGCTACTGTCAATCTGGGTAAGAGAAACACACACGGGGAGGGCGGGACTGTTTTTCTGTACTGATGCTTTCAAAAGGAAAGACTGATACTTGAGTATGTGAAGTACCTCAGATCACTGAGTTCTCCTCACGTTTACAGGTTCATCTCAAAAAACTGGGGATGGAGAGGGTAGATTAAAGCTGTAAGGGGCAGAACATCAAGGATCTGTCCCTGCCTGGTCAGGCTGATATGCTTGGTATGGCAAGGGAAAGAAAGTTCCTTCTCCTCCCCTGGAGAGGCAGGAGAACTGATGGCAGGTTCTCCCTCTGGGCAGGACAGTGGTGACAGCCGGAGTCCTGGGGTGGCTGCAGCTGCCTGGCTGCACAGATCCCACCCTGGCTGCACTCACCTGTGCTTCGCTGTCCTGACAAGGCCGAGGAAAGGCACTGGGGCTCTGCTGGTACCAACGGCAGAGCAGCCGGAGCAGCTCCGGAGGGGAGTCATGTGCTGCAGCTGGGAGAAAGGTCTAATGCACTGACAGTATTCAGAGCTGCTGGACGTGGATGCACTGGTCTGGATGGCTTAACTTCCACAGCACTGTTGCTGCTGTAATGAGAACGGCAAGATTAGTTAATATATGAAACTGTCCCTTTTCCCTCCTGTCCACCTCATCCACCATGTTCTCATCATCATTGGATTGGAAGTGTCAGGGATGCTGGGCAGACTTACCACTGGAATTCCCCCTTCCCACCACACAGCCTTCACTCAGCTGATACCTACTTCTAGTGGTCTAGCACAGGTGCTGCTTGATGGTAATTTTTGAGTAGTTTGGGTTCTTGCACAACTTGCCAGTGTTGTTGTTGGGGTGGGTGGGTTCTTTTGTTTTTTAAGCTCTAGATTGTTTTAAACTTGTTGCCAGGTTGACTCCCCAGTTCAGTTTGATCACTGTGAGGACCCATGGTAGGTAAGGCAGAGCCTGTGTCCCCCTGGCTGTTCTCCACATTCCTTTAGCAGTCACAGCACTGCAGGGCCAGCTGGAGAACCAGAAAGTACAGCTCAGCCTGCCCACCACATGTCCTTACTGCTTGCAGGATTCCCTGGACCTGTCCCTAACCCTTCACACTGCCAGATTCCTGGGATTTGTTCTGGTGCTTACCTGTCTCACAGGCTTCCAGCTTCTCTGCATCCCAAGGTGATAAAGTATGGCAGCACACAGGAAAAACCACAGGCATCTCCATGTATTTATTCCCGTATTTTAAAGGCTAGACCAGAATCCTACACTGTGGTGTACGGAACCTGCACATAACCTGTGCAATTCTCTGCCTGAGGCGTGGCTCTACCTTGAAGGGCTCCCACTGGGTCTCTAATGCCTTCTAACAACCCCAGAATGAGAGCAGCCAGGTGGTTGGCATTGTCATCCTTGGTCCTGGTGGTGTTTGCAGACTGTTGTGACCTCAAAAAGCTGGTCTGTGTCTACACACAACTCCCCAAGGTGTAAATGTACTGGCAAGTAGGAAGAGCTCAGTTGCTGGTTTGTGAGAGGAAAGGAAACAAGCCTGAAACCTGGCTCCAAATACACCTTACCTGCATGCTGCTGCTCACTTCACACTGCTGGTGATAGAGGATCTCACTTGGTTTGCACCTTGTCTCTTTTTTTTTTTTTTTTTTTGGCTAAAACGCTTTCTAAACTTGTTTTTCAAGTGTGGCCGTGCTGCTTTTAATCTGAGCATTTAGAGTGGAGCTGTGGCACAGGTGTGACTTCAGAAGATGGACACTTCATTTCTGCCTAGAAGCACATGTTGGTGCTTGGAAGCAGGCTGGGTGTCTCAGCAAGTGTCCCTGTTTTTTCCACAGAGCATAGTGAGACAGGCCTGGAAAAGTCTTTAGAAATAGGCTGGTGTCTGAGAATCCTCATTTCATTCCTGGTCTGGCTAAGCAAAGTTGTTTCAGGGTGCGTGGGGGCACAGCAGAGGAGCAGCATGTGAGGTACAATGGACCAGTGAGCTTCTGTGGCCCAGTAAGTGAAGTGGTGGTGGGGAAAAGAACCAAGCAACCCCTTGTGCTGGCAAGTGCTGATCCCCTGCAGCCCTCGGGGCTGTCCCAAGGCTCTTCCACAGGCAGAGTACCAGCCCCTTATCTCCTAGACTTTACTGAGGGCTTTTGTGGTTTACCTTATCTCTTTCAGTCATCTTCATGGAAGGTGTGCATCCAAACTAACTGCCGTTGGAAAGGTGACCTGCAAAGGGAAGGTGGCTTGTGGCATTGCTTCACATGGCCTGTCAAACAATCAGTAGGATTTAGAAGGTGGGGGGCTCTCTTTTCTTCGGGGCAGAAGGGCAGGTCTTGCTTACCCTGGCAGACCATCACATGGTTCCATGATTGTACAGCCTGGGACAAATGGGCTGGAACTGAAGGGATTCCAGGGGAAAGGAATTTTAACCAGAACATTTTAAAGCTTAGCCCAATTCTGATGAGTATTTTGAAAGAAACCTTTTTTTTCCCCCCTAAATGCCAGTCTTCCAGAAAAGCTACAGCAAAAGTGATAAAATCGCAATATGCAATTTCTAACTGCTAGAACTCCCCTCTTGCAGCCCTTTCTGAAGAAAGCAGCTGTGTCCCAATGAACACTGGCCATCCCCACTTCCTTTCAGATGCCCCATTTTCTCCTTGCCCCTGCAGCAGAGATGGGCAGTGGGGCAGGGCAGCATCCAACTGCTTTTCCAGAGTCACAGAATGGCTGAGGTTGGAGGGAACTTTGGAGGTCACCTGGTCCAAACACCCTTCCCAAGCAGGACCACCAAGAGTCACTTGTGAGGACCATGTCCAGGCAGCTTTTGGGCATCTCCAAGCACAGAGACTCTACAACCCCTGTGCCCAACACAGGAGCCCCTTCAGTTCTGATCCCTCCTGTGGTGCAGAAACAGAGGCCAGTGGAATTTGGGGATTTGCCTGTTGTCACTCTCATGGAAAGTGTTTTCTCTGCTCTTACCTATAATCTAACATCAGGGAGGCAGATTTTGGCAGAGGTAGTGCTGACTTGACAGGTTTTTTCCCCCTATATTGAAGGCTGTGGAATTGCTGGGACTTCTGCTGCCCTAGAGTGTTTTATTCCCAAACTGCAACGTCCCCCTGCCCTCTGGCAGGATAGCAAAAGGATGTTATCTGGGAAAGCTGGTTCTGCTCTAAATTACCATCCAGTTGTTCTTCCTTCCACCACTCCTCCTAAAGCTTTTACCATTCCCTCTCCCTTTAGCTAGGTCTGGCTTTCTCTTCAGCCTTAAAGGTCTCCACTGTGGCCAATTCTCTGTTTTCAGCCTGGCACCAGATGTGCAAAAGAATGTGTGGGTGCTGACACCCCATTATTTGTCCCAGTGAAGAGCACTTCATGCTCCATGGTTTGGGGCAGGGGACAAGGCAGAAACCCTGTTGTTTCTCCTCCTCAGCACTGTCAGGCAGCTGTGGGGGCACAGCTGGAGCTGGGCTCTCTCACTTGCACTGCTGTGGGCCAGAATTTAATTCAGTTGTCTTTGCCACGGGGATGGCACCCACGGGCCTGGTAGTGCCAAGCACAAGGCACAGAGTGAGCTCAGGGGGGCACTTTTCTCTTCCTACCACTGTGGGAATTAGCTGACTCACAGGTGCAATTCTCTCTTCTTCCTGCACTGTATACCCTTCTTAACCCTAAAGTGGTGCACTTGATTTAGTCATGTTCTTCATTAGTGTGGGCAGGGGTGAAGCTGAGCTAGAGTCTGGGTCTTGGGCCTGCACCAAATTTAGTCAGTGGGAAAGGGGAATTGAAGGGAGCAGCGTTGCTGATGCAGAACACAGCAAGGAGGGAGAGAGGAGGGCTGTGCTTGTCCTCCTCAGGACATTTCTCCCAGGTGCCACGGGCCTCGTGTCTGTGAGACATGGCCAAACACAAGTGTTGACATCTGTCAGGGTGCTTTTACAGGAGTTGTGGGGCACAGGGAACCAAACCCCACAGTGGAGACAGAGCAGCCCCTCCCCAGCAGGCAGAGGTGTGGGTGGGTTACACCGCAGCCACAGAGCAATCCCGACCCTCGTGTCCTACCACTTACCTGAGGCAGGCTTTTCCTCTGGGCCATCCACACTGCTGACAGGCACGAGTGACTCCACAGGGTGGTGGTTACAAAGCCATCAGGCTGCTGCCCTCTCGTGTGACACACTCTGCTCAGCAGGAGCTGGCAGGGAGACTGAAAGGTAGAGACTGCAGCACGTGTGGAAACCTCCCAGGGTGGGCGCTGGGCTTGTGCTGCAGATCCCTGGAGTGTGGAACAAAGCCCTCAGCCCATTCTCTGGCAGCAGGTAACAGGAGGTTCTGGGACACTGACCTGTTTCTCACAGCTCCAGGCTAAGCAATGTCTGTACCAAAGGAGGTCGTTCTTCCCCATGTGTCTGTTGTGCACGGGAGGTGGAGCCTGCTCGGCTCACATGGCACTGTTTGTGTTGGTAGTGAACTCCTTGAGGGCAGGAGTGCATTGAAATGAATCACGTCAATCACCAATCACTCTTAGCAGTGTTGTCAACTGTTTTTGTTTTTTAATTGTTATTGTAATATATTTTGGTTGTTTTTCTAATTTAATTCTCTCACTATCGTCTGACTGTGAACTGCAAACAGTGTTAAACTTGATGTAAATAAGGCCCTTGGAAGGGCCTCTTTGCCTGTCGTTCCACAAAGTTTTGCCAATTTGCATTTTGTTTTAAATAAAGGTTGCAATATTTTATTGGCAAAAACCACTTGAGTAGATCCTGGTTTGTTTATTTTTTTTTTCCTTCCCTTAATGAATATTTGAAGCTGCTCAGTCCTAACCAGAACCGCTTTCATTTGGGTAGAAAAAATTGATAAAAAGAGAAATAATTTCATTCCACCAGGTTGCAAAAAAAGCAGTATTTTTATTCGTGCGGTATCTGTTGTCCCAGCGTGGTCAGAGAGAGCAGCTCTTGCTGTTGTGGGGCTGATCAGAGCTCACCCAAGTGTGACACACACACCCAAGTGTGACCCAGCAGAGCACAGCTCTTGCCTCACCCTCGTCAATGGCACCAGCACGTCCCTCAGCAGCCACGGCCAGAGCTGCTCCCGTGCCCACCTCAGTCAGTGCCCCACCGACCTCCTGCCACCCCAGCCTGTGCCAGCCTTACCCAGCTGAGCACTTCTTGACAGTTAGAAAAAATCCCAGGTCATCCTGGCTTACACACAACCTTTTGGCAACTAACCTTCAGCACACAGCTTGCTAAACTTTCAGCCCAGGTGACCAAACAGAACCTGAGTTGTGTCCTGTGAGGCAGCAGCCTCCCTGCCCCAGCTGGAGGCATCGCCCCCGATGTTTCCCAGGTTTCTGACACCTGGGATTAACCATAAACCAAGTCTCAGAAATGCCTGATCACACACTCTGGCACAGCCCAAGGTCCATTCCAGCTGGGTTAAGGCACCTGCACTGGCTGAGCAGTGGGAAAGCAGCCAGCTCATCTCTGCCTTGGACTGTGAAGCCTCCTTAGATAACGGAGCCAGCAGGGAGGAGCCCTGAGGGAAGCAGGGACCCGCAGTCTGCAGGGCTCGGACGTGTCTGTCTGGTCGATCTTTGCTCATCACTGGCACTGCAAAATGGGTCAAAGCTTAAAATAGATCAAAGGTCCTCGTGTGGGGGTGGCCGGGAAGCCAAGCCCTGTCCTTGGCAGGTGCTGTTTCACTCCTCACCAGCACAGCCCTGTTGGAAAGGAGTTTTGACCCAGAGGTCACAGAGTGATTCCCGTAACACTGACGAAATTTTTTGGAGCTGCTGCAACACACTTATCACCTGGCGAGCACCCAGACAGCAAACAGCCCCTTGTAATAATAATAATAATAATAATAATGCTGATACCAGCCAAAAAAACACAGCATGAAATGTACTGAAGAGAAAAATGAAAAAAGGAAGGAAAAAACGCAAACTATGAAAACTCACATTCAGCTGCAGCCTAGTGCTTCAGCCACCATTCTCCTCACCTGCTTTTTGCCCTTGGAGTTCCCTCCCCTTTTTGGCTTTGCAGTGAAGGAAATGGGCTCTTCACCAACCTGCTTAGTAAAATAATTCAGCAGAAGCTCCCCTCACCCTGGCAGCTGCTTCCATACAACGGAAGACTCCAGTGAGAGGTGGACACTCCAAGGTGAGAGCTATGGATTTGGCATCTCTAGAGGAGATTATTCAGTCCTTTTCTCCCTGCACAGGCTACGATCCTGGCCCATGTGTCCCTGAGCAGCAGACACCTTAGAAACACATGAGAGCAACAGAGGGGAAAAACTCAACTCCAGCAAAAAAGTTCTGGGTGATCTTGTAAAATGATAGAAAATTGGGGATGGGGACGTGGCTTCAGCCATACTGTCTCAACCGGACCAGCCTGTCCAAGGCCTCCCTTCACCACACAGCAGCAAACCAAGGACTTGGACATTCCCAGTCCCCACTCACATGGAACAGCATCTGCCAGCAGAAGCACATCACCCCTCCAGCTGAGAGAAGGGACTTAAAACACCAGACAGGCTCCAAAAGCAGCCAAGCACAGGCTGTCCCCACATCCCAGGAGTAAGGGATGCACCTCCTTCCCTGCAACAGCTCTGGGAGTAACAAGGGGTTTAAGTCTCTGTTAAGTCCCTGTGCAAGTGCCTGGCTGGGTCATCTGCTGCTGACCCAGTGCGAAGAGAGCAGCTCCCAGAGTGCAGAACCACCTTCAGCACACGCGTGGTCCCCCGTGGTTTTCAAGGAAGGAAATAATTGATGCGCTGGGGCACGGATTTGCAGCCCTGTGCAGAGAAAAGCTTCTCCTCTTTGGGGACAAACACCATCATCTGGGCCACCTGGTCAAGCGTTGCCTCGGTGTAGGGAAGCCCGCGGGCCAGGAAGGCGTCCCGCGCGCAGAGCTTCACGTGGTGGTACTCCAGAGGCAGGAACGGCACCAGGAAATCGATGAGGTTCTCTCTGAGGAGGTGGCTGTGGGCGTAACTGTTCTCTGGAGCACAACACAACACAGGGCAAACTCAGAAGCTTCACCTGAGAGCATCGTCCCTCTGTGAGGACAGGCTTGGCTCTGAGGGGCTCACGCAGCTGTAGGTGGTGGGACCCACTTGTGCAGAGCTGCTCAGCACTCTGAGCACAGAGCATCTCTAGGAATCACACCTAGAGAAGCCCCAGAGAAGCCTCAGTACTGCCCTGTGACATTGAGCTGCCTCTTGCCCCCAGCCATTTTCAGGGCTGAAGGGGGCCAGAAGGCCTCCTGGCTCCCTCCCCATGTGCCTCGGCTCACAGGGACCAAGGATGGAGCTCTCACTGTCAAAAACCCCAGGCTGGGGTGGAGCAAGGACTTGTTCCCCCAGGCACAGCCCCGTGTGGCATGATGGATGGGACAGTGCAGAGGGGCAGCCTTGCAGGCAGCCTGCCCACAGCCCCCCTGAGCGAGCCCAGCCCTTACCTGCAGCCTCCTGCAGCTCCAGCCGCAGCCGCTGCTCCAGGAGCTCCAGGGAGATCTCCTCCCGTGCCCGGCCAGCTCGCCAGAAGTCCAGGGCCACCTCATTGATGGTGTTGCCACCAAGATTGCTGCGGACACAGAGGGAAGTCACTCAAGATTTCCCCCAGAGCTGAACTGCTGAGAGCTGCCAGCACCTTTCCTGCAGACAGGCCCCAGCAGCTCTGTTGGCAACAGAGGATTTGCTGTCTAGGATCAGCACATGCAGAGCCAGCCTTCTTCCCAAAGAGCCTCTTTCCATAGGCATCAATGCAGCTGTCTGCCATCCTGCCAGCTCAGACCCAGGGCCAGCAGAATCCTCCATCTCCCTCAGTCCCCTGTCCTGGCTTAGGAAGCCATCAACCTTGCAGGTCACACTTGGCTCCACACCAAACACTGAACAAGCCACCACAAAGTCCAGGTTAAAGGGCAGAGCACATGGCAAGAGTCCCACTGGAAGTAAAGGTCCAGGGCAAGGATTCAAGCTGGCAAAGCATCCTCTGCCCATGGTACAAAGCAGCACCACAGCTCCCACCTAAGGGCTCCTTTGGACACCCATGGGGGCAGCTCTGTGGTGGAGTTTGCAAGGTCCTGGCAGCTGTTGAGGATCCCAGGACAGCCCTTCACCCTGGAAAGCAGGTCCAGGAAAGGTGTCCCCCCTCCCCGAGTGCTGGTGAGGGCCTTGCTCTCAGCCCTGCATGCCCCAGTGAACTGGGAACCAGCTGGATGCAGAGCTGATGTGGGTAGGAGGCAGAGAGGCAGTGGGAGGCACAATCTTGCACCCCATCCTCATGTCAGGGGCTCTGGACCCCAAATGGAAGGCAGGGAAAATTAAAAAGCCACCACTGTTTCCCACCATGCCCCCACGCCTCGTCAGGGAGAAAACAGCTCGTACTGACCCTGCTCCCAACCCAAACTCGGCAGAAACAGCCCCTTTTGACTGGACAGGCAGCCAGTCCCACCCCTGGGCAAAGCTGCAGGACCGTGCCAGTGTCCACAGGAGCCCTGGGGCAGAGCCATCCCTCCTAAAGCAGGTCAGTGTCACACTGCCACCAGGAATGATGAAACCCCTGGGATTACACACTGCTGCACCCTGCTCCCCTCTGCTTGCTAGTGTGAGGGGGGTGACACAGTGTCCATTCCCGACCTCCATGGCTCGCCAGGCAGGACACCAGGCAGACACCAGCTCGCCTGGCAGCACATCCACCCCGTGCTGAGCAACAGGGCAGGACCTGCCCCTTCCACCACGGCTCCTTCCACACAGGTGGGACCAGAGTGTGCTGAGTTCCAGGCACTGGGCACACAGACAGGTCCTCCACAGGCAGGGAAACCTCTCTGAGGGAACAACCAAGCTTGGAACACTTGCCTGGATGGTGAGAGGTGGAGGAGGAATGCTCTGCTCCCCTCCAACCACTAGGAACAGATTCTGCCAGAGCCAAGCTCAAGGCTGCAATTCCTAAACTGAAGGGGGCCCAAGATGCTGTTCTCCCACTCTTTAGGGGCAGGTGCCTGCCTCACATCCTGGTTTTGAGATGTCCCATTTCTCCCTCCAGCTGCATCCCACCCAGAGACAGTGCTGGGGTGCACATGTGCCCAACTCCTGGGAAAGGACCCAAGTAAACCAGGCTGTGCTGATGCCAGGATCAGCCCCACAGCACCTCAGTCTGCAGCCACAGCCAGGCAGTGGGAACTCCCCAGCTCCTAACAGTGCATGGGAACTTCCCACCAAGGCCTTCAGCCCCAGCTTTGCTCCCTGGAGTGTGACGTCTCCTCCTCAGCTGGACAGGGTGACACTATTTTAACTGACTCTGCTCCCTTGCCTCCAAGTCTAGACACTGGCTCAGGTGTCCCAACTCAGCTGGACCTCGGCTCCTCCTGCAAATGCCCTGGTCCCAGGAAGGATGCCCAGCAGCCATAGGTAAAACTGAACACGGAGGCAACCACCACGAGGGAACAAGGTCTCTGTGCCCTCCCCTGCAGCCTCAGCCCCTTGTATCACACACCTCTGGGGATAAACACCATTATTTGCTTCCTCCCCATCCCTTCAGGGGACCAGAAATCACCTGAGGAAGAGGAAGATGGATCTCTGCTGATGTGCCTGGCCCTCGCTGTCATGCTGAGCCATGAAGGGCCTGATGGCATCCAGGAGGCTGGAATGCAGCTTCTCGGCCTCGTCGAAGACGAGCAGGGCCTGCCTGCAGCGCTGCAGGGCCTCGCTGATCTGCCTCTGCAGCTGGGCCTGCACAGCAGCAGGGAGGAGGTCAGGAGCCCCTGGGATGCCCTGGGATAACCCAGCCAAGCACCACAGCTGCTCCTGCTCCTCCCACCCAGCAGGAAAGGGCAAAGGCAGGAAAGCGAGTGAGGTGAGATTAATTACTTTAATAGGTGAAGGAAAGAGGAAGGAAGGACACCAAGTGATGCAAAGGCAGCCACCCACCCTGCCACAAACAGACTGATGCCCAGCCAGTGTCTGAGCAATGGCTTCCTGCCCCCAAACCCCCTCCCTGCAGCTTTCATTCCTGAGCATGACAGTAAATGACACGAAATATCCCTCTGGCACTAGAACTCAGCTCTTTGGTGTGTCCCAAATTTCTCGTACACCTCAGCCTTCCGACCTCAGGGGCTGAGTGGGAGAGGGGGAAGCTTTGAGGCTGTGCAAGCACTGCTCAGCAGTAACCAGGACAGTGCTGTGGGATCCAGTTTCACTCACAAACCCAAGCCAAACCCCACGTGGGCTGCTGGGAAGGACACGAACTCCAGCCCAGCCCAGCACACTGAACCATCCCGTGTTGTTGGCTCTCACCTTGTAGGAGTCCACGTAGTTGTGATGTGGGAAGTGGAGAAGGGAGACGAACACCCTGACACAGTCACTCCTCAGCCCGTCCCGGTACAGGTGACTGGCCACCATCCGAGCCACAAAGTTCTTCCCTGTGCCAGTCCAGCCGTGGAAGGACAGCACCAGAGCCTTCTGGGGCCGTGGGCTCTGCAGGAACCCCTGCACTGCCCGCACCACCACTTCCTTGGCCAAGTGCTGCCCGTGGAGCTGCTCACTGAGGTCTGCCTCCAGCCCTGCACAGAGAGAGCACGAGCTCAGCCTTCAACTGCCAGCAGCTACTGCAGGTGGGAATAAGAGGAGAAAACGTGGCAGGGCTGCCTGGCAAAGAGGACTGTGAAGAGGCATCAAAGCCATAGGCTGCCTGTGCCCTGCCTACATCAGCCTCTGGCCCCAAAAAGACACAAATCTTCCACTGACTCCTTTTTTCCTCTAGGAAGAGGTGGAGGTGCTTGGCAGCTGCAGAGAACACCGATGTCCAAAGGCTCTCCCAAGCACCCAGCCCAGGGTTTGCATACCAGGAGTCTCAGGGACAGCAAACCACAAAGACACCTACTCATGGCTTACACTCAGTGTGCCCTCCCGACCTAGGTCAGGGTCCTGGGGCAGTCTGGATGCCACTGCATGTGCCTGGAAGCTATGGGATGCAGGCAGGGCTCGTGGCAAGCTGGAGCAGATATGCTGTGCAGTAAGGAACTAACTCTCTTTGGTCTCAGAACTTCACATGGGACACAGGACTGAGCTCAGCCTCTCACCCTCCCACAGCTCAGCACCCCACTCAGAAAAGCCCTTTACTAACATCACTTTCTAGAATACACTTTAACAGGGAAAAAAACCTCAAAACAAACCACACAATAGCACAGCCCCTACCTGTGATGTTGTTGATTATCCTGCAGTCTCCTGTCTCGCAGCACTTGCCGAAGCTGCAGTACCAGGCAGAGAGGATCTCCAGGTAATCCTGGCCCACCAGAGGAAAGCCCCAGCCTGGAAACGGGAGCAGAATGAGCAGAGAGGCTCCAGGAAAGTGTTTTTTTTACATTCAGAGTAGACTCTCAGCTGAGCCCTGTTACGGCAACCGTGTCCCAGGTGCACGGACTCAGCCGTGCCCTGCGGGCAGTCCTCGGCTCCGGGCAGGGACACTGAGCTCGGAACTGGCAGCACCTGGTTCGAGATGGCTCCGAGTGCCCCACAAGTGCGAGAGCACTCCCCTCATCCCGGGGTAGGCCAAGGGGGGAGATGCCCGGGGCAGCAACCTCGGGAAGAACAGAGCAATGCGCTTACTTGGGATGGGACTGGCCTCTCGTTCTTCTTGCTGCTTCTCCTCCTCCTCGCAGCCCTCCTGCCACACCTTGCACGCCAGGTACTGCCAGTACTGCCTGGAGAGAGCACCCACAGCTCCCAAATGCTTCTTCACGGCTTCGTACCTCACCCTGCCCCACGGTCCCCCCTCCGGGACGGGTCCCTGCTCCTCTGTCCAGGGCGGTGCCTTTGTCCCGGGGCTGCCCGAGCCGCCCAGGAGCAGCAGCAGCACCAGGGCGCAGCAGCCGAGCCCGCGGCGGGCCGGGAGCCTGGCCTGGCCCATGGCAGCGATGCGGACCCCGGGAACGGAGCGGGATCCGGGAAAGGAGCGGGATCCGGGAAAGGAGCGGGCCCGGGAAAGGAGCGGGATGCGGGAACGGAGCGGGATCCGGGAACGGAGCGGGGCCCGGGAACGGAGCGGGGCCCGGGAAAGGAGCGGGGCCCGGGAACGGAGCGGGATGCGGGAACGGAGCGGGATCCGGGAACGGAGCGGGGCCCGGGAACGGAGCGGGGCCCGGGAAAGGAGCGGGATGCGGGAACGGAGCGGGGCCCGGGAAAGGAGCGGGATGCGGGAACGGAGCGGGATCCGGGAACGGAGCGGGGCCCGGGAACGGAGCGGGATCCGGGAACGGAGCGGCCCCCGGCCCGAGCTGATCTCACTTCCTGGGGCGTTGCTGGGGACAGCTGCGGGCTGTGCCGGCCCTGTCGCCGTCCCAGGCACGGGGACGCGACAAAAGCCAGCCCCGTGCCCGAGCAGAGGCTCCGGCCCCGCCCCGGGCCCGGCCAGCCCCGGCTGGGAGGGGAAGGAGCGGGAGGGATGCCCGGGGAAGCTCCCGGACGCCGCCTCCCACGGAGCTGCGGCACCAGCAACCAGCGCCCGGGGAAGGCAAATAATCTGCTTTTTGAGTAGCCCAGCGGCTCGGCGGAGGTTTTGCAGCCTCAGACGCAAGAGCAAATGGCAGCTGTTCCTCAGTGTCCTTTCAAAGGGGACACAAAAATAAGAGGCAGAAACAAGGGAGCAGCGGGTGAGCAGCACGGCTGTCCAGGCTGCCTTCGCTGCCTGCTGTCCTGGTACCCCAACTGAGACCAAGGCCAAAATGCTTTGGAAATGGAAAGGATTTAAAGGTTATCCCACATGCTCAGAAAAATAAAAGTAAGAAGGATCATAAATAGAGTTGATCCAGCCTGGTACTTCCGTGGTCCAGGTGGATGGGAGTGGGGATGCAGCCCAGGTGTGGCGCAGAGTGCATCACCCTCTACAGGTGCCTGCAAATATTTCACAGCAGCATTTTAGATACTGGGACTAACAAAACGGCCCCTTCCAGCTACAAAAACAGTGAGGCTGAAACCTGAACACCACTTGCAACAACTTAAACAGAACTAGAAATAGTGCATTAAAGAATAAATTAAAAGTCAAACTTGCTGTAGCCATAGCAAAATAAACTGCTGTCAGCCTTTCTGAAAACTAGTTGAGGCACCTCAAGCATTTATACAGATTCATTAAAAAACTGATAGCTGGAACATTCCAACTTTGCCCACCCAGGATAACTGCTCTAGCTGAAAAGGGTTAGATCTGTCCCATATTACAAGGGACAGATGCTGTAAAAAATAGATGCTTACGTGCTCCAAAGGAAAAAAGAAAATTCTGAAGGATAAACTGACTGTCCAACACTGCACCAGCTCATGGCATAATTCCTGGGACGTCAGCCCTGCCCAAGGGCAGCACATAGTAAGAGCCAGAAGGAAAAACAGTTCTTTAGCAGGCCCTGGCACAGGGTGCCCAGAGAAGCTGTGGCTGCCCCATCTCTGAAGTGTCCAAGGCCAGGCTGGATGGGGCTTGGAGCAATCTGGTCTGGTGGAAGATGTCCCAGCCTGTGGCAGGGCTTGGAACAAGATGATCTTTAAGGTCCCTTCCAACCCCAGTCATTCTGGGATTCTGTGAAGGGGGGTTAGGAAGCATATGGGTTTTTTCCTTCCTCTGCTGAAACCCAAAGTGCAGTTTGCTGATCTTGGGGTGAGCATGGCAGCAGAGGCAGCTGCAGGGACCTGCACAGCCCTAGAGCTGATGGGAGGATGCTCAGCTTGTCACTCACGGCTGGCTGTTGCTGGCAGTCTGTCCTGGTGAGCAGCAGCCACCTGATTAAGACTCCACCACCTCGGCTCAGCTCAGCTCAGGTGCTGTCTGAAAAGAAAACAGCACCACAAGAAATGGTTATGCCTGGCTTATTCCACACCCCAATGCAGCTTGGGACAAGCAAACACTCAGGGGGAACCTCACAATCCAGAATTTCATTTACAGGCTTTCCAGGGAAATGCCATGCACGCGTCTTTTACGTTTTTTTTTTCCCATTTCCAAACTGCAATTTCTTCTGCACATCCATCTCTGCACTCTCACAGAAGGCAGAGGGAGAAGAGCCTCTCTCCAGAGCTCAGTAGAACACAGATATGGATTAGATCACTAAATAAAAGAAAGATCTAGAACAAAGGGTATGAGAGGAGTCCTTTCCCCTCCTTCCTTTTTCCTCCACAAAGTCCCAGTCTCTCATAAATATTGAGATTCTACAAATCACCAGTCCCACACTTGGGATAGATGAACTAAGGACTTCTTTTCCTAATTTTTAGATTCAATAAAAAAATTGTAGGGAAAAGATTTGAGGACTTCAGGGAAAGTGCTTATTTTCAACCCCTTTGGTTCTCCACTGGCTCAAAGTTGTGTTCATCCTTCTGTAAAAGTACATCCATTACATAATCAAACACTAAAATCTCCCAGTTATACAAATTCTCACTGTTACTATGGCAAACCACTCCAAAAATACAGAGCAGCAGCACAACAAAGTGCTTGGAACAACATCTCTCAACTGCCAGTTTCTGCCTGTCAGAACTTAAAAGCATCTGTAGCTGTTGAACTGCTCATACACAAGCAAGAGTCCTGTCTCACTCCCTGAGCAAACTGGCACCTCAAAAATAGAGATGGAGGAAAGGAAAAGCTACTGTCAGCACACAATGCTAGGAAACAAAAAACCCCAGAAACATCCTCCCCCACAAAACCCTCAAAATAAACCCCAGAAAGCAGTTGTTACAGAATGCAACAAGGCTAAAATCTGAAGTCTCAAGTTAAAGAAAAACAGTTTTCACACCACCAGTTGATGCTACAGAGCAGGTCAAAGGTCCCTGAATTCAGAAGTACTTCACCTCTGAAACACTCACTGTTGGGGCATTAAGGAAAACTCTGCTGCAGCCTGAGTAAAGCTCTGCTCTCAGGGGGAGCAGTGACCTGCCCCATCCCAGTAAAAGCTTAGCAAAGGCAGCCACGAACACCTGCCAGCTCTGCAGACACCTCTCACAACCTGGTATTCATCCCTGGCTCCATGGAACCAGCTCCTGGGGCACTGCCAAGGGCTCAGCCCATGTGCCCAGCAGATGCAGGGCCATGGGATGCATGGGCAGAAGACCACCTCAATCTAGGTGTGTCTTATTTCTGCATCCCTTTGGGACACTCTTCTTTCCTTACCAACAAGGCTCTGGCAAACAAGCTGCATTTTTTGGATATACATGACTGGAGTAAATGCCATTGACAACCATTAGCAGAGGAGTAACTGGGAGACAACAGCAGCAAAACACTTCACACATTCAGCCCACCACATGTTGGAACTCGAGACAGACAGGGGAGGGAGAGACTTAGGCAATCCATCAATGTTGCTTTATTAAAATCTTTATTCACACAATGTTGCTTTATGTGGGATCTGACCCCGGGGGATAGGAGGAGAAAGTCATGATTGCATTCTGTTTGCTTATTAGCAACTCCATTTGTGCAGCAGCTCCCAGGGGCCTCCTCTGGCACATCCGAGAGGGGGGTCTGTTTCCAGCATCCTGCTCCAGCTGCTACAGTAAATAAATTACCTTCTTAATAAATTAGTACTTTTGAGTTGAAGTTTGTTTGGCAAGACACACTCCAGTTCATCAGCTGCTGGAAGAGGAGCTGACTCGAGTGTCTCCTCCCCCTGATGGCTGACTTGGGAAGGAGGAGGTAAATAGCAGATGGCTGATGAGGCTCTTTAATTAATTCTTGATTTTTGTGCTTCCAGTGCTCTGATATCATTGATAACCACAACACAACCAGTGTGTAACATCTGGGGCCAGTGGGTGACACATGCACACTGAACAAGAATCAGAAGATGTCTCCAAAACCTCGACAGAGCACCTGCCTTGCAAACGATGTTTTATATTTCAGAAGTTCAAGCAGACCCTGTTGGCACGTGGATGCTGCTCCTCATTTCCCTTGCAATGGTTACAATTTAAAATCTCTGGGGGTTCTGGGTTCAAGCAAAACGACCATCGCTGCCAAAAGGGCAGAAATTGTCACAAGGCCAAAACCAGATCTTTCTGATTTTGGTTTAAGAGAGGAATTTATTTTTCTTTCCTGCTGCAGAACACCAACCTCCAGTAGTGTTCACAGCAACCAAAAGCATCACAAATAAAAAAAACAATCCCAACAAACAACCATTTCTTGCTTCCTTCTACTGATAATGCTGGACTTCACGCCCTTTGTCCACAAGTAAACCAAAATAAACCAATACCCTGCTTTAAATCTTTGACATTTATACTGGGGAAACATTCATCCCCAGGTTCCATCTGACAGCAAAAGCTTTAGCTTAGAGCAATATGTAAGTCCTCAACACTAATTCAATTTCAAAGACTGAAAGACCTTTTTTTGAACCCATTATTAAATCAAATACAAATATCAAGAGTGATCATAGACAAATCAAAAATTAAATTTTGGTAGACCCCTCCCAAAATATCAAGAGCTCATTATTAAGCTCAAGGAGAAGAATATGCTTTTAGAAATGCTACAAACCACCAATCATATGCTTCAGTATCTCCCATTTGGGTAAATAATCTGATATTTCCTGGGAAACAGCTTAAATCAGCACTTACTCCTGCCCCACAGGCACCACTTACAGCTTCTAAAGTGTGTTCTGTTATCAGGTGATAGAGGCATGAGCTTCACAGTGTCCTCAAAGCTGGCTTTGTGTCACCATCCTGACTAAGAACTCCAGAAAATAACTCCAGATCCCATCCCATCATCTCACTGCTCTATGTCATCTGTGATTGTGGCCAAGTCCGGAAGAGAGCAAGAATAACAGAAAATTCAATCTCAGGTAAACAAGTCACATTCTACTTTCAAGATATTCTGCTCATACAATGAGAAAAAGACTTCAACAAAATAAACCAATGCCTGCATTTTTCAGATAAACTCTCTCCCTGACACCTCCTGGATCAGGTGTGGCCAAGGTGCAAGAACAGGAAACAGCTCTTTACCAGCCTGCCACACTGCAGTTAGAGAAATCCCGACAGGAAAATGAAGGAAAAGGGCTCAAACTGACATTTTGGTGCTCTTGTTCTCAAGTTTAGTAACCTGTAATCACTTGGGAGCTGTTTCCTTATATTAAGGACCATGCTGGCTGAACACTGATGCCAAGCTGTTCAATTTGCAAACACAGATGAAGCTGCTTCTCTTCTGGAGACACAAACTGAGACCTGCCCCAAGGTGATCAGTTTTATGACACAAACTCATTGACAGCACAGGCTGCAGTGCTGAAGGACAACAGGACTAGCACAAGATGAGTGCTGCAAGCCTGCCCTGAAAAGCCAACTTTTCTCTATCTATGGCAAAACCATTAGTGAGGACTCTTGGATGACCATCCCAGGCAGAACATCACAGTGGGGCTTGCAGGAAGCAACTGGGGAAGGCAGAAAATCTCCTGGAAGTGGTCACAGCTTCTGAGCTCAGCCACAGCCAAACCAGGTGAATGTGGGACCCCAACACTGGTGTTCCAAGAACAGCAGTGCTGAGCTGTGGTCACAGTGAGCAGCAGAAAGCTCTCTCAGGTGAGATGAATAAGACAGACCACAGGTCAGGGTTGTCTGCACCCCTCAGGTTACTGCTGGTGACTGGGGAACCCCAGCAAACACCTCTTCCCTCAGTGCCACATGCCCAGAGGCTCTACAGCACTCAGGGCTCACAGTAAAGCAGCCTGACCCTGCTACACAGAACTGCTTCCAAGGACAGATTCTGTCCTCCTCAGCTACAAGAGAATGAAAATTTGGTTATAATGGACACGGGACTGCAAGGATATTTTCTCTACTCAGACCTTGCCAGATTCCTTAAAAAAAAAGGGACAAGACAAATGGAAACTTATTATAACCCATTAATTATCAAGTGCTGTATAACCACCCTGTCCTCTCCTAAATCTCCAACCCTGGATAAACCTTCGATAGGACTTCAGCAAAAACACTGAAGCATTATCACATATGAGGCAGCCCCCTTTCCCAGCCTTTTATCAAGGAAGAGCCAAGTGAGCAGCAGAGGTCCCCTCTCCCACCCCTCAGACAACCAGAAGAACATCCCACCCCCGGGGGGGTGGCACAAGTCTTCAGTCTAACAGTTATTTTATTTGCCCCCTGCTCGTTCTCTAGAGAAGCAGTAAAATGCCCAACCAGCTCAGAGCTGATTGTGTACAACCCTGAATCAGACAAACTCGCCAGAGTGTGGGGGGAAGAGAAGGGGAGAGGACTGTACTGTTCATCTCTGTTTGTCCCCTCCAGATCCAGTCCACAAGGAGTTCTGTGTCCCACACACTGCACCGCACCCAGAGCCGTCTGTATCCAGCCCACTGCCAGCCATGGACACGCCACAGTAGCCACGATGCCACCACGGGGGCTGAGCCATCCCAGGCCTCCTTCCCACCTCTCACTGCTGCCAGCCCAAGGAAAAAGCCAGTGTCACCTCCCTTCCTCTGGCTCGGGAGCTTTCCTGTTCATGTCAGTCCATCTTGGCCACAGCCCTTCTGAACTGATTGTGCTGTTTTTCTATCACTTTTTTGTTTGTTTGTTTTTAAAAAAAGGAGTTTCATCTCGTGTTCTGCTACGATTACAAGTGAGACAGAGTCATCCTGTCTTCCACCAGCACAACGTCTGGCCCAAACTGGTCTGTGCACTGCTTCACTGTAGCCAGGATGCTGAGGAGCCGCTGGTCCAGGGCGTCCAGGTGAGGGTCGGAGAGCACAGGTGAGATGGGGTCATGGGACATGGCAGTTTTTAAGGCAGACTTCAGGACTCCATTCTTCAGGTAATTCAGCCTGTTCCAGGTAGAAACCCGGATGCTGCAAAGAAACAAACACACGTCACCACAGCACGGTCCTGCTGCAGCCCCTGGGAACAGCAGAGCCAGCCTCCTGAGGGAGCCTGGCACATCAGGGATGGAGAGTCATTGCAGAAGTGGGTTTGGGATGGCAGGGTCCAGATGGAACTGCATCATAGACAGGATCTAATGAAACCTGAAAAGTGAAGTGATGAAGAATCAATCTGGTGTGACATAACTCTGATGTTACACAGGAACACTTTCGGCTGAGAGCACAGAAGGCCTTCAGTCCTGAGGCCTCCCAGACACAATTTGGAAAGGTAAGAAAAGGAAAGAAGATCAACACATTCAAACAAAAGTCAGGTCACCTCAGGAAGAGCATCACTGACCAATAATTAATCACAAAGGACAAAAGGCAGTTGACTAAACTTCCAAGAAAGAGAACACAGCAGTGACCTTTCCTCTTCACTGGCCACTGATCTTGTTCATCTCAACTCTCATGTTCTGTGAAGTCTCTTGGGATTCTCCCCCAAATCTTTCAGGGCCAAATCTTTGGCACCCCTGGTCTAAACTCTTGGGTTGGACGGCCTCTAATAAATCCAGCAAAATAAGCAAGTGTTGTAACAAACCTACAGTTAAAACAATTATGCAAATTAATTCTTATGTGGCATTTGCCTGGTACCAGAAAGAAGGAGTATCTGAAAAGCAGGAAATTGCAAAGTCTCTTACAGAGATAAGCTTCTCTGGTTGCATTTGGGGGAATCAAGACGACAAAGACTCCAGAAGAATCTCAACAAAGCACAAAATTAAACATACATTTAAAATTAATGTAGGAAAAGTAAGGATTTGAAAATTCTTTAACTGTTCTTCATATGACTTTTAAAAGGATCTTGCAGAACTTAGGTCAGGTGTACTGCAGCATGCAGGGAGCTGTGCTTAGTGCAAGCAGGATGAGAGCTCAGGCTTTCTGCAAAGCTCCCAGGTTTCAAAGGTCCCAGAGAATCTGGAAGACAGAACCTTTCAAGGAGACAAGCTTCATGGAAAAGCTACATTTGGAAGGCTTGAAGGAGTTAATGTTTAAGTGTCTGAGTCAGGAAATTGATATCTCAGTATTCTTCTTCCTGGAAATTTTCATAGAATCCCAGAATGGCTTGGATGGAAGGGACCTTAAAGAACATCTCATTCCCCCCCTGCCATGGGCAGGGACACCCTCCATTACACCAGGTTGTTCCAAGCCCCGTCCAACCTGGCCTTGGACATTCCCAGGGATGGGGCAGCCAAAGCTTCTCTGGACAGCCTGCGCCAGCGCCTCCTCACAGGGAAGAATTTCTTCCCAATATCCCATCTAACTCAGTGTGAAGCCATTCCCCCTTTTCCTGTCACTGCAGGCCCCCGTCCCAAGTCCCTCTCCAGCTCTCTTGGAGCCCCTTTAGACACTGGAAGGGGCTCTGAGGTCTCCCCACGGCCTTCTCTTCTCCAGGTTGAACACCCCAGCTCTCTCAGGCTGTTCCAGAGGAGAGGTACTCCAGCCCCTGGAGCATCTATTTCCTAATGAGAAGTAGCAATGGCCTGGTAAGAGGGTGGACACACAACAGGAATCAAAAAGGCACAGCCTCTGAAAATAAAACCACAGCTCACAAGGTCAAAGCAGAAACAAAACTCTGCAAAGAAACTACAAATTTTACTTGAGAGGAACCCCCTGAGCAGGGCTGCAGGTTTCTTTAGAAACCATGTCTGAAATGATTAAATTGCCATTCTTCGCTACTGTCAGGGAGAACTCAAGCTGGGATGTGAATGTTGATTTGTCAGGAGCGGATGGGGACAGCTGCAGATGCAAAGTACCTGTCACACTGACCATGGACAGATCTGAACCAGTGACCTGGAGGTGAGACCACTTTCTGCAGCTAACCCTCCAACGTACTGCCTTCATGAAAATGGATTCCTCAGCTTCTTGGGCAGTGACAATCCATCAAACAGACAGTATCTCACAAAAGTACAGCACTGTGGGCCCCAGCTAAGCTTTTCAGGTTGCCAGAAGGCTCCCAAGTTAATGATATTGCAAACCTAAGGACAGCAATTACGTAAGTGAAGTGAACAGCACCCCTGTGTTTCACTTACATGCAGCACTGATAGAGAGGAGCCAAGATGCTTCTTTCATCCAGGGCAGGGTTTCCAAAGCTGGAAAGCAAAATTAAAACCAAGTGAACCAGCTGAACTCCTAAGGTTGTTCTCAACATAAAGAGCTTTGTAAAGAATTCAGAGAAATCAATACTAGGCAATTTCATGCTCCAAGAGATCAAATCATTTAAATTAAAATACAAACAGGCCATGACCATATATCTATGACCAGTCACAGATATAACTTTCATCTGCATCAGCTAAGCAGGTAAACAGAAGCAGCACCAGCATATCCAGTTCTTTATCAGACCAAGGCACCTTAGAAAGGCATTTCAGAGGAGTTTAGAAATGATGCAGGGGTAAGGAATAACTGGTATTCTGGGCATGCAGAATGGGAGCTTTGCCTGTCTGACACAGCTGGGCAGGGAAGGAACCAAACTGCAGCAACCATTAGAGCACGAGTTCACTAACAAGGTGATCAACTTAAATATTTCAAGCCAGAAGGCTTCCATAGTATTTCAAGCTTCATCTAAACACACGCTGGATTTATTTTTCATAGTTTCACCTTCCTCATAATATAGTTTTCAATGAAGAACTTTCCCTTCAATAAAGATAGGTTGCTGTAGTGGCCTGGCATTATGCTGCCCAAATAAGTCTGTTATTCATGGCTTTCAAACTAAATAAGCTCCCAGGGAAGTGGTCATGGCACCAAGGAGCATCTGCTCTTACTCACGTGGTTTAGTTTTAGGTAGCCCTGTAAGAAACAAGGAGTTGGGGGTCAATGATCCTTATGGATCCCTTCCAAATTGAGATCCACCACAGTTCTATGAAAAACTGTCCCCTACCCATTATTTCAAAGGAGCTGAAAGCAATTTAAAATTTTATTATAAATAAATCACTTAAATTTTCAAGAAAACAATTTACTGTCAGCCTGTAAAGGCCCACCAGAAATACTTTCATAATGCCTTAAGAAAGTACCTTAACAAAAGGACTTGACCTTGAAACCCCATATTCACTTCCAGTGACTAATCCATTACCTTCTTTCCTCCTAGCACATGCTCAGTGAGAGCAGAACAGAAAGAGCATTTTTGCCAAATTCACTAAAGCAGCAGTAATTAAGCAGTCCCAAGGTGGAATGCATCCTGCTGTCACAATGGAGTGTTACTGAACAGGCTGATGACAGGAAGGAGGGATGAAAAGACAGAAGGAAGGACATAATCCACTGTACAAAAGATAAATGGGAAAAGAAAGGTAACTCTAAGCCTTCCAAGGAACTCCAAGGTCTCAAGTGCTGTGTACACTTGGTACAAGTGGTGTGCAAACCCAGAGCAGAGCCTGCCACAGGAACTGCTGGTCCTTCACAGAAGGGAAACTCACTGCCACTGCACATGGGAGTGCCCACCAGAAAAATAAATAATCCAGAATTGCTGGACTAAATTATGAGAAGGGCAAGTAGATGACCTTTATATTTTCAACAAAAATTAACCAAATTGTTATGATTTAAACAATGCTGTGTCTTCAATATGATTTTTAACCTGAACTACAGCAGACAACATACAAAAAAACTTTAGCAAAGACAGAAGAACTCACATTCTAAACACATTTTTAAAACATTTTTATTCAGGTAAGATTTAATGTTCACATTTATAGCATCATAATTTTTGCGTTTGGTATCACTTCTACTTCCAGTCTAATCTTTCAAAGCCAGAGGAGGCATATCCAGAAGGCAGGGAATGCCAAATTATTCAGAAACACATTTTAGAAATATCTGCTTTTATTACAGTGCTCACTTATACTGACCCGTTATAAATAAAAAAGCCTAAGTTTTCAATCTTCCCTTAATTAAAAGCCTAAAAGGAAATGGCTTTTCTGGGGATAGGAGGAGAGACTTGAGCAAACCTTTGAAAGCTGCTTTGGGAAATACTGTGTTAACTGGGGAGTTTCTGTAGCTTGAGTAGGACTTTGCCAAGACAGAAGAGTATCTAGAGCACAGAGTAGAATCACAGAGTCCTAGAACAGTTTGGGTTGGAAGAGATGGGTTAAAACTCATCCTGTTCCACACCCCTGCCGTGGGCAGGGACACCTCCCACTAGCCCAGGTTGCTCCAAGCCCCATCCAACCTGGCCTTGGACACTTCCAGGGATGGGGCAGCCACAGCTTCTCTGGGCAACCTGTGCCAGGGCCTCCCCACCCTCAGAGGGAAGACTTTCTTCCTAATATCTGATCCAAACCACTTTTTTTCAGTTTCCATTCTCCCTTGTCCTGTCAGCACCACAGCCTTTGAAGGACCCTAAGATTTGGTGAGTAATTTTGGCTAAAAAGGAAAGACTATTACCAAAGATATTAAATGACAAATTAGTGAGAGAGAGAAAACAGAGCGAGACAGAGCAGATAAATGTGCGCCCTCGCGCTCGCCGCTGCCAGGCCAACAGGACTGTCCCCAGGCTCACCTCTTGGCATTATCCAGCAGGATGAGCATGCTGGCTCCCTCATCATCCTGGAAGCTCTCGTAGTGGTGCCGGTCGGCGTTGCCGATCAAGTAGTCGAAGACGGCCGTGTCGATGATGTCGAGCAGGCGCGGGCCTGAGTCGTACGGGGACGTTTTCTTCACGGCGTCGCAGTAGCTCTCGTCGTACTCCCACCTGCAGCAGAGAGGAACCAAGCAGCCCTTCAGGGAACCACCACTGCTCAGCAACAGCAGCTACAGCTGCCCTCAGCCACCTTCGAGTGCACCAAGAAAGGGGAGCAGCCCAGGATAGACAAAGAAAAAGATCTTGACTACAGTGTTTCATGAGAAGAGTAAACCCTGCATTAACATCCCAGCCTATGGAGCAAGCTGGAGTTTCAGTTCTAAAATACACAAAGATCATCTTCCTATGGCAAACAAAGTCAGAATTTGCTTCCTCACAACTCCACAGTGACCAGGCTTTGTTATGGGAAGATTACTGCCATGCCTTGCCTCCCTCAACTTGCCAAGGAACACTTCAGTACTGCATCTGCTTCCATTGCCTTGAGCTGTTTCAATCTGGCTTTCCAGCCATCCTCTTCCTTTTTTCTTTCTAATGCAAATATCCTCATCGTGGTAAGTAATGAGCTCCTCTGCCCCCAGGAGATGGGCTTCAGTGTTCACTCTCCTTCACTCACAGCTGTCTCTTTCCTCCCCACTTCCTTTGCAGAGTTCCTCACCTTCTCCACTGACATGATCTCAAGCTTCCCTCTTATCTCCTTCTACACGTAATCTCGTGACACAGATGTCATGTCTCAATTCTCCAATGCTAGGATTTTAAATTTTCTCATTTTCTTCTTTACAGCTTTCAAAGCTATTCAACACCACCACCAAAACAGAAAAATCTATGGTGTGTATCCTTTCCATCTGTCAACCTAAATAACAAGGACATCTTCCATGTAAGGACTGAAACAATCCTTCACAAAATAGCAGTTAAATTGGAAATGCCTTAAACCATCTGTGATTTGGAAACAGAGATGGAAGAAACACAAGCTGGAGAGACTTGTTGACATGCTCAAAAGTGCAGATAGTCATAAAAGTAGGAAGATCAAAATTTAATTACTACAACTGCCACATATCCCACTTCATCTTCTAGTGGTCTGGAACCAGAGATCCCAATATCCCACCTTTCTTCCACATATCCAAATCAGAGAGCTTAAAAATTTAACTTCTCAATGTTCCTAATAACAGGTCACATATTCCTCAAACACTGTGCCTAAATCCCCCTAGGAAGAGGGATCTTTGCACCAAGGTCTAACTCACACTCAACATGTGGCACAAATCCACACAGCAACAGTCTCAGACCCTTGTTCTGGACACAGAGATTCTTCTCCTCGTTCTGGATACATTTCTTATGCTGCATCCCACTCTCTCTCAAGTGTTTCTTTTTCTCTCATTTTACTTCAGAGCAGTATTTAATCTCCTTGCCACAATTTTTCAGATATACTATGCTCTCTCTCCTCATTTTCCATGCAGTCTTTCATGAGAGACTTTTATCCAACACTCATTTCTGGTAATTTATATTGTATTAGCACAGGCCTTGGAAGGTCAGGAAATTTGTCTATTACACCTCCACTAAAAATTACATACACTAATGTGCCTGTGTGAATTATGTTCAAAAGATCAACTCAGAACAGCAGCTAGAGCAGGAAAAAATTCTTACTGAGTTATTTTTTTCACAATTACCAGGCACAGGAAAAGGAGAGCATGACACCAAGAAGCTTTAATTCTGATCTCTCAAAGTGAAATGTGCAGCATGACATGGTGAAAAACACCAGAACCTTGTAACCTCATCTGAAGGGAGCAAGTGTGAGTTTAAATATACCAAATATCAAATCAGCACAGGAATCAAGGTAAACCCCTGTGTAAACAGGCAGGGTGTGATGAAAAGGAGCCTCTGAATAGGAGGAACACCTCCAAGAAATTCACATCCTGTTCATTACTGCAATGTACCATGTACTGAACACAGCTGATTTTGACCTGCTGGGAAAGAAAAAACATCTGCTGCTCAAAATTCAATCTGTGCATTTTATACTCTAAAACAATTCAACAAGCCTTTGGATGAGATTTTTTCTGAGAACAATCACATCATTGGAAATCAATGGATACTTTAGATCAAGGACTGAAAATCTCTTCTAATCACGTTCAAGTTCAAGACAGATTTGGAAAAATTTACTAAGCTCAAACCCATTTGTTCTGGTCATGGCAAAAACATCCCCACCTCAGGAACTCAGGTATGTTACATCTGTTGTAGAATGCTGCTTCAAAGAAGGACAAATGTGGGATTTAGCATTCTTTACATGCTGAGCATTTGGTAAATACTGATGGCATTCAAAGCAAAGGACTTCGAGGGTGTGTTGATCTGTCACAGCCTGATTTTTTGGTAACAGGGGAAGGCCACAGGGGTGGCTTCTGTGAGCAGGTGCTGGAAGCTTCCACCATGTCTGACAGAGCCAATCTCTGATGGCCAGCAGGGGAAGCATGACAAGTGACTCCCTGACACAGAACCTAGACGAGATTGACCTCTCAGCACTGTGGGACCTTGCAAGAATCTGTGAATTGGTGGAAGCTGACAATGGCACCTACAAGCAGCTGTTTTTCTTCTAATCAGGGAAGGGGAGGAAGTGAGGACATGTGAGGGAAAACAACATGGAGACACCAAGGTCAGTGGAAAAGAAAGAAGGGGAGGAGGTGCTCCAGGCCTCAGAGCCAAGATTCCTCTGCAAGTGGTGAGGACTATGACAAAACAAACTGTCCCCTTGTAACGCATGAAGTCCATGGGGGATGCAGAGATCCATGCACAGCCCATGGGAAAAGTGCTCATGGCAGAGAGGGTGGATGCCAGAGAAAGCTGTGGTCTAGTGAGAGAGGTGAATAGAGAAAGAGGGCCCTGCTTCCAGAGAAAGACAGAGAGCCCTTGCTCCCAAACTAGAGCAGCCTATCCTTAAAAGACTGCATCCTGTGGATGAATGACCCACGCCACAACAGTTTTAGGACAAGTGTTTGCTCGTGGGAGGGACTCATGGCATAGCTGAGAAAAGACTCCTCTCCCTAAGTGCACAGAAAAAGATCTTGAATGACAAACTGACCAAACCCTCATGCCCTGTCTTCCTGTGCTGTTGGTGGGAAGGAAGGAGGGGCTAGGGGGAAAAAAGGTGTTTTAAAGGCTTATTTTACTTCTCATGATCCTCCTCTGACTCTGTTAACAATAAATTTACTTTATACCTTTAAATTTGGACCTGTTTTGCCCTTAGAGTGTTTTTTTATCCTAGTTGTTAACTCACGAGCCCTTCATGAATTTTCTTTCCTCTCCTCTGCCCAACTGTAACAGGAGGGTAAGTGAATAACTTTTGGAGTGCCTGGCATTTGGCCAGCGTCAAACCCTGACACGGGGCCTAGCTTAAGTTAAACCAGTTCCACAGCTCTCAAAACGAACTACAAGGATCATGAAATTAGGTATGGCACAGTGCTACCACATTTCAGGTGCCACAGCATCAACAGAAGGTCCAGTGGTACAAGACAAGAGTCTTAGTTTGCCCACAGGCAAGATTTTCAGAGCTTGGAGTGACTGCATTGTTGAGTTCTGTTCCAGCCAAGATAAAGGACAGTGCTTAGCATTGTGGCAAACAATTAAGATTTTTTTTTTCTTCCTCATTTTAATTTAAATTTTATTCTAGACTTCTTGGCTTCTACTGTTGTGCTAAGAAAGCTGTCGACGCAACTGTAGGCTTTGAAAGCACTTAGAGCTCTTTAATTAACCACTGTATCTGCAAGGGTCATGTTAGTGCAAATGATCATCTCTGAGGAATAGCAGTGCCATGTTCTCATACCTGGCAAGTTTGCCCTCCCGGTAGGTCCTGCCCCAGGGGTGCCGGTGTTTCTGGAGGGGCCAAACGTCCGGCAGCCACAGGGTCACCGAGCCCTCCATGATGTCCCCGTCTGCACAGGCTGGCTCTGTTTCCCGACAGTAGTAGCACTTCCCATAGAAGCAAGTGTTATTGCCTTAAAAAGAAAAATTAAGAGGTATCAAATTAAAAGGTTTTAATCCAAGGAATCCAGCTGAAATTCAGGAGCATGTTGTTGCAGCAGAGGCTTCCCCACGACATGGTTTCAGTGTACTTGTCTTCGTGCTTCCTGTCTCTGACAGGGAGAGGCTCAAAAGAGATTGCACAGACATCCATTCATTCAGAGCAATTAAAGAATAACATGAAAAGGAGAGAGCAATTATATTTTCTAATGACTTTATCACTCTGAGAATTAATACATTACACGCTCAACAAGTTTCTGTGATCCTTTCCTAGTCCCGAGGACCCTGACTTTGTGTTAACACTGCTTGTTTTTCACATTTCATACTTCATGCGTCAGATTTCCACCTTACTTGAAAAAGCTGATCAAAAAGAGGTAAGTGAAAAGAGACACAGCAGAACTTGAAGGGGTTTGGTGCCCTGAGACCTGCCACATGTCTCAGCTACTTGAGCTGACTCAGCAGAGGAGACAGAAACAAGTATCATTCTCACATGATCTAGGAATGCAGATCTGTCAAAGCTTCATCAGTGTCTTCTGACAGGAGAGGAGCAACAAGATGCTGCAGCCTTTAGTCCACTAGCACTGCTGCATCCTGTAGCATCAAGTAATCTGGAGCAGCCTGCATCAGTAGTTTTAGTTTAACCTTTTCTATTTTCCCTTTCTTAACCTACCTTCACTTGATCCTCACCAAGTTAAATCCAGTTCCATGCTCACAGATGTTCTTCCAAAATATTCTTCAGCTATGTCTCACTTGGTTGTGATTACTCTCTGTCCTTTCTTCCTTTGGTTCTACATCCAATATCCTCCCCAGACAGGCCCAGCTCTCCAAAAGCCACATTCTTCCCTTCCATCCTCACACATCCCTGCCTCTCAGCCAGCACACCTTTGGAGCCCTCCATCCAGACCCTGTGCTCCCAGTATCCTGTCAGACAACCTGAGGATGTCACAGATCATTACCAACACAGAGCTTGCAGACCAGATCTCTTATCAGTATGGAAAGCCTGCAAGTTTCTCTTCCCATCCAGGGCCTGCAGCAGGTCTAGCAAGAGACAGAATTTTTTGAGATTCTAGCTGTAACTGCAGTAAACCTGCACTGAATATGAATGAATTCTCTCTTCTTTAAAAACTCAGGAGCTTGGTCAAATTTGGCCTGAAAAAAGATCATAACCTCCTCCACAAGTCCACCCTTTTCTTTAGTTCCTGCTTTGCAGAACAGCAGTTCCAAGGAATCTAAGGAGGAGCAATGACAATTTCTGGAGCCCTACTTCTCATGTCAGCATTGCTGCTAGCAAACAGCTTGGTTATCTTGGCTGAAACTGGAAAATGTGAAGCCTGCCTGAGGCAGGCACCCCATGTGAATGCCAGGAGAGGCTGGTGAGGCTGAGCTGAAACTTTCATCTGGAAATTGCACCTTGTAAGTGGCAGTGTCAGGCAGCAGGTGAGACTGCCAGCAGTGCTGCTAACAGGAACGTTACCAGCGGTAAGGAACAATCATCTCAGGAGCCTTCTGATTAGGAAATGAAACAAACAAACAAACAAACGGGTAATAACTGGATAGTTTATGAAAGCCTGAGGGAGTTAAGGCTGCAGCATAAGTAATTTCTTGTGCTTAATGACCACCTGGTAGGAGTTTACGTTAATAGCTTCTATTATGTGCCCTTCACAGCATTATTACTGTAAACAACACAGGGAAGTTCTGCCATTGGTTATAAATGCTCTGCAGGCTCTGATGCAGCACAAACAACATCTAATACCAGCCAGTGTGTCAGCTCTATAAATTATCCCAAACCACCACTCTCTTCACATTAAACACAACTTTATTCTCTTCTTTTCAGGTCTAATCACGGACTTTTCTAACCATCTCTGACAGCAGAGAGGAAGTTCTTACTCAAAAACCAAAAATCACATCTGTAACAGCAGCATGAGGGAACACTACTTGAAGAAAACCAAGTCCTCCTCCCCCACCAAACAGGGTTATCCAAGATCTCTCCTGGCACAGAAAGAGCTTCCTGCATCATGGTTAACTGTTCTATAGCTGTGTCAGGCTTTTTTCCCATGAAGCATTTTTCCCTTCTTGGACAGCACAGTCCATGGAATCCACTTACCCACAGCCATGAAGGTGCCCAGGAGCTGCTCCGTGGCCACTGGTTTGATCTCTGTGCGCAGATTCACAAACCTGCCAACCACCAGCGGAGCTCGCCGGAAACCCAGGATCCTGATTTGGGGTGAAAAAACACGACCTGAGAATTTGCAACATAGGCAGCAGTTCAAAACTAAAACAAAAAAACCCTCACAACCTCCTGCAGCAACCTCCTCTCTTCTCCAAGGCAAAGTAAGGAAACTCATGTTTCTTATGTGCCTGGATGTTAAACTTGCTTTATAGGCCATCAGTGACACTCCTTTATTGCAGCAGAGTAACAGAGGATGCACCATGCTCCAACTCTCAGAACTCAGACCTCACACCAGAAATATCCATCATGTGTCCGAAGCAGGCTGAAGCAGTAAAACCATATGGCCTGTGGGCTGGTCACCTGGAAAGATAATTTCTAATTTGTGGGAACCACTATCTCTTAAAATGTTATGCTTAAGCCAAATTCAATTACACTTGAAAGCAACCAATCCAAGAGTTGTTTTGTTTGGCACGAGGAAGGAGAAGGGAAGAGAGAATGGTAGAAGAAAAGTGAATGCCTGAGACATGCCTGGGAAAACAGAGGTGGGAAGAACAACCATAAAACTTGCAGTTACAAGATCCAGGTTCCACTCCCATGCCTGCTACAGCCTTTGCTCTGTGACCACAAATGACTCCGGTATTTGTAATGGAATTTTAAAAGTGCTTAAAAAAGTACAAAGATCAAAGGAGTGTTAGCCCCAACTGTCTTAATGCATTTTTGACACCCTTTGGATAGTCTTTGCATCTCAGAAAAAGATCCTGAAAAGGCTCTTCTGGAAAAGGGACAATTGACATTCTACAGATGTATTGGGAGAGTCACTCCAAAAACTGAAAAGGATTTGTTTTAGATATTCAATGAGGAAATCCCCTTCCATAAGTATAAAATAACTCTAAGAAAGGGCAATACAAAATGTCTGTCTGAACAAGTCATGTGCATCAGGACAAAGCTCAGAGCCAATACCAAGCTGTGCACAGCCTGAGCAAAAGCAGGTGCCCCAACAAAACAAGCACACAACTTAGATGTGGAAAACCTGCCCTTGTATTTTCAGACCCACAGCTGAGAAGCCATGATCCTGGAAGGCACAGCCTCCCCATCAGTGGTAAACACACAAAATGATCCAGGATCCTTCCTGAAACAGTGGCATCCTTGGACAAGGTATTCCTGAAGAATGAAGAGGTGCAGAGCCACAGAGAAAGGCCAGAGGAAAAAAGTACAAAATCATGACCAAATGGACAGCAAAGAAGAGTCAAGTGAGATTTGGACACTTGAAAGAGGCTTTGATTGAATGTTCAATCACTACTTTTTCAGGGAACCTGAAGCCTGTATGCTTCTTGAAAGCACCAATGGACTGACACCTGGCTACATTATCTTTTTCTGGTCTTAATATACCCTGATTTTGGCACACCAGCACAAACTGGCTGTAGCAGCAATGGGTGTTACTCAACTAGCTATCATCCCAGATCTTCTAATCCTTCCTAGAATTACTGATTTCTACTGCCTGTGCAATGAGTTCCACAGGTCAATCCGGACTAACAAACATCTCTGTCACCACCTATGAGTTTAGTCACAGTGAAAAGGCTCTTATCCATGTACTGAGAAACCTCAGTTTAAACCATTCTATCCTTTATTTGTCCCTCCTTATTCCTTTTCTCAAGATTTTACGTGCCTTCGCCTCCAAATCTTCCTATGAGAAAACAGAGACTGTGCTCATTTATGTTATGTGAAATTGCAGCCCTAACAGCATTTAATAACTATTGACATTCAGTGTCTGGTGTTTTCTGTCCCACTCTTTGAACGTCCTATAATTTTCATTTATTCCTGTAATTGCACCTCCAGCACAGGACCACAAAAACACCTGGGTACCCCAAGCACAAATTAGTATATGAATAGCTGGATTTCCTCTAGGATGCACTGACACATATTTAGTCTAGACTAAATTGTTAGTCTAGACATTAGTCTTGACTTTTTAGTGAACTGGACATGAACTTAGCACATACATTTAGTATTTCAGACTCTTTTGCAGCATTTGGCTAAGCTCTTTCTCCCCTGTAATATTAACTACAGTGGTTTCAGGGGTCACTCTCCTTTCCAAACTTTTCACAAGTATCTAAAATGTTACACTCTTGAACAGATCTTAGAACTGAAGTTTCACAGAATAAGTTAATTCTTATTTTGGCTTCAATGTGGTATATTGGCAGGTTAGAGGTAGCTCCCATCTGAGGTGTATTCTTCAAAGAACCCCTTTTTTCTGGTATTTTCCAAAGACTAAAACCAGATAAAGCAGTGGTTCCATACCTATCCAAGTGAAAGGCTGCCACTTCTGCGTTGTGTCTGTCGTAGCCAGCATAGGGTTCTCCTTCCACTATATAATCCCTGGCATATCTGTAATTGAAATAAGTCAAATGAAGTGAGTCTATGTAGAATTCCTGTCAATTCTGCAGTTCAAAGTAACAATTCAATAACAATTTAATAATAGTTAAAGAGTCTCTGGGTCCAAGTGACTGCCAAAGGGAGAGTGGAAAAACATCAACGAGATTAAAGTGTCCAGACTGTTGAAGTGGTAAATAAGGAGGAAAGGTCAGTGATGTACAGTGGTCTCCAGAGCTTGGGAAGCAGTTCACATTCCAACTAATAAATTCTAATCCAACCATACGCCAAGTCACATCTTAGAACAAAGAGCACAGACCCTGCTATGGGACAGGGGGCTATTTATACTGGAAAGTAGCAATTCCACAGATAATTTTGGGTTTAGAAAGAATTGTACATTAACAGTTCTCAAATACAAACTTGTATTGTGGAAGAGATGGCAAATGCAATCTTTAGTAGATAGAAAATCAGCAAGCGTGAACCTGAGGACAATACTGGGTATAAAACAGAGCCTTTATTCTGGCAGAGAAAAGACAGAGTGAACAGCAAAAAATACAAATTAGGCACTCATTGCAACAACAACGGTGTATTTTGGTGAAGTGCAAGGCTTTTTGCTCCCTGTTTTATCTTTTAGTAGATGGTACTTAGTCAAGGCAAACACCAATTTCTGTTTCCTGACATCTGTGTAGATACTGCTTTAGCACCACACTGCAGCTGAGTGTGAAACAGCACAATCAACACCAAGCAAATGGGTAAAATGCAACATGTTTTCAAATAAAACAAGGCCAAATTAGGTTACCTATTTTGTCACTTCCATCTATGTATCAAATTGTGTAAACTGGATTACTTCCAGCAGAATTTGTGTTCAAGCAGCAGGAACAACAGTGTAAGGGAAGGCACAGAGCTCGACCTGGATGTTTCAGCCTTGCTCAGGGAGGATGTGGGACAGTCCATTTCCCCAGCCTGAGCAAATGCTTCAGCTTCCCTGCAAGGCAGCTCAAAAGAGAATTCACCAGTGCAGGATTCCTGCCAAACGGGAGCTTTCACCAAACCAGCAGCTTCTGTCACATATACCACCAGCTGTGATGACAGCAAGTATTATTTGTTAGCAAATTAGGCTGAATTTCAAGTAAATTTGAAGTGAGACAGCTAATCCTCAGAACATGTCCTCGAAGGCAGGTCTTTGTTATGTGCTTACAGCTGACTTTTGGAAACATGGTCACATTTTGAAAGCTGCAGAGCTAAAATTTATCAGTAAATCCTGACCAAACTCTGTTTCAATGCACAGTAGGCATCTAGTCCTTTCCAGAGCAAAAGTAATGAGGGAATTCCTTCTTCCCCAGCTGGTAAGTTTGCTCAGAACTGTTTTTAACAGGAACTTTGACAGAGCTTTCAGGTCCAAAGCTGGTTAAAGAGACTCTCTTGCAGTGGCAGAACAGGACTCTGCCCAAAAGCCTGGCTATTCAGCAATCACAAACAGAACATGGGTCTACCAGGATGGCCAAGGCCACCCTCTCTAGTGCTCCCATAAACATTCCCAGCTGCACGTATCCTTGCTGGAGCACAGTGCCTGTGTCTGCCTGCACAGACAGGGCATTACAGAACACAATTTAACTCTTGGTGAAACACCTGATTGCACTGCCTGACACAGAAAGCTCTGTGGGAATGCTGTGAATCCCCAGTGCTTTCACTGGAGGAGATGCCTCTCATACCACCAGGACTTCGTGTGCAAGGCTCACTCTGCCTGGGCCCGCAGGGGAGCTCCAGCCAGAGCAGGAATTGGCTGTAGAGAGATTTTTTTTTCTCATTCTCTAATCACAGAATCACACACTGCTTTGGGCTGGAAGAACATTTCATTCCAATTCTGTGCCATGGGCAGGGACACCTTCCACTAGACCAGGCTGTCCCAAGCCCTGTCCAACGTGGTCTTTGAACACTTCCAGGGATGGGGCAGCCACAGCTTCTCTGGGCAACCTGTGCCAGGGCCTCCCCACCCTCACAGGGAAGAATTTCTTGCCAATATCTTACCTATCCCTGCCCTCTGGCAGTGTGAAGCCATTCCCCTTGGTCCTGTCACTGCAGGCCCTTGTCCCAAGTCCCTCTCCATCTTTCCTGAGCCCCTTTAGGCACAGGAAGGGGTTCTGAAGTCTCCCTGGAGCCTTCTCTTTTCCAAGTGAACAGCCCTAGTTCTCTCAGTCTGTCTCCAAGCAGAGGTGCTCCAACCCTCAGAGCATCTTTGTGGCCTCTGCACTTGCTCATTAACAGGACAGGAAACCTTAATGCCTGCTTAACCCAAAATCTTTTTCTGTGATGACACTTCTCATTTGCAGTGAAATCTCCTAAAACACGCCTGGCCTTACTTTTTAACATCTTTCTTCTCCTTTTCCCTAAAGACAAACAGTTCAAAAAGCTTTACAGATAAGACTCTTCAGAAACATGTCAAATTTTTCTGAGGATCACTGTAAACCAAGGCCATACCAAGGAAGTGTCACTACCCTCCATTCTTATATTGCTCCTCCAGTACTCACTGCTGGCAGACAGGAGGCTCAGGGGCTCTCACTCTGACCTACCCAAACCATTTTTACCACCTACATTCAACTATACCAGACACACAGATGTACTTTTAAGCACACTGCCAAGTTTCCTTCCTTCCCTGTCCTTGAACTGCAGCCTCTCCTGGCAGTCTGACACAACAAGGAGGCAAAGCTTGTCTCCAAACTGCCAGAAGCTGCACTTCCACAGTCAGGAAGACACAGCTCAGAAACATCAGGTGTAACCAGCATCCCCTCAGGACTGAACACAGTGATTATTCTTCTAATCTACAGACAGGCTGTGTTGAGCATCAAGGCTGTACAGCGTGAGACACAGCTAATGTTACTAGAGCACCAGCAAGGTTCTATTCTGACTCAAAAATAACAGGATGGTCTTTTCCACTTACAGAAAAATTAGTAACTTAAACATTAATGAGACAACATGGAGAAAAAAGTATATACAAATGAAGCAGCTATTAATGCAGCCACTGAAAGCAGTAGTTACCTCTTGGGCTTGAAGACAACCTTCTGTCCCCCTTCAAGTATCAGCAAAGCTTTCAGCTGCGTCCCTTTGTATCCCACATCAGCTTTGACGATCTTCTTGGTGGTCATGGCGTGCATGACGGCGCCCAGCTCGGGGGTGTCCTCAGGGTACACCTCGCGGGGCACCACCCACTGCGCGGCGATCTCCCAGGGCGACTGCAGCGTGTGCTCCAGCCGCGGGTCCAGCGCCACGCGCAGCCCCGACAGCATCCGCTGGAACGCGCGCTGGTCCTCCCGGTTGGCGGCCGACGTGTCCAGGTTGTCGATGAGGAACACCTTGGTGAAAATGAAGATGACCAGGAGGATGGCCAACAGCACGACTCGCTGCTTCAGCTTCATGGTGCCTTTCAGCACTTCTCCCCTGACCCTTTCTTCCAAGCGTTACGGGAAGTCTGTTGGAGATCAGGGTGAGGAAGGGGATATTAGTTGATGAATTTCATGCCTAACTCGCATTGTAAAAGATGTCTCACCACTGAAGCATCTCCTGGTACCCCTAAAAATAAACAAAACACAAACTTACAATCCCGCAGATCCCACCAGACTTAAAATCAAGTTTACGCTTGGAACACAAGCCTGCATTCGTGGAAACCTGTATCCTAAAGCCCAAACACTTCCGTTAAAACACGCCGGGTTTGCTGCCTTCCTGCAGCTTTTCTGTGATCTGCACGGAAGGGGAAATTGCCAGATAGCATCTCTGCACAGCTGAAATCATAGCAGCTGCAACCACCACGGGCAAGACTTTTGCAGGGAACTGTAGTTTAACGTGATTGCTCCAATTTCACATGCACTCTCCCGCTAGTGCGAGATCCCAGGATTGCTGGTGTCCTAAAGACCTACCCCTCAGAAAAGCTCCCAGGTAGATTTTAAGACAGCTCACAACAGTGAGAACAGCTGCTACTTTCCTGTACAACCTACTTCCCTGAAGGTACAAGACATAAGGACAGAATAGACTTAATTGTTTATTGCCTTTCATCTGCTGCCACTATAATTTACTCAGCTTTTTTTCCATTCTTAAAAAAAAATGAGCCGGGGTGAGGGATGACATCTTTACTTCCTTGCAGTTAACTAAGTACCTTCTGCACTCAACTGTAAAACCCATAACCACAGAAAATATACAAAGTGTCTGCAATCTCAACCAAATTAACTAGAAAAAATATCCCACACCACTAACTGTTGCCTGTTCTCAGCATCCTCACCTACACCAGTTAAAACCACATCTGTTTCTATATTTATAGTGGGCTGCAAGACACATCTGGCCCCTCAAGAAGCCTTGGCCAGGGCAGTGTTCTCATGCAAGGGCCAGAGAACGTAACATCAACTGTATTCAGTTATAAAGACAGAATTACCTTCTTAGTAGTAGCTGAATGTAGTCAAGAGCCAAATGGAAAGGGGACATGAGGCACACCTCTGAGGGGTAGAGCAGGAATTTCTCTTTGCACCAGCCACACTGATCATTCAAAACCCAAACAGCACCTTGGGCTGGGGGAGGACTGACACAGAAAAGCCTTCTCGTGCGATTTAACAGTAAGTGTATAAATCAGCCATAATTAATCATGGCACCAGAAAAAATGAGCTGCCACAGGCCCATTTACCAGCATCAACCACAGGACAGCCAGGCCATGCCCGGCGAGGCACACACAGGTCACGGCCACCAGTGCACAATCAGGCTAGCACACTATAAGACTGTTAGTACAAAAGGACATGCAAACCCACAGAGGACTCCACAGCACCCAAAACAAATTTACATGAGGTCTAGAGCAGACCCATCCAGCCACATGGATCTCCTACATCCCTGTTAGCACCCACAGCAGGATAGAGACCCCAGGAAGGGGAGAGGGTAGAAGCTTCCAGGACACTTCAAACTAGAACCATGGTCTCCTGTTAACTGTGTAATACTGATTTTAATCTGTTGGAAAATAAGTGCTTGTGCTCATACTGAAAGAGAACAAATCACATGTTTATATGGAAATTAGAGCATATTATTATTATTCACCTAGTTCTGTTTTGGCAGCCTGTTTTTCCCCAGACAGCACTGCCACCTGCACATTACCCACTGCAAGCACAAGAATGTGAAGGACAGACAAGGAAGATGCACCTGACCCAAAAGCTCTCCTTCCTGCAGATACAGGCTCATCCAGGAAGAGATCCTTAAATAATAATCACATTATTCTTAAACTTAAGCAGGCAAGCAAAGCGGATTGGCTGCACCTGTACCCTCTCATTTTAACTGCATAATTCAGCTCTTTAAAACTACTAATTCTGAATCCTTTTGAGCACTGCTGCCATCAAGATCTGCTTCCATTCATTTTAAAAATCCATTAGAGTTTGTAAGGGGTTAGGCAGAAGAGCAGAGGTAATTTCAGAACAGTTACTTCTTGCTATGAGATATGTGCATGTGTACACACACATTTAAAGAAAGCCTTGCAGCCCTGTGCTGGCTGACTACAGCACTAAAGCACAGGGCAGGATGTTCCACACCTCTGGAGCTCAAAATGAGCACTCATTTTTCTAGACTGATTTCCAGGAATGCTGAGTTTCTCTAGGGATATTCTTCCTGGGACTCAGGGGCAGAATACAACTACAGTCACTTAAATTTAAGGTCATTTACTTAGTTTATCTTTTGTGACAGCTTTGAAACTAATTTTGGCTGAAACCCTCCAGCGAGGTAAACAGAATTTACAAAAATAAATAAAATTAAATATTTAACTATTTGCTGGTGAGCTGGCTCTCACTTTTTAGTGACATCTGAAGACATGAGTCATCAGCTGCTTTCCTCCAACAAGCACCAAAGCACCCCGGAGGTTGCCATGCAATCAATTTCCCAGTGCTCCATGCACAGCCTGCACTTTGCCCCTTGGTGCCAACATTACACTCTCTGCTCTACAAGCCAAGGGAATTGAATCCTTTTATGAACAAGTTTACCAAGGAGAGCAAGAACTTGAGTTTACTGTTTTAAATTGAAGATGGCAAGGGTGACAGCGTTGAGGAGATGTAAGAAAATATTTATGCTGTTTTGGAAGAAAGTAATTTGAAAAAGACAAGTCTTTGGCAGTCTTGGATTGGAAAGGAAGATTATGAGAACTCCAGAAGTGTCAAGCTGGCCCTGGAATGAGGTCAGAGATGAGAAAAGTGAAATAACAATACACCACCAAAATTTTAAAAAGTTAAAAATAAGGTGAGCGCGAGCAGAACTCTGTGGAACGAACAGCAAAAAGGTCTCGGACAATAACAAAAGTAAACCCGGCCAAAAAGAAAAAACAACCCAAAATAAACAGCCCTAGCAGCTTTTTAATGCTGTAGTCAACTGCAAGGTTTGCATAAGAAAAGCTTCTTGTTTTCCACTACCTCTTTGGGAAATTTCCCGATCAATTCTTTCTCTTATTACAACCAGGTCTGTATTCTCAGCAAGTATGAGTCTTCCAACTCAATATACAAATAACAGCACCTCCTCAGTATCATGGTGGGGTCACTGGTCACACAAACACACGAATTAAAGCATGTCTTCTGGCATTAAATACCAACATCAGACCACTTCACTCCCAGTTCAAAAAACAGCATGCAATTTGCCTGTTAAAAAAATTGCAGCTACTATAAGCAGCCTACAAAGTTGGCAGAAAAATCCCACAAGACATTTTTTATTGGAGTCACAAAATCAATGCCATGCCTCATATCACAATCTTATTTTTATATAATAAAGCTTTTTAGCTGCTATGTCAAAAATACTTGTGTGTACAATTTGCCAGGATTTCATTATGCTCCAAGTCACAAATCAAGTCCAGGGGCAGGCAAAGGTTTAGTTTGGCAGCACAAGTACACAAAAAATCATAGCTCAAACAGACACTGATCTGAAATGGATATGGTGGAAGTAGAGTCTAATTCCTGTTTAATGCATGGGGTTTTTCTTATATACACTATACCTTTTGGGATCACCTATCAAAAGGCCTTTAGAAGTTCTCCAGTAAATCCTGGAAAATGCTTCGAAGAAACATCGTATACAGTAGTGACATTTTCCTCTTCCCAAAACATCCTTCAGTCTCACCAGATCAATCTTCCTTCCCATCCCCCCCTCTCTGGCCAGCTCCTTGGTGGCTCATGCCTCCCCTCTCTGTGTGAGCCTTGTTATTCCAGTTTCCACAGGCAGCTCCCACAGACCTTTCCTTGGATTTCTCAGACTCATTCTGTCACTTCCACTCTCTGCGTGCTGCCTGCCTTGTGTACAAGTTTAGTCATCTAGTGCTCAAGGCTTCCCACATATTTACTTGTCTGCTGTTTCTCCATCTCCTTTCCTGTTAAAACCCCCATTATCTACAGGCAAAATCTGTGCAGTCTACACTCAAACCTTCCACAAACACAACTGCACCCCTGGTTGAGAGCTACAATACTGATAAATATGAAAGACCACAAGCATTTTATCCACTGCAATATCTCTGCCTGCAGCTGCAACAATCAGTAACCGCCTGAAATATTCTCACGCAGCTTTGGAAAGAAACAAAATAATTTTGTCCATCTGTCCGCCCACCTTGGCCTGTTATATCCTTTAGTAACTTAAGAATCTGTCACCTGCATTTCTGCCAAATTTGTCAGAGGAATACTTGCACAAGCTTTACAAAAGCCACAGGCCAGATAGAGGACAGAAGCCTTGAGAAGCCAAGGACAACTGGGTAAATATCCCGAATCTTTCCCAGCTGCCGGCACAGCAAACAGGAACACCTGACTCAGCTGGCTGCACAAATAAAGACAGGGCAGATTGGGATACAGGCAGCTCCTGGGTGCAGCCCTGGGGAAGGAGAAGCTACCAGGCACTGAGGCCCGTGGGAGCCAGGCAGGAGTTGCTGGGGTAGGATGTGGCAAACAACTCCTCAGGAAACCAGGCTGCATTAATCCTCCTTGCAGAATGACTTTCCACCAAGCACCGTTTCCTATGGAAACAAAGTTTGTATAATCAGACTTTTCACTGAGATCCACCAGCTAATTCCAAACACATCTGAGAGGATAGCAGATGTTTTGAAGACAGGGTTTATCTGTTTATTGGAAGCTGGCAGCCGGGGGTGCTGCAGGAAGGGCCACAGCACTGGCTCAACAGTTCTCTGCTTGCCTTGGCCATGTGGGCAACCCATGTGCACAGCTGGTAGGGGCAGGGAGCTGGGAATGCCATGTGGGCAGGGGGGAACTGGGAGCACTGACATGGGGAATGGTACAGGACAGGGGAAGGAGCCAAGGGCACTGATACACAGGGTACTGGGACTGGTCAGGACAGCCAGAACAACTGTCCCTTGTCCCCATCCCAGTTACCGACATTCCGCCTGACCACTACAGGTCAGTAAAGCCAGCTGGAAATGCTTTAGGGAGCCTTGTTCCACTTACAAATGAAGCCAAGGCAGTGAGAAAATTCTGCAGTTTCCCTTCTCCACTTGACATGTTTATTCATCTCCTACATAAGACTGGCATTAAAATTTTAACGAGGGTCCATGTACCCATCTGGATTTTAGCAGTGATGAGCCTGTCTCTGCTGTAGGATGGTGCCAATCAGCCTCTCCCACTCCCAGGGAAAGGCAGTGGGATTCTAGTGTCAGAACCAAGCTGGCAACTTTGCACCAGGAAGCAAAATAAACTTTGTACCTCAAATGGAGGGAAATCTTGTAGTGACTATGTAGGTCAGACTTAAGGATGCAACGGGTGCATGGAGTCATTTTCAAATTAAAACAAGACACAAGAATGCCTGCTCTGTAATAAATACCAGGTGGGATCCACTCACAAGGAATCCACTGCAAACCTAGGATCTACATTTTCCAGTTTACTCTGCTCAGCCTCTAAAGCACTATGGATGTTGTAGGGCCTCAGAAGGTACAACAAAACAGCTACAGTGCTTATGGCACATCAGTATCCAGAAAGGATCCAAAGAGAGATATCCTTCAAAAAGGATTAAACCCATGGCTTTGACAATCACAATCAGCACTCCTATGAACACACAATGTATTTTTCCTCCGGTGGACAATGACCTTCGCCAAGCTGTGCCTGGCACTCGGTGAGAGCCCACGGTGCAGACGGCTGTTCCCAAGGGTTAACAGACGGCCAGAGAGGCTTCACAGCTGTACGGGCTCCGTCCCCAGCTCAAAGCGAGCATCCAGAAGAGATGCAGATAAAAATTCCCATCTGCCAGAGCTGCGTCCGTGCAGCCCCCGCCGACCACGGGCGAAGCCGGGGGGTGTCCGGGGGCCGGAGCCCGGCTCAGGCCGGACCTGTCAGGAAGGACGTGGAGGTGCTGGAGCGAGTCCAGGGAAGGGAACGGGGCTGGGGAAGGGTCTGGAGCACCAGGAGCGGCTGAGGGAGCTGGGAAAGGGGCTCAGCCTGGAGAAAAGGAGGTTCGGGGGGACCTTCTCGCTCTCCACAACTCCGTGACAGGAGCTTGTGGCCAGGTGAGGCTGGGCTCTTCTCTCAGGTAAAAAGCGATAGGACAGGAGCACGGAGCCTCGAGCTGCGCCAGTGGAGGTTCGGGTTGGACACAGGGAGGAATTTTTTCACGCTGAGGGTGATCAGACATTGGAACGGGCTGCCCGGGGCGGCGGCGGAGTCACCGTCCCTGCAGGGCTGTAAGGAAAGCCTGGACGTGGCACTTGGTGCCATGGTCTGGTTGACAAGGTGCTGCTGGGTCACCGGCTGGACTCGGCCNTGCCGCCGCACGGCTGCGGGGGAGACCCCTGGCTTTAGGGTGAAAGCCAGCGAACCCACGTTTGTCACACACGTTTTTCAAATGCATGTGGAAAATGCTTAGCTGTGGCTGCGCGCAGCAGCGCTCCGCGGGAGCGGGATGCTGTGGCAACGGGTCCTGTAACAACGCGCGCCGCTGTCACGGGCACTTGGCTCCTCGGACTTTGGAATTACAGAATTATAATTTAGAATTACAGCCCTCTTAAACAGTATTATTATACTATATAGCCCTATTATACTACAAATTATGACTATATGCAGTCCTGAGCAATACGCCTCCTTTTATAATCTAGCACCAATAAATTGGATGCTATTCAACCATAGCATCCATAGAATTTTATCTCTCCCCGTTCAACATATTAATTTAAAATTTTCCCCCTGCGCTCACACACTCCCCATTTAAAATAACGCTCCAGTGTCGATTCAGCCTGGCAGGCACCGCTGGAAGTTTGGCAGGGAATGCGCAGCTGGTGCAATGCCAGCCCGTCTCAGCAGGAGCCACCACCCAACAGCACCGAAATGTGCCGGCACAAACACCGCGGCAGGAGCGGCGGCAGAGCCCAGAAACTCCACTCCCGCACACACCCACCACAGCTACAGCCCTGCGTCCCCTTCCTCCGCAGCTCCTCACCACCTGGAACGTTTGCTCTGTTGTTTCCGCTCCGCTTGCTGTTCCTCATCATTTTCTGGTCCGTTTTCATAGAATCATTTAGGTTGGAAAAGACCTCCCAGATCGCTGAGTCCAACGAAGTTGACTGCAGTGTCTTGGTTTACTTTAAGACTGCAACAAATATTGCACTTGCAGACTGGCCCGAAGTGGAAAATAAGTGTATTTCTTTCCAGGAATTTTCCCTTTCAGTCCTCCATTTTTAGGACTTAAAAACAAAAAACTTTTAATGGGACTCTTAAAAACCCCTTTGAAAAAAAAAAAAAAATCATACCTAGTGCTTTATGACTTCCTCCTGCAAGGTTCCAAGTGCCTCAAGGAAACATTTTTGCAGCCATCCACACTCGGGCTACTTCTCTTGTGCAATGCTATTGCTAGAGGGAATGATACTTAAACATATAGATATATAGATATTAATAACACAGTTTCATTGTTATGGACTGCTCCTCTGCCAGCTCCTCACCCAATTAAAGTTTTAAACCTAACTACAGTCTCAGCTTTCGTTATTAATTAGCATGTTAATATTTGAGTGCCGAGCAATTGTCTACAGCTATAGAAACATTAAGAGCTGAGAAGTGGCCAAGTGCATCAGGGTACAGACCAGGCAGGGAGCTGGGGATGTTGGATGGCCAGGGGACCAGCAGGACACAGGGTGGTCATGAAGGGCCATCATCTTCCAAAGCTGACAGGCAGAAGAGCTTTGTTATCCCTTGCCAAGAGCAGAGCTCAGGAAGATCAAGAGAAAGAGCTGTGGAGCTGGGGCTGCCTATAAAAATCTGCAGGTCATAGGAATAAGGACTGTCTCAGGCTGGAGAACAAGGCCTGGCTGGGGAAGAACAGCAGTCAAAGGGCCATCTCAAAAGCTGGGGCTGGTGTGGGAAGGAAGCCATAAAGGCTGTGAAATAATTCTATCTGCTCCAGGAAAACCTCTGCATGCTCAAAAGGAGAAAGCTTTAAATCAACATACGCACACTCACCAGATTCTGCACAGATCTTCCTATTCAAAGAGCTCTGTGATCCTGGCAGCAGGCTGAAATGAGATTTATACAATACAAAAAAATTTCCTGAGTCAAGGATGCCACTTAGACCTAGCAAAGTATGTTAAGCATTGCTCTGCAGAAGATACCTGTATAAAATGAAGCCACGTGTCAATAAGCTGAAGGTACAGAAATAATTTGAGGCAGGGTGCCTCTGAGGTCAGGTATCAAGCACTGACTCTTGGGTGGAAACTCTTCAGCTGAAAAGGGGCCACCCCCAACTCTCTGCCTCCCTGCCAGGCAGTGGAGAGACAAACGGGAGTCATTGCCTCGATTTACCCACCAGGAGGAGTTCTTGGATCCTGTGAAATGGGAGAAAAGAAAGAACGTGAGAGACACGAGACAGACACTAGGGAAGGACAGGGCAGGTGAGCTGAGGAGCACTTGATGTGCACCAAGACTTGTCACACCAGTGTGGTGCTTCACTCAGCTCAGACCTCAGCTCAGTGCCCACCTTCCCCTGCCTCCCCTGCAGTGTGACCTGTGGGGAAAAGGAAGGGCCACAAGGTCATTGCTCAGAGGAAAGGTGCCACAAGAAAGCTTTCACTGGGACCACAGAGTGGCAGAGGAGTTCCTCAGTAATTGGTCAAAAAGGCCAGATCCTTACTACTGGGGTTAGATGGATGGAACCCAGGTTTGGACAATGTGTAAACCCTCAGGAGTCTCCCAAGCACAAAACCCCAATGATGGCATGTGATGCCTCAGTCCAGGTGACCTCACAATCAGCTGACAGCAGCTTTGCTGGCACCTGAGGAGCTGACAGGCCAGGTGGGGCTGGCTCCTCTCTCCTGGACCTGTCCAGGACAAGGACAGCGAGAGACTTCCCTCTGCAGATCCAGCCCAAGGTACTACAGCCTCCAGCTCGCTTCATCAGTGGGCATATGGCATCACTAGCACCTAGTGTCTGCTGCTGAGAAGTTCAGCCTCGTGACTCCTAAACCTGTTTCAGGGAAAAATCAACAGGGTTCGTTTGCATAGGTGCTTTGAGCCACCTGGGTGATTTTGCCTGGAGCAGATTAGGAAATGCACACTCCAGTTGCTCCCAGACAATGCTGGGTACAGGAGGTACAATAAGAAACTACATGTGTCAGTGTTTTAATGGAGCACCACGCCCTGAACATGAAGTTAAAGCAGTTATGCAAGGGATTAAAAATATTTTTTAAACTGTCAGGCTTATTTATGCAGTTGTAAGTGTGTAATTAAATATTTGGGATATTTTTTCCCTCCAAAACCATGTTTAACCGGAAAGACAAAAACACACATTTAACATTTAAACTTCCATAATTGCTTTTAAATGTCACCACAAATTAAACAGTGTTTATTCTCAGTCTAATTGACAGCAGCACGAAGACATGCTGCTCCACCTGAGCACAAAGGCTTTAAGGGAACAGCAATGCATGTTTGCATTGCACAAGCTGATTTTATTCTCCTTGCCTCCTCATCAGCACCTCTGTGTACCTTTGATGGCCCTGTGCCTGCTCCTGCCTGTTCTCCTGCATGAGAGATGATAATCCCAACTTCATTCGCTGGAGGAGCAGCCACCAGCTCACTACGGACCAAATCTCCTCGTGGAGAGGGGGAGGAATCCTTGGGAGAAGAAAACCAAGAGCAGTTAAGCAAAGACCAGATGTTTGTTGGGGTCCCATGGAGGACAACTAACTCCCCTCTGCATCCTTTCACCAGATACTGTGCCAGGAGAAGACAGAGAATTTGGGGATCATTAACATCTCATCAGAGCTGCACGTACTGGAAACCTGACGAGGGCACTGGAGTGACCATTTCAAATTGACTGAAATTGGATAAAATAATAAACAAATTTAAAATTATCTTTTTAAAATTCAGAGTAATTTTAAGTTAAAATGCAAGACTAGTTTGGCAATTTCGTGAAGCATCAGTGCCCCAAATCAACTTTTGGAAGGTAGAATCCCTGCCCATGGCAAGGGGTTGTACTAGGGGATCCTTTATGTCCTTTTCCAACTGAAACCATTCTGTGATTCTATGAATAAAAGCAGGGGGCATTGTTCTGAGCCTTCTTTAAAATATTAGGGTTCAGCACAGCCTGGGAAAAAGAAAGGGAGAAGAGAGACTTCCTTGCTTGGAAAACAAACTCCACAGAGACAGATGGTGGCAAGGGAAAGGGGCAGCACCTACAGTACCAAGATTTTACCTTCCTTTCTCTCTAGAAATAGAATAGAAATAGAAGTGTTGGAGATACTGGATTAAAGCAATTCTCCAGCTCCTCACATCATATCAAGTTCTGTTCAGCTGAGAGGTTGAAACAAGTCACTGTGCTGTGACAACATGCCAGCCAGGCTGTTGTGCATCTTCTCTTGTACGTGGGTATTAGCCCAAAATAACTCAAGATATTTAAATCACAACTAGCTGACTTTAGAGCAAACCAAGGAAGCTGTGCAGAGACTCTTATGGTTCTCCCTGTCACTTTCTCAGGCTGTCACCAGAACATGGGGATTTATTTTTAATGTGTGGCCCTTATCAGATTCCTGGTATGAAAGCCCTTCCTTCTTCACGTGAGCCTCATGAAAGAGAGGGGTCACAGCAAGGATCCTGAACACAGCCTTGAGAACTGACCTGGAGAACTTCTAAGTCGTTTAACCTTGACCCCAACTTGCCTGCTAACACAACAGCTACAGAATGAGAACTGCTTTCATGAAAAAGGCTTCTAATTCCTCTCCCGGTGATTCAAGACATCCCTCAAATTTACCCAACCTTACTAAAGGAGTAATTGATGCTGAGTGTCCTCCATGGCTACTCCGTGATGGTTTTCCTTCAGGGCTGTAGGCAACAGCTGCAGAATGCAGGGTGAATTTCCCTTTTGTTCAGAAGGCTGTGGTGTTGTTCAGTGGCAGCAAATTCCAGAGACAACCGAAAGGAAATGCCCCTCTGTGAACAGCAATCCTCAGGACCAAAGCTGGTTTGGCAGAGGGGCAGCCTGAGTGAGCCCCGTGGACAGCTGTGGATATTGCATCTGGAGCACAACCAGGAGAGCTTTCAGTGGGGTAAGGACAAGGAGAGAGCAAGCCCAGTCTTTTTGAAGCTAAGCTATTCACATGTCAAGTCTAATTCTATTTCCATGAACACCTCCTGTCTTGGAAGCTGGATCTGTCCATAAGAATTTTTTCAGTGTCTATAAATACTTTTAATCTCAAAGGTTTTTTTATGAATGGACACACTGGCTCTGTGCAGAAATCCTTTCCTTGTTCATTGGGATGGGATCTTGCCTGGAAATGAGGGGACTGCTTGGCCAGCTCACTGCTCCCAGGGCAGCAGCTCTGCTCACTCCTCTCAGCAGGATGAAAGCACAGACCTCGAGGAAGGAGTGACATGGCTGAAAGTGAAGGAAAACCATGCCAGAGTCTGGCCACAGCCCTGAAATTGCCATGATTTTGAGATGGGAGATGGTATCTTTATAGTCACTGATACACTGGAGCTCAAACTTCCTCTAGGATGGAGTGAGGGTCTAGAACTGAGGCTGATCAACCAGCACAATTCCTTCAGTGGGAAAATGGTTCCTGAACTGTAAGACTAGTTATATCCAACTTTGCTCATCCACCAAGATCAACAACTCCAGCTCTAGCCAACTGAGTTTATATGACAACTCATTTCTGGCTCTGCTCAGCCCAGTTTATCTCAGTTTCCCCTTCTGCAGACGATGTAAACATCTGGGAATTAAACATCCTATCACCCTTGGAGGAAATCAATCAGACCAGGCAACTCTCAAGGTGAATAGTGCACTTGCAGCACTCAGGTGTTCCAGCCAGCACGTGAGGAATGGGACAGCTCCCAGACTGCCATGCCTTCCCCTGCAGTGCCTGGCTGCACTCACATTACTAGGAGCCTCTTCAAAGAGCACCCTCTTCTTTCTGATCTTTAATCCTGCACGGGAAGGGGATCCTGTGCTCCACCTGGAGTGAGAAGGGAAACTGATTCCCTTTTAACCAGGATGCTCTCTGCCCAGAGTCAGTCCAGAACACAAGCAAAGGAAGGCATCCAGGACATGTTCCAAAGAGCCAGACCATCCTCTGAGTGACTTGCAGCAAGAACAAACACAAAGCTGATGCTCTGCATATTCACAATACACATTTACCATTAAACTTTGCAGCTCTTACATTTTTAAACAAGAGTCCAGACCGGAAAGGAAATTATTAGCATCCTGACTTCACCTTGCCATGAAGCAGCTCCCTCCAATGCTTCCAGCTGTGCAGAAGAAAGTCCTTCAGGAAACTCAACCCACTGCAGGCACATTCTTCTGATCTTGTTAGAATATTCCTCATCATCCTCTTTTTGGTAAATGAGCTTTTGTGGTTTAGCCACAGGATTAAAAAAAATATTTCTAATAGAAAAGATACAAAGGATTTTTACTTTTTAATCTGACTTTGAAGACAACAAAAGCTTCCTTGGAAAAAAAGAAAAGCTTCTCTAAAAGATGACACAAATGAATCTAATCACTGGCCTATAGTATCAGAAACAAGGATCAGCAAGACCTGGAGAAGGTCCCTCCAAACATCTCCACAGGGTGTCAGTGTTATTTCAAATTTGGGTCATTTTATGCTGGAATCAGACTAACTTCTCACCACATTATTTTTATGAGTCTGTTCCTCAGAGAGCAGCTGCCACCACAGAGTTTTGCCCATATTTTTCTTTCTATTTAAATTAAATTCATTTAATTAAAACAAAACATCTTAAAATGGAGAGATGGAAACACACAATCACTGTGGTCTGAGGACAATGGGAGATTTCAGAAGGATCTCCAGTGGGATCACCACTGTAAATCTGCTCCCAGTTTGCTGGTGGGATTCTCAGTTGCTGCTGGGCAATGATCTTCCAGCAGGTGATCCAGAGCCCTTCCACAGGCACCAGCTCCATGTCCTTTCCCTGACATGGCCACCACAAGCATCTCTGGCACTTCAAGAGTCTGCCACGACCCATTCAGCATTTGAGAGCTGACTCTGAGGCAGGACAAAGCTGTTTAAGTCGACCCTTGCCAAAAATTATTTTCCAGACACGTTACCACCATGGCTGTGCTGAAACAAGGTCCCACTGTGCTCTGGCAGCTGTGGCAGATGTGTGCTGTGACACACAATGTCCCCACCGACGTGGGTGCCATGAGTGACCGCAGGAGCCAGCTCCAGTGCCTCTGCAGGGCTCTGCTGGGGTGCCCTGGGATCTCGTTGATCCTTGTTTCTGATCCAACAGCCCCCTTCCCAGCAGCTTTCTTCATCTTCCAGTGGTCCAGCTTTCATCAACGCTCATGTAACAGCTCCCCTTCTAACCTGTAATTATGAGAGTTACTGGAAGCACTGTTGGATGTCCAGCAGGGATGAATACCGAGTCAGGAAGTTTCTACAACTATTTACTACTCAGCATTTCAGTTTTTCACCATATTATTCTAAAATTTGCCATTTCTTATCACTGTTAGGGACATCATCCCAAAGAACTTCTCTTGAAAGCGACACTCAAGACCTTGCCTGTAACAGGCAGCAAACAGGCAGCACATTGTGTTAGCCCTGCACAGAACATGTTCTGCCTCAGATATCGGGCAGCAGTTTGACAAACAGGGGTGATTTTCAGCAGGACCATCAATTTAACCTGCCCCTGCCATACTCCTCACCATTTATCCTTCCAGCCCTCTGCCAGCCTTTCAGATGTGCCAATGCCACGGCCTGTGAGGCTGGGCAATAAGTTGAATTGCAGAACTGATCTAAATTAAAAATACTCTGGCATCAAAGTAAGTCAGTATATATTTAACCCAGATTAATCATCCCATCCAATTCACCAACTGCCCAGTAGTTGTGCCACCAGGACCAAGTGTGGGAGGAGCACTGAGTGGGAAGGAGGTGCTGGACATTTAAATCAGAGCAGTTCAATTTATACCCCTGAAGTCTGACTTGCCTTAAAGTAACGAAGAGATGAAACCCCAGATCTCAAAAATGCCTAAAAATTTAACTTCCCATAGACCACAAAATGGTTTGGGTTGGAAGGGACCTTAAAGATCCTCTCATTCCACCCCCTTGACATGGGCAGGGACACCTTCCACTATCCCAGGTTGCTCCAAGCCCTGTCCAGCCTGACTTTGAACTTTCAGGAATGGGGCGTCCACAGCTTCTCTGGGCAACCTGTGCCAGGGCCTCCCCACCCTTCCAGGGAAGAATTTCTTCCCAGATTTCAGGATTTTCAAGTTCTAACATTTTCATGTTTATGTCCTACATAAGCAAAGAAGGGCAACAAACAGCAACCTGTCCAGAGGAGGGCAACAGAGCTGGGGAAGGGGCTGGAGCACGGGGGAGCTGGGGCTGCTAAGTCTGGAGAACAGGAGGCTCAGGGGACACCCTGTTACTCTCTACAAACACCTGACAGGCAGTTGTAGCCATGGGGGCGGTCAGGCTCTTCTCCCAGGTTAATAAGTGATGGGACAAGAGGAAATGGCCTCAAGTTGCACTAGGGGAGGTTTCCATTGGGTATTAGGAAAAAATTCCTCATGGAAAGGGTTGTCAAGCCGTGGACCAGGCTGCCCAGGGGAGTGGTAGAACCACCATCCCTGAAACTGCTCAAAAAACGTGTATGTGGCACTTGAAGACACAGTTCAGAGGTGAACACTGTGGTGGTGTTGGGGGAACAGTTGGACTTGATGATCTTAGAGGTCTTTTCTAACCTTAGCAATTCCATGATTCTGAGACAGCTGGTTCTTTCTGCTTTCCCCCACCACAGAGAGCAGGGCACCAGGCAGGGGACCAGCCTCACAGCAAGCCCAGCTCCTGCTCAAAGCTACCTGGTGGTCTGCAGAACATAAAAATATTTTGGAACAGCTGCACTGGATGATGGCAGAGAAGGAATATTGACTGGGACCGCTGCGGCTGTTTCTTAAGTCTTTCAAAACAAAACATCATGGCAGCTATTTAGTATGGCTTTTGAAAATTCAAATATTGACAGAAGGAAGTTTTCCAAAGGATGCCAGCAGCTTTTGCAGGAGCCCCAGCAGTCGAAACACTGCGGTGTCAGATGTGGGCAGCAGCACAACCAAGCCCACAAGCTCCACACAGGCAGGAGAACTTCCAGCACTTTGCCCTCTGCAAGGCATGCACTGGAGCTGGGGGTGGCCAGGGCTGCAGGGTGGAAGGGAGAGGCTCAAATGCCCTGAGGAACTACAATCACACATGCCAAATCCTGCATTTTACTGGGAAAGGGAGAGAGTGACTTCACTCTTTACCTCCCCTTCCCCACTTCCCCTGCCCCAGATGGACAGATGTGGCTTTGCAAGAAATTAATTACAGATGGAGGCTAAAAAAAAAAAAAGGGGGAACCCCCCTTCCTCCCTACCTCTCAACCACAAGGCTTTTTCCTCTGCAGACTGGAGGATGGATGGGGCGACCTGGGAAAACTGGCAGATGGAAAACCCATTACAGATGTGAGGTTTGGAGAATAAGGCTGAGGGACAGTTTGAGAGTTGTAAATTTTAACTTTGGGGGTTTAAATGCATTGCTTAGCAACACAAAACAAATAGGAAACAAGAAGCCTCATGAGAGAGATGCTTAAATATTTTAAAATCCCTATTTGAGCTGAAGACTACATTACCAGAGACCTGAGGGGCTGCTATTCTCAACAGCTACAGTCAAGTCAAAAAGAAAATGAGGACTGTAATCTCATTTCCATACCAAAATGTACATAATTTATTTTGGTCAAGGAAAATAGTTATTTGTTTGTTCCTGTTCCTGTTTTGCACAGTACAAACTTGAATAAGATCAGAATACACAATGAAATTTTAAGCATTTTGCTGCCCAGGAAAGATTATCATAACATGTTCAAATACAGGCAGGGAAGCTGCTTTACTGGGCATGTATATATTGTATATGATCATTGCTACCATATGTCTGACCCTCGCTACACAGTTCAATGCCATTTTATGCTGCTGCATAAATCATCTCCTAAAACTCCTGACATCTCAAAGGATGGCAGGGGCCTCCATCTTGAGGGAGAGAAGCAGAAGGATGAAAAAGAACAGATCACCTAGAAACAAATGTTGAACATTTTACACTATTTCTTCACCATGAAAAGGGTAAGAGGGAAGGAAAAACAACAACAAAAAAAGACATTACCAGGTTTGAAAGGTCAAATATTAGTTTTGGCTTTTTTTTTTTCATCTACTGAACGAGTAGAAATACCAAGTAAAGCAAAGTATGAAGCTTCTGAACAAGCCTGTGGCCAAAGCCTCACCTTCTGCAGCCAAACATGAAGGAAAAATCTGTTAAAGATTAAAAACAAAATTCCCAAGGAACCAAAACTCCTTTCAAAAATTCTCTTCTTCTCAGTGCCTGTAAAAACAGTTCTTCAAATGCATACATACATTTTTATATACAGAAAAAAAAAGCAAACATCAGGTAGTTCTTTGCCTTATTCTGGGGCATCAGCCCACGGTGTTACCTCTGGGGTGTGCTGAGCTGGATGCAGCACACACTGATCCTCCCCTGGACTGCTGAACGTGACATCATCCTGCTGCTCTCATGAAGGAGGGCCACATCAGTGGAGTTCAGAAATAACCCAGACATTCCCAGTTGGTTTTGCTGCTTGAGCAGGAAGGGATATGGCAGGCCCACAGTTTTGGAGGTTTTTCCTTTTCTTTTTGTTCTTTTTTTTTTTTTTTTTTCTTATCTGAAAAAAGCCAAGCACAGAAGCCCAACCATAAATAACCTGAAATAACTAATGCTTGCAAGAGTTAAAATCAGTAGAAAAGCTTCTCAGTGGCTTAGAACTCCAGGCCAATAAAACCAGCTGTTCATATAAATACTTAAACTTCAAAATACATGAAAAAACCGAGAAGCATAATGGACACATCTTGCTTAATCTAATGGCCAGAAATATAGAGAGCAAAGAGTACTTAGAGAAAAGGCATTCTGACACAGAATCATGGAATGGTTTGGGTTGGAAGGAACCCTAAAGATCTAATCTAAGCCATCCCAATCCTAGTGGACACCTTCCACTATCCCAGGTTGCTCCAAGCCTCATCCAACCTGGCCTTGGATATTTCCAGAGATGGAACAGCCACAGCTTCTCTGGGCACCCTGTGGCAGGGCCTCACCACCCTCAGAGAGAAGAATTTTTTCCTAATATCCAGTTTACATCTACTCTCTGTTAGTTTGAATCCATTCCCCCTTATCCTGTCACTCCACACCCTTGCAAATAGCCTCTCCCCATCTTTCCCATAGGTCCCCTTCAGGTACTGAAAGGCCACAATGAGGTCGCCCCAAAGCCTTCTCTTTTCCAGGCTGAACAACCCCAATTCCCTCAGCCTTTCCTCATAGCAGAGCTGCTCCATCCCCCTGATCATCCTGGTGACTTCTCTGGATACCTCCAACAGGTCCATGTCCTTCCCCTGCTGGGACCCCAGAGCTGGAGGCAGCTCTGCAGGTGGGGAAGTGTTTCTGTACAGATCCTCAGCAGTTTACAAGCAGCACCACATCAGCTGAAATTACCAGATGTAAAAACCACCAAAGATCCAACTCCAACTGTAGTTCATCTCCTGGCAGCAAGAGATGTTCAAAATGCAACTAAATACTGTTTTGTGGGCATGCCACAATGGTGGTGTAAATCAGCAGTGCCTGTGTCTGTACACCTGCCTGAAAGCCAAAACTAAGCCATGCCTGGAACAGAGGCTTTTGGGAAACAGCTTGATCTTGGGCCAAGAGAGGCATGTACGAAAATCTCCAACAGGAAAGCTCTTAGATGGATACTTCTAGCTTGGCCAGGGACAGGAGCAGAGACCACAGGCAGGCTGATGGTAGAAACAGTGTGTGTGGTGGGTAAGGGTTCCCTTTTCTCATGCTCCATTTTCCCATCTCCCTGTCCAAACCCATGGCACAGGACTATTAAGACTTATTTCCTCCACTATCCTTGCAAGGCTCTTTTTTGTTTTTTTTTTCCTTTGCAGATTGAAAAAGTGAAAGGGCATCTTTCCAGTCCCTGAATTATATACTAGGTTATTAAATCATCCCCAGATCTCGTTTACCAGACCTAATTTGAGAAAATACCTACTGAAAAAATCACTTGGTAGGCAGCACCAGCAGATGACCTTAAACAAGGTCCCAGCAGCTCCCAGGAGGTTTTTCTACAATCAGTTAAAACTATTTGTCAAGATGGTAAATACATGCCAAAAACTGATGGTCTCATCTAAGCACAGACTCCCTACTGCTGCTGGTACCACCCCTAACCTGGGGTAACATTGGCTGGAAAGTTTTCCAAAATTCCCTTGGATAGATAAGGATCTAGTTTTCCAGCATTAAAAAGGCAAGGAAGTCTGGCAACTTGCACCATAAAAAAAGCCCTTATAATTTCCTTTATTCTACTCTCTGCAAAATTCTCATGGGTCTTCAATGCACAACACAGGAAGCAAAATGAAACACAAATTCACTATTTCCCCTTTGCCAGCTGCTTTTCCTTGCAATGAAACTTCTTTTCCCATCATGTTTCCATCACAGATGTGCTGTGAGACTGGGCTGCTGCAGCACTGCTGCCCAGCCTGGCTTGCATTTTTTTGGAAGAGAGTGATAGAGAAGGCATAGTGAAAAGTGAGCCTCGCTTTGTTGGATTCTTTCCTGGATAAAGGCAGGAGTTCCTAGCAAACCCCACTGTTTGTGGCCAGAAGGTTCCCCTAGCCAAGGATGTGACACCAGGTCACTTGACACAGGCAGCTTAACAAAGGGAAAAAGCCCTCAGAGTTTACTCGTGCTCTTGGCTGAAAACAGGCTGCTAAAAACTGCACTGGAATTAAAGGGCATTGTAGTGTGGAAACTGAAATCTCATCAGATGTTCCACTGGAAAAGAGGAGGAGCAGCTTCTCCAAGCACGAGGCAGCGCTGCTGCTCCTGGAGCGCGGCAGGGAGCGAGAGCCAAGGGGCTGGGCAGCCCTGCCTGCCTGAACAAGACTCACTTCTCTGGATGCTGCTGAAACTTGCCACTGTTGCTGAAACCCTGGCTTTGACATGAGCTTCAGGCAGAGGAGATAGATGTGGGGCAGGAGAGATGACAGGGAAAAAGAGCACGGAGAGAGATAGGAGGGGAAAGGGGCTGCCTTGTTCCCAAACCTCTGCCTGCCCCATCCCTGGTGAAAAGGCCCCTTCAGCCAGACCTATCTGTCAGCCTCTGACCTGCCTTGCAACATTATGATGCTCTTTGATTTTATTCATTCCTGCTGGAGGTTTTGCTTAAATATAAACAGCAGAGCATTTCAGCCGGAATTAAAAAAATACAAATAAAAGAAATGAGAAATTCCCCAAGCCTCCAGGCACATTCTAAAACACATTAAAAAGGATACGACAGTACCAGCTTCATACATACCACAGCTGCAGTGATTCGCAGCAAAAGGAAGGAAGGTTGAATGTGCTAGTGTTTTGTTTTAAAATATGGCCTTCACATTCAGAGAGATCTCTACAACACCAAAACCTGAAGGAGAGAGTGAGAAATTCAGTGATTCCCACCTTTCCCTTGATATTTCTGTTTCTCCTTGTGCAGGGCAGGCTGGACTCCGGGAGAGCAGAAGCTTTTGTGAGGTCCCCAGGACTCTGGGAAACACAGGCAGCTTTACACTAGGATTTACAACCAGTAGGTAAAGATCAAGTCCAAAGGTGTTTTATTACTTGTGATGAGGGACTATCAAAGAAGCCACAGGCTACTTTGCCAACTGTTTGGTGCAACTCCTTTAGTTCTTACTGGCAACCCTATAAGCTATTGCTCTGTTTTTCTTTCCCCCTCCCACTCGTCTATCTTTCATCTTCCAGTCTCCAATATTAACTCAATTTCATGTTGGAAATTAATCTGCACAAATGCTAAAGAAGTTCAGCTGCTAAAAAAGAAAAACAGAAAAGAAAAAAGGCAGCAGGTCCTGACACACACAGGGGCCAGGATGCTACTCCAGCACTTTATCACAACACTGGTTGTGCAAACAGAAGATGAGTTCCTGAGTTCTTTTAAATGAGTCACCAGTAAAGGCAGAAAGCTTTTTTGCACAGATTTTGACATTCCTATTTTCTGGCTTGAAACATGGCCAAAGGATGAACATGGACGATTTTCTTTTGGTAAGCACAGGGCTTTAATGACATATCCCACCTTGTGACTAACAGTAATATCTTGGTTTCTTGATTCTTCTGACACAAAGACCAAACAGTATTGGAAACTGTGTATATTTACCATATCCTTCTGCTTTTAGCATTTTTCAAATACTGTCCAAAGTAGAAGTTCAGACTTGCACTGTGATTGGCACATGCACAATCACTGTGGGAGACAAAAGATTAAGAAATGTAAGCGAGTATTGACTGACACTTGTTTGCCCTGTGTGAAAATAAAGAGGCCTAGGCCAGGGCAGTTATGTGCTATAGCATCAGTAGAGATGGACTGGCTGCCTGTGTAACTTAAACAAAAATAGGGAGAGAGAGGTGGTCAATGCTGTTAATCTATACTGGAGGATTTAGAAGCAAATAAAGCTCTATTAATCTTTTCTAGCTTGTACATACAGATGTTTTACTTTTTGTAACACTATTTCAAGTTAAACCCAGATGGTGTAAATCAAGCTGTAATGCTCATTAAATATATTTTCAAAAAAGGCATTTATTCCATCCCTTCAGCATTCCAAGCAGTTCAGCAGGGCAGAGCACCCACCCTGAGCAAGGATTGCACATGGCATACTTGACTCTGGCAAGGGAACACAGTTCCAGCAGTGGCTCTCTGCAAATGGCTCCTGCAGCCAAGACTGGGACTTCCAGACCAGGAGTCACTGGTGTGTGTAAAATGCACCCAGTTTCTAAGCTGACAACAGCCACAAGTACTGGACCACCTAAGGTACATATTTTTAGAACCAAATACAATTTTTTCCTCTCAACAGAGAGTAACAAGGCATTTTGGGAACCAAAATGGAATCCTTAAAGTATTAACCATTTTTCTTCTTTTTCTTTGTAAATTGTACCTTCACCAAGAATTCTTCATGTTTATAAAACTGCCTAAACATCTTTTCCATGGATTACACTGTTTATAGTGACCATTAAATTCTGCACAGACCGCTATGTAAATGACCAGTTAAGCCTGAGCAAACATCCACCTTGTTTTTCCAATCCCACCATTACTTTTGCATTTACTCCTGTTTATCTGCTGTCTTGCAATGCCTTTTCTTGGCCTTACAACCACATTAACTTGCTCCTGCAGTCCTTTCTATAAGCAAATTGTTTAAAAGAAATACCTATGTTTTTATGTAATAAAATGTGAAAAAGCAAAACCCCAAAGACGCAGTCCAGTGTAAATCATGATGGAACACTGATAATAAACGAACCTTATTCATGCCAGATAAAACAACAAATCCTAATTTAACACACCAAATAATTTATCCTTTAGCCAGAAAGACACTCAGACATTCAAACAGCCGTCTTTGTACATATGGAGAAGCTGCCAAGTCTCCATACTTGAATGATCTCATAGACTCTGGAAAAAAAAAAAAAAGAAAAACAAAACATTTTACCATACTAGCTGAATACACAGGGGCAGAAAAGGACCAAAATGAAAGCATTTTAGTGGTCTGGGCCCTAGTACAGATCTGTAGACAAGTGTGGGGAAAAATTATGACCACAAAGTCACAGAGAAAAAACAGAGCTAACCAAAACCTTCTCTAAGTTTTCTGGCCTGTAATGGTGCTATCTATGAAGCAATGAGGAAGAACTACTCCTAAATATCTATTGCTATTGATCTTTCCCCAACTCACATCAAGCTTAACTCACACCTTTTTCTGAAACAAGGAAAAGAGGGACTATTTACAAGAGCATGGATTGACAGGACAAGGGGGAATGGCTTCACACTGCCAGAGGGCAGTTTTGGATGGGATTTTGGGAGGGAATTCTTCCCTGTGAGGGTGGAGAGGCCCTGGCACAGGTTGTCCAGAGAACCTGTGGCTGTCCCAACCCTGGAAATGTTGGATGGAGCTTGGAGCAACCTGGGATAGTGGAAGGTGTCTCTGCCCATAGCAGGGGGGTGGAAGGAGATGAGCTTTAAGGTGCCTTCCAACACAAACCATTCTGGGATTCTGTGAAAAGGTCTGCAGCAAATGATGACCACTGTTGGAGAAGTTAATGTGTAAAGGCAGTAAAGTTTTCCTCTGAATCATCAGGAAAAGGTGATCAGTTTTCACCTGCAATGCCTTTTCCTTTTGGTGTGAGCGTTGCTGAGTTAGAAGGGTAAGGAGAATGGGGGACAACATGGATATAAGCAAACAAAAGGACATTGATCCATGTGCTGCTGCCTAGGAGAAATATCTGTGTGCAACCCAGTCGGCTTGGGCTGAGGACTGAGCACAGATAGTTACTGAGCTCAGCTTGGTTCCCAGCTGTGTACACTGGACCTGATCCTCCACTTGGGTAAATTTCCAGCTCAATTAGGCTGTGGATGATGACAATTTTACCAGCTGGAGACTGGCTGCATTTGGGGTTTCCAGAAACACTGCGGTGCCTTTTATCGGGCAGCTGCACATGTGAAACCAGCTCAGAGAGATCACACGAGGTACAGCTTACCCTGCTCAGGTGAGACACAGGCAAGCAAAAATCTCAGGTTTAAACAGCAACTGATGTGTTTGGATTTCAACTTTGTCAGTTGTTAGGTCAGCATGGGCTGAAATTCCAAACGTGCCACATACTCAAACTCCCAGTTGACAAGAGAGACTTAAAACAGTCCGTTATTGAACTGAAAATGTGAATTTTCTTGAAGCCTTACATCCTGCTATCTACCTGTAACTCAGTATCTCCCTGTACTGCTGTTCATAAACCAGGGGAGCGACCTCAGATGGGAGAACCAACCCTGTCTCAGCATCTCTCACCCCACCTCAGCCTCTCCAGGCATTCACCCCCACGAGTGGGATGGCACGGGCAGAGCCATGTTTGGTGTGTCCGAGCGTGCAGGGCACAAGCCCAGCTCTGTGTCTGTGTGGCATGGAGCAGCCCAGCCCAGCCCAGCCGGCCATCCTGCCCCACCACACACCTGCAGGGACTCCACACTCAGCCCACAGCTCTGGAATCTCTCTCCCCAGTCCTCTCTGCATAAATCAAGCAGCAGGGAGGCTCAGAAACATGACGAATACGTTGGCTAGAATATCTCCTGCTGTAAAGACACAGGAGGAAGGGGGATACTAAACTAACCTTGCCTTGGATGGAAAAGCAGCTGGAATTTAATGTTCTTGGAAGCCAGCCCTGGCTGTTCAGACATGGATCTGCCAGGGAAGTCCCCAGCGGAGGCATCGCTCATACTCCAAAACTAAAACGTCAAGAGAAAGCCCTGGAAATCATTAAGCACTCTGTTCAACATTTCTTCAACAATCTCAGGCAGGGGAGGGGGAAAAAAAAAAAAAGCCTCTCAACCAGACAAATTCTCAGTGTTAATATAAAACAGAGGAGGGATCACCAGCAATCTGAAGTGGAATTTTGCTTAATTGTGTCAATCTGAAATGATTACAACATCAAACCAGCCTAAAAAAAAAAAAAAAAGACAAGAAGGAAAAGAACAGGAAGAAAGCCAGGAAAAGATAGAGAAACAGAAGTGTGTTTGGCCTGGCCTTTCAGAGTCTTCACTATCACAGCCCACCCTGTGCAACTGCCCTGCCCCAGCTACACCCCCCACACGTGGCAAATTGTGCTTGGTCACCAGGAACTCCAAACAGAAGGCAAAAAGAAAACCTTCCCTGAAGGAGAGCTAGCAGATCCCACAGAAGCTGTGCCTCACTGGCACAAGCCCCACTTGGAAGTACGTCACTACATTTTCCTAGGGTTCAAATTAAAAAGAAAGGAGGTAATTTTGCCATCTGCCACAGAAGCACAGCTCTAGAAAAAGTGTGTGTGAGTTTGAATCCTACACCAATTTAGACACACACCCCAAGCGGCTTTTATGAAAATACATTTCTGGAGTTTGTTCTTACCAGCCTTCCAGGGTGTGGGAATACTTTCTCACAGATGTCCTGCTTCTCCAAACACTTTGCTAGCAAGGTGCCTCCTAAATCACTGACACAGAGTCAGTGTGGAAATACACACCAAAGGCACCACCCCCTTACACTAGAAACACAAATGATTAAGTCATGCCCACTGAAATAACTAAAAACCCACTGGCCATTTTTGTAAGAAGAGAAGCAAACTTGGTAAGCAGCAGGTTAAACTGGATAGGGTTTTTTGTTTGATGTTGTCCTAAGAAAATAAGGTTCTGCATTTTATGAGTTGGGTAAACAGGTTGCTTATTGTTGGCTGATCCAGTAGGTGCCAGAAACAATTTCTCTTTTTCTGTGTGATCCAGAAAGCATTTGGCAATCTCTTTTGGAGAAAGCTGTATCAAGGAAAAAAAAAAAATCATTATGTACTCAAGTACCAGGCTCTCAGGAATCTGAGAGTGCTAACTAAGATCAGCTAAGTGCTCCACATTAGCTAAACTTGATTTTAATTTTTTTTTTCATTTGGGATCAGAAACGTTTTTTACAATGCTGGAAAACACAGGTAACAATGGTCCTACTGAGGACTGCTGCAGGCTGATGAAGCTGTTAACTCTCGTGGCAACAGAAAAATAGACTTTATTCTGTTGCCTGGATGCCTGGGCAGGTTCTGCCTAAAAAGCTGCTGTGGAGCAGATGGAAGGGGCAGGCTTTGAAGCAGGCTGGAAGAGAATGATCAGAAGGATCCCCAAAAGCAGCCTTGAGGGAAGCCTGGCACAGCCAGGCAACTTCCTTGAGGGCTGGGGAAGGAAAGACAGAAGAATAAGTCTGAGCTACTAGTGAGGATTCCCAAATTTGTTTATGCACATCTATTATTGGACACATTTCAGCAGAAAAGACAGACATTGCTTTAAGAAAAACACAACAAAATGAGAAACAGCCTTTGTGCATTGGGATGAGACACCTCTTCCTAAACCAGGCTTCCTAGCAGGAATTAACCATATTTATTCCAATATCTAGCAGCATACACTGAATTTAAGTTGACAGAAATAAAGAAGTTTTATCCTCCCACAAGTTGACTGCTATAGCAATTTCCATCTAAAGCAGCAGCAGATTACCAGGACAAATATATTCACAGGGATTTCCTGTCAAAAATCACTCTAATACAAACATATTTTAGTGGTAGAAGAGAAAAAAGCTCACTAGTCACACCAGCAAAATACTATTTCCATTTAAAATGAAAAGTGTGACAGCTCGAATCTAATGGAAATTAAAGTGTTGGCACTGTCAACTAACTGTAAACCACTTGAAAGCTTTGTTAATTTTTAATTTAAAAAATAATACAGGAACAGGACATACTGTCAATACTTTTACAGATCCAATCCCACTTTCCATGTGTGCTAATGGAACCCTTACAGTTCTCAATTCACATGACTGCAATTTGAGTTACCACAAGAAATGTGTTACGACTTCAAATCTTCAGCCTGATCTTTTAGGGAAAATTAAGAGAGCATTTTTTTATAGCTTATAACTAATCATACAAAGTTAATAGTACAAAATACCTGTTTTCCATTGTTCTGATTAATCTTTAATACTAACAAAGGAACCAGAGTCCAGCTTTGGAGAACTGTACCAAGTTAAAGTTTATTTTCAGCATAGCTGAGACCCCCATGATTTAAAGTAGGGTAAACAAAGGCTCAGAGGTCTTTGAAACCCCAGATTCTTTGATGTTCAGATATTGCAATGTGAATTCTCATCTTGCAAACTCAGATTTTGATAGAAGGTGTAACCAAAGGAAGCTCTGGGCTACTCTCAGTAAGTGGCAGGTTTCAGAGTTGCACCATTCCGGCCCTGCAGTACAACTGGACTCAGTATTTTGCACTAATACATTATTTTAAAAAGAACCTTTAGAAGGTTGGTTTTGCTTCAATATTTAACAGTCTGAGACTGTTCATAAGGGACCACAGCCCAGACAAGCCTTCTCACATTGCCAAGCTGTGCCTCGTGGCATTGCAGACACCTAACTAACAGTGGCATTATTTCATGGCCTGATTAAGCCCCACAAAAACTCCCATTTAGGGGTTTGCTCCCCACTGTTCCTTTGAGGACCTGTAACAGAAACTTGCCCTCCTTGATGGTATGAAACTTACCTTTTATCTACAGCCAGATTATACATATTTGCTCATGTGACATATTCTCTTATTTTAGATGTTTCTTTTCCATTTCTTGTGTTCCAAAATATGCGTAAAGAGCAGCTTCAAGTTTCACAATGTGGGAATAATACATTTTTGAAATACTAAAGTGAATTAGGAAGTAGATTTGAAACAGTAACATGACCTTAAAATATGAAGTGTTGTGTGCCTAAATTGCTCTTTTAAAGAACCATAAGAAATTAAAATTCATCTAGTTACCAACATTCAAAACAGCATTGACTTAATCCAATTTGTTATTTCCTTGCCAGCAGCATATTTTTACTTTAATCTTACTGCCTATTGCATTTTCATTGCATATCCTTGACACTGAAGGAACAAATGCTGGGTTGATATTATCAGAGCATTCAATGTCCTTATCTAACTAGAAGTGACAGGCAGAATAATATATTAAATTATAACATATTTATATATAATATTAATATAATATATATCCTTGCTTACCTAAAAGACTGGATGAGCTCAAGGTGAACCAGTCTGATGGATCCCAAAAGCCTCCTTTGGAAGTTCTTGTTCCATGCATGGCAGGAGGGAAAAAACCCCCCTGTATTTGCTCGTTTACATTCAGCACTGAAAACGCAGCACTTCAAGGATCAAATGGCAACACAAAGCACTGAGTTAGAGAAAATAATAAATGTATAAGCCCTGCAGGATTTGTGACCTCCTTTTACTCTTGCAAAGGATCAGAATATGGGGCTGAATTGAGAGTTTTGCATACTTTCCCTTTTAAACTTGGACCAAATAAATAATTTTTCCTTACTGCTTTGTTTGAATAAACTATTCTACTCATATTTCCTCTGGCCACTTTTATGCAGACAGACTGGCAAGAGGAACACAGAGCTACTCCTTCTGAGACTGGCAGGAGACTGAGCAGGAGCAGTGGGCTCAGTCATCCAAATGCATCATTAACCTTGGGAGCATTACTGATGAGCTATTGGAAACCCTTCAGCTCAGTGAGCCTTGTCTAGAGACTTGTTTTTATTTTTGATACTCTAAGCTTCTTTGAGTGCAAGAGATGGTTCTGTCTGCATGGAGCCCCACAAAATCCCTGAGGTTCCACCACAGACTCCCACCTACAGCCCTGGCACTACCAGGATTTAAATGATTTACCTTGCCCTGAATTTTTCTTGGGCTGACTGTCTGAGACACACAGCAAGATGGGCTGATGGGCTCTACCTCCACACATCATCAGTGTCAAAAAGTGATTTAAATCATGGTAGCTGATGGATTTTGGCTAGAAACACCAGAGCAGACTTGCTCTGACAAGTTCTTCCGTGATTATTTTATGCATTTATGACCCATTGGAAAGTGCACTGGATTTCATTGTCCAGCCTGGCAGTATTAGTGCTGCACAACACACACAACATTTACTCCTTCTCTGCTGTGCCTCAGTTTCTCCATCTGTAGCACAAGGACAGGATGGTACCAGCTCCCTCTCTGGAAGGCACTCAGACTGATGGATGAATCCCATGGGAAGAGCAAACATATGAGCTGCTTGCTGATATTCTGAACTGGGCAGTAAGGCATCACCACATTCTTGAGGAACAGCTTCCCCTGGCATCTTATAACCAACAAGGTACTGAATTTTTCAGCTTTGATTTGGACAAATGTGACTGGAAGAAGAGCAGCACAAGAGAGGATTTAAGCAAGATGCTGTTTACTAAATACTCCTTAGATACCAGAGCAGCAAGCATGGTATAGCTGTGCATAATGGCTAGGAGATAGATAACCAAAATGGCCATCTATCCTGAAATAGTTTCCTCATCCCAATTAAGGTCTCTGAAGGAACCTCACAAATGTCCCTCAGAATCTGAAGGGAACCCCCAAGACAGATGGAGAGAGACTATTTACAAGGGTGTGGAGTGACAGGACAAGGGAGAATGGCTTCAAACTAGTAAAGGGGCAAGGTGAGATGGGATATTGGGAGGAAATTGTTCCCTGTGAGGGTGGGGAGGCCCTGGCACAGGGTGCCCAGAGAAGTTGTGGCTGCCCCTGGATCCCTGGAAGTGTCCAAGACCAGGCTGGATGGGGCTTGGAGCAGTCTGGGACAGTGGAAGGTGTCCTTGCCCGTGGCCGGGGGTTGAATGAGATGACCTTTAAGGTCCCTTCCAATCCAAACCATTCTGTGATTCTATGAAATGAAATGCAAAGTTGTGTGCAAGAATCCTATGTGTTGACATTGCATGAACTATTTTAACTCCTAAAAGTAACAATATACAGATGTCTCTGACAAGATATGAATCAAGATTTAACACAAACCCTGGGGTATATTTCACATTGGCTCTGTGTTGGTGTGTTCACACCACATTCTTTCTGCTCTTTATCATCTTACAGCTTCTTTTCAAAGAAACCAAAAGATTAGCAGAAACATTTTCACTACTAAGCCATTATTCTATTGAGTGAAATTGAGAAAATGAAACTGTAAAGCTTTCAATACACAGAAGTCATCAGGAGTCAGAACTGGCTAGAAATTCACTCACTGTATGTTTACTCTTTCCTCTGAAGCCTCTGATAGAAGTGTCAGAGACAGGGAATTAGAACAAAGGCAGTGTAACATCACAGAATTTAATACTGATGGGGACCTGATTACTGAGGTGAGAGTGACTCAGGTTTGGTAACTCCTATACACAGTATTTTGGGTACGTAATTCTAATCAGAAGTTCATAAAATGCTTGCCAACACCAAACATCCCCAAATCAAGAAATTATAATAGATCATAATTACCCCACTTTGACTGTCTTGCTTTGAGTAAGTTTTAAGATTCATGTTTATACTCATTAAAGAGAATCCTGCTGTTCCAGCACCAAGAACTCAGGGTTTGCATTTGCTTTTCCCAGTTCTATGATGACACGTTACTGAGCTACTCACACCACCATCAGTTTGTCTCTGAGCCACTGCTCTGGGACTGCTCCTGTAAGAGGGAATGGCTCCCTCTTCTCATGAGCTGTTTCAGTATTCCAGTCACTCTGGAACATGACAGCAGATCTGCAGAGTCAGACAGTGAGAAACACAGGCCACAGTTTACCCTTGGCTGTCTCGTGCCATCTCCAACAAGCAAGGCTTTGGTTAAATGTTTAGCTGCTGTATTATTTGACCTTAGAACAATTCAGCTCCTTATCCCTTTTCCACAATGAAAGTGACACATTTTCCTACCTGAAAAGAAAATTAAAGACAGATTAGTACTTGGCTGCTGGCTGTGTTCTTGTACGAGGTTTCCCTTTAGCTTAATAAATGGCTTGGACTCGTTTTGTGTTTTGATACACATAAACCCCACACTTTTTTAACCTGAAAAGAATATGCTTTTATTTTGCTCTTTGCAGATCTCCTTTGAGCAGGCACTTTCCAATGTTTTAGAATTAAAACAGTATCATTTTATACGCTGGAATTATTCATCAGGTGCTTGACATGCTCTGTCACACTCTATACACATCATAGAAAAACCACTTCTCTTACAGAGCAAGATAAAGACATTCAGTAAAGGCAAGTTTTGCACAGAGTCTTGTACCAGCTCAGGGAGACAAGCAGAAGTTTTTATTTTGGATCTGCATTTTGTCCTTAAGTACCAAATTGAACTAAAAATGGGAAACTGAATGAGGCAAAGATAAGTATTACCCATGTAAGGATGTATGTTTCAGTATTAATGCTCAATTAAAGCAAAAACCTAATAAAACTAAGAAAAATATTACTCACAAGTTAGAAGCATGGATTCAATCTTCTGTATTCCATTTATTTGTTGATATAAAAACCATAACCCTGCTCTGTTCTGTCAAAGCGTGTAGGTTATGCCAAAACAGTATCATCTGTTTACATCTGGCTGTCTTCTGCTCACATTTTTGTTACCTAACATTCTCACTTAGAAAAACTAATATTAAAAAAAGGGAAAAAGATAATCTTCTTTCAGCTGGCTTATTTCATACATCTGTGGTCTGGTTTCTCTGTTTTCCCCACAGATGTGAATCCCTCCCCCAGCACTGTGGCTTCTTCCCATGCAAAATGTAAAAAAGGCAAACTGAAGATGAAGTTACAACACCAAGGCAATTTCAATTCTTTCAAATCTTACAGTTTCAAAAAGAACATTCAGTTGGTGGATTCAGCATATACACCTGGGGAAAGAGAGCAGAAGTATATCTGGAATGAAAATCATTCCAGCTGGGAAGCAAGGAAGGGATCAGGTGCCTTTCCCCCCACCTCTCTTCTCACTCTGTGGATTTGGAGGCCATCTCCTGTAAATGGCAGCCTGAGAGACAAGAACATAAGGAAAGGGGCAAAAGGAGTCCTTGACATGCTCCTTGACTTGGAAAAAAGATAAAATTAAAAAATATGCTGAAGACTCTCACTCCAACCACTTCTATCAGGCTCTGCAGAGGTGCTGCAGCCTTTCAATATGTAAAGGCAAGAAAGAACCTGACTGACAGAAGTCGAACATGAATACAGAGCCAGTGTACAGTACACAGTGTTGCTGTGGACAGAGATGCAGTTCAAATAGGGGAGAGAAAGCATTTTCCAAGAAGGATCTGAACTAAGAACCTCTTTGCTCTGTGCCTCCCACCTTGCAGAGTGTGGAGTCAGCTTTCCAATTAATAAAACAGCTTATCTGAGAATGTTGGCCATGAAACGAGCATCTTTCAAGAGGGGAAGAAGAGGGGAAGNTCACCAGCTCATTAATTTTGTGTTTCGTTTGACACTATTGAGCACAAAATGTTTTTCAAACTCAGTAATCTGGAAATAAGAAAAAGGAGAGGGTTACAAAAATCTACTTTATTCCTTCTCTCTTTGTAAATACATTTGAAATGAATGGTTCCATTAAGGAGAAAAGGCAAAGGAGCACAAGGCTCACACTCTGACAAGCATTTCACAGCCTGACCCCACAGCATTTCCCCCAGGGCTGTATGATCAGTAAGGCTTCACAGCATTACAAAGGCACAGAGAGTAGGGAAGCAACACCAAACAAAGAGCTAAGGAAATACAAGGCTTTGCATGCTATTCATTCATTCTTAATTTTCAATTTATCTTCCATGTAGTTGCTCCTTAAGAGCCAATCTGCCTGATGACTGCTTTCAGTGAGTTTAAATTTACCACAGCTTTAAGTATAGAGACAACAGGAAAAAAAAGAAGTGATAAACTACCAAGGAGAGAAAAACCACATCATTTAACAGAACGATCTCTGAGACCAGACATATATTTCTTCAATGAACTGTACTTCCTTGCTAGTCTTTAGATTTCTTTTGCACCAGTGGACAACTGTATCTTTACATGCTTCATTTCAGAGGTTCATTGCCACTAAAATTCCACCTGATCTCAGCACCATTCCAAAAGACAGTCAAATTCCACATTGCAAAACCTAGCTGGAGTTTGGATGCAGTTTTTTAAATGAGAAATTAAAACTTCAGACACAGGCCATCTTTTAAATCATTTATTTCAGTAGGAAAGATTTTTGAAACCTGTTCTTAAATTCAATTAAACTAGCTTATGCAAACACACAATTTTCACACACACACACACAGAAAAAAGTATTAAAAAAGGTGAAGGAAGAGGCTCGAGGACAGCCAAACTGCACATCCCTCAGGGAGATCATAGTGCAATCCCTCCATCCCTGAATGCCTCACACCAGCAGGGAACATTAAAAATGGCTTGTGTTTACTGCATGACACCTTGATCCCCCTTCCAATGATGGTTGGTCCTTACAGGATTATTATAAAACACATCTATGTTTCCTGGTGCTTTTCTCACTCCAGTACAGTAGTTTTTGAATGGGTACACTCCTGCACACGAGGAACCAGAAGTGCCAGTAAACCAGGCACCCCAGAACCCTTTATTTCAACATTTAACTGATTTATACTGCTTGTCTGCTTTGCAGTTTCAGCTGTGAACAGCGTTGGAATGGTAAGAAATTACTTCAGCAAACACACATGAAGGCCAGAACCCACCCGAATAAAGAGAAATAATAATAATCAAACACACAAAGGAAACGGAGTATTTACGGTGGTTTTAATCACTCAAGAGCAAGACCAGGCTACCAGCCAGAACCATGCCATGATCTGCAGGAACTTGCATTTCATTACATTTTATACACCTTCTTTTCCTTAGCAACTTAGTAACTTGGAGAAAACTTGTCAGCTCGGTTCTGCAACAGCCAGAGCTACACCAAGTAATTTGTATTTTCTCCTTTGACCTTTCTGGTCTCTTTGAATATTCTTAGAAAGCATAAGATTAATTTTCAAATTAGCCTTCCAACATCTGAATTTATAAAAAGACTAAAGTAAAACTGCTGTGTTTTTATAAGGATGTATTCCAGGAAAACAAATATTTACTTGCTTAAGAATAACACATTCTTTCTTTCATTTCCCCTTCCAAAGCTTCTGAAGCCTTTGCTGCTAAAACAGTCTCTACCAGTTGTTTCAGTGAAGGACAGTGCTCCCTACACAGTGTTGGCACTAGAAATACAATATACAAAAATGAGCTTCTGGGATATTAAGACTAAGATTTATCCAAGCCTCCTCTTTCCCCAAACAGTTTTTTCCTGTGGTGTTTGTTTATAACAAAAAGCTTGCAAGATAAATCATCTCCTAAGAATGCTCCTCAGTGTTTACATCAAAGTGAGACAGACAAAAGCAAGCTCCTTTCTAATAATATGGTCTAGACCATGACTTGGACTATGCTCTTCATCCCCCCCCCCCCAAATGACTAAATCTACTCAAGAGACATACCAAATAAAAATAAGTTAATTTTTAAGAGGTCTGAGCTACTTCTGATAAAAGCTGAACAAGCCCAAGCTACCAAAAACTTCTGCATTTGTTCCTAAAAAGAGGCTATTCAAATACAGAAATAATACTAAAGCAACTCAAGCCACAGCTATTTTACACTGACCAAAACAAGTGACTGCTGCAGAAATGCAATGGCTGTCAGGAATGTCACCCCTTGGAACACTGAGGACACAGCCTGCAAGTCTGCCATGGTGGGACTCACCACTGAAATAAAGGAATTGGTCTTCAAGTTAATAATAAGGCACTGACAGAAGTCCTCCTCAAATCCTAGCACTCACCCTCTTCATGCACTACAAATTAGAATGATGGTTTTTAAACTAAGGGATAACCCCTAGGAAAGAATTCCATGTCCACTCATACAGATCCTTTCGATGAAAACTTTCCCAAGCCAAGCCACCTTATGAACAAGCTGCTTTTAGAGCAAAATTAAAGAAAAAGGCTAATATTAAAGAATAATAACAAAACTTTCACAGCTGTCTCCTTGTAGGAAGAAGAGACAATTCACTGATGTGATTTAGTACCAGTCTTGGGGTCTTGATGCTGCAGCAGGCAGCACTAAGAGCTGGCCATGAATAAGGTTGGAACTACTAGTGCTGGTGAGTTAGAATACCAAAAAAATGAAAAGGAGAAGTAATGAAGAAAAAGGCCACTGACAGAGCCAGAAGAAAAAGCATCCCATGTTTTTTACCTTGATTTGGACAAGATTTGTAACAGTTAATCAAAGCCATGAGATCAACTTGCCTTTTGTCAAAAGAGACCTTCACTTCTCATGTGCCCCAGCAGCACAAAAACCTGCAACTGCTGCTGCTGGGAGAGAGAGGATTTGCTGTCACCATGTGTTATGTCTGATACTAATAGAGGAGGACTAGTGTTGAAAATATAGAAATGCAAATACAAGAGGCTGATGTTGCAAGAAGCATGAAATTTGATGAATTTATTTCTAGTGAGGAGTAGATAACTAATAAAACCCTGATGTGTTTTTTTATGCTTCCTTTTGCTTCCAATATGTTTTCCAGTGTGCATACTTCTCTAAACACGATTTTAAAGCTGGGTGCTAAAGCTCATTCATTAAGTATTTATGTGACTTCATTTAGTATTTGTAGTTTTAATGCCTATAATGTGCACCTAAATACTTAATGAATCATAATAGCTTGAGTAATACTCCTCTGGCATGAAACAGACATTTAAAAATGAAAAAGTGTCTGGGATGAGCTATGTTTATTCAAATTACCAGAATTTTTTAAAAATAAAAGTTATAACAATTATTTGCTTTCTAAGGACACTGGAATAGAAGTCAGGTTTGAAAATCCTAGCCAAAAGTAGCAAAGATTAATTAGATAAAAGGTAGCACTAAGGAGTGCAATGCTATATATTTTTAATGCAATGCACCAATTTCATAAACCAGACATTCCCTGTTGCTTAATCTTTCCCAAAACTTTTAGTTTAGCTAAAAGGCTGGTTATCAGTCAGCAGATAATTAATATTCATATTTGAAGTCTTGCTAGAAGAGCTACTCTAAATAATTTTTGCTCAAATGCAGCCAAAACAAGGAATTGCAAGGGGCATCTTTAGTTTCAAAATCAAAACATTAAGGGATAAAGTGACAAATATTAGCTGAAGTGGTTCAGCAGTTATTAACAAGATAAACAATTAGAGCAACACATTAAAAATGAAAATCAAAGAGAAACTACCAACTGTCTGAAGCAGTCTGGATGACAGTCTTACCTGAACACCATGAGCTTGCTGCTCTCCTTGTTTTCTCAGCAGTTTCAGTTAACTTTTTAAGCTCCTCTTTTTTAAAAAAAGAGCATTAGTACATTCTTTACAGTGTGTCATTTAACTTTTCTGAGTCTCTCCACGGCTCAGCTGAGGCAGTTTTCCCTGAGGGAACAAACCCAGCAGCTCTTTCTGAGCACCATTTATCTCAGGCTCCAGAAATGTCAGTGTTTGTGAGTTGCCCTGTAGGACTACGTGGCCATAGACAACAGGAAAGTACTGAACTACTCACTGTAACAAGTGCCAAAAACACTTCCTGTGCTGTCATTACTCACTCCAGCTTTTCTGGCTACACATTTTAAGAAACTCCTCCTACAATATTCAATCTCTCCCACAAAAACCTGGCAGATCTGAGGACAGAAAACAAGGAAGAGTAGGAGGCCTAAGGATAATGAAAGCTGGTAACAGCAACAATTCATTAAAGGATGATTTGTGAATTGTTTTCCCCACCATTCTCCTACCATAAAAACCTAACTCAAAACAGCTGGACAAATGCAAAAATCCAGTAATAAATGACATGTCCTGACCTGGCTCTGTCCTTAGCAAAGCTGAGGGCTGTCAGGCTGTGGCTCCCAGTTGCATGTTTCCTTTCGCTAACAAAAGAACAGATACAGTTATGCTGCAATGAACCTAGAATAGCTTATTGAAAAATTCAAAATCCACAGGCTATTATCCATGATGCTTAAAAAAAGGGCACAAATTGTTACAAAAGCCCAAACACTTTGTCACTGAGGAGAAAGACACATTAAGTAAGTTTTAAAACGGAAAAAAACCAAACTCAAGTTGTGCAAAGTCTACTAAAGTAACACTGCTGGCTGGCAGGATGTTGTCTTTACTACACACCCGAAGTGGGTAAACTTGGGAGATGTGTCAGTTGGAGAGGGATTCAGCACAAGCAACCCCTCCCCAAAATTCATAACTTCAGAACAGACTATTCATTCCCCATATAAAAAACAGCAACAAAAGAACTCCAAGGGGAGCCAAATTCTCATAGTCCTTGTGGTGTAATTACAACAGAAGCATCCTTCTACTGTTTTTCTTTCTACCAAGAGCCAATTCAGAACAATTCTTGGAAACATAAACCACCCTATTACCCTCTACATCACCAAGTGGTTGGGGTTTTTGTGGTTTGTTTTGTTTACTGTGAGACTGGATTATCCTTCTTTTTGCCTGCCAGAAATCAAAAATCAATCATTTCCATTACGTGAATAATTTGACTCTGGAAAAAAAAACCCTCAAATGTGAATTTATAGGCTTCTACTCGGATGCAATAAACAAACTATACATTTTCAAAATAACAAGTACTAGTAGAAACCTTTATTAGACAGAGAACTCTGAAACAGACTGGTAGGTAGCTTGTTTTTGTTTAAAAAGAATTCATGGTGGAATCTGCAAGCATATTTACGGTCACTAAACCACAATGTCAATGGAATAGTTACTACTTTTTCACAGACTTCAAAGTTCCAATATCAGAGTCATATTTTGGACCATGTTTCCTTGCTTTACAAAGATCATATTTTTGAAGATTAAAGAAAGACCAATCATCCAGGAAACTAGGTGACGTCAAGGAAACCCCAATAAAGCAAGAATCAAAGTCTTAAGCATCAAACACACACATAAAGCACAGCTCCCTTTTTACAACCATTATGTTTTTCTCTGTGAGTAATTTCAGTGACCAAGAATGATTCCTGTCAAGGATGGAATTTTGATGGCCCCACACCTTTTCTCTCCTTAGGTTATCCTACCTTCTAATAAATTAGTTAATTGCCTGAAGATCAAAAGAGCTTCTGTATGTAAGGTCTGCTTTAGGCCATGTTATCAACACCACACAACGTCAACTACTTTGACCAAGACAGATACTAAAATCAATTATTGCCAAATGAGAACATGAAAGCTTGAAATTGTGCCTCTATCTTTTTAAAATGTCCATCTGAAGTGATATTATGAAACACCACACACTAACAGTGGTCCCTAACTGATAATTAGCAGACACCCAAAGTCAAACATCTCAGTGAGCTGTACCCAGGTGTTGGTGTTTTGTCATTCAGCTTTTCTGTGTAGGACAGTCACAGGCATAGAAACAAATGGGATGAAAACACTAAGTTCTGACCCAACAGTGCTTTCTGTTTTGTCTCATACACATACCCCCCTGACTGCCCAAAACACGTGTTTTTAACCAGGAATTAGGGCAAAACGTACCAAATTGATTTTTGGCTCAGCCTCTGTGCCAGTGTCGGAGTCTGGCTCCCATACAGGACCAAGGTTTGCAAGCTCAGTGCTGCTCTGAACTTGCAGTTGTGTTACACTTCTTATAGGTCTGAGAGAAATAACACTGCTCCAGGATCTGTGCCTGGGACAAGCTCCCCTCCAGGCCTGCTGGTATGGCCTAAACAACATCTCCAGAACATGTAGTACCTTTTACCTGGTTCATACACAGCTTCTGATACAACTCTTAAATACCAGTTTGCCTGTTTTCTTAAGAATGCCTAAAAAGGTGAGTTATTTTCAAAATTAGTATAAAGTTAAAAGAAACTCAAAACTAGCTACAATCTATTTAACTCAAGCACAGCACCGCCAGAAGTTTCACACACACTATTTGGTGTTTCATGTTGTTTTTCCTTTCACTCTTTAAGGCAGTGGTTTCCACAGGTCAGTTCTGAGAACGTAACAAAGCATGGTCCATGGCAATTCATGTTGCAACTCCGTTTTTAATTTGGGGCATTCCACTCCCCAGCCATTAGTGGTTTTGTTCAGGGCTCCAGAGTTCAGAGATCGAGTTGACAGGTTCTGTTCTGGCACAGAATACAGCTGGCACATTTTTCATTAGGACCTTGTTCTCAATTATGAGATGGTTCAAACTGTTCTTTTTTATTGTTTTGAATTTGCCCGTTATTCAAAGGTCATCAAGTTGGCAGGAACCTGAAAACAAAAATATAAATGATAGAAGAATTTACTTCAGGTAGTCACTACTTGCATTCAACTATTTCACAGACTAGACACCTTGTTGAAATGCACATCATTCTGTCTTCAAAAAAGGGGAGAAGGAATGCAACTATCATCCAGCAGTAAAAATATACTTAGAGCTGTAGAAAGCCCAGGTATAATAAAAATATTAAACTGCTATGAGGTTTATAATTTTCTTATATGGCCGTAGAACTTCCTAATTTCGATGACATTTAAGATTTAAGTTGTCAGCAAAACAACCTTAGCATGATAAATCTCACCTCTGCTAGACAAGGAGAACCCACTCACCTGAGCCCCAGCTAGAAAATTCTTGGCACACAGATGAGTGACTGAAGTAGGCCCATTAGTCTTTTTAAGACTAATTTTTAAAAAATGAGGCATAAACACTTGTTTGGGCTTTTCCCATAGCAAACCTGAATGCCTATTGCAGATACCACTCCCCTTCATGAAGATTAAAGCTAATGTTTGCAATATATTAGTTTATATCCCCACTTTCCCTCCATCAGGAATCTGTCTGACAGCAACATCTCTCATTTAGTCAGGTTATTAAAGAGCCACCACATTGCTGATAACTGTCAATAAATAGTCGGTTTGGTCAGATGTGAATCAAGCATTTCTTGCTTTGCATTTACCATTTACCTGGAGAAGCAAGAATGCTCAACTGGGCTAAAGCTGCACCATTAAAATCACAAATAGTATCTATTAAAATAGTTCTTACTATTTTTCAGCTACTACTATTAAACAGACTAGGTGTTTATATTCCACTGAAAACATTTAAACATCCAGTTTTTCTAAGGCAATTACACTGTTAACAGTAATAAACAGTATTGCCAACCCTTACTGAACCAGAGCTGTCTTTAGAGGACAGTTTTTCACCACTTACTTGCAAACTCTTTGCCACTATTTGCTACTATGCCCACTTTCTCCAGCCAGGAACACAATTTCTCTCCTTTCCACTGTCTCAAATACACATTCACAGGAGTTTCTGCAACCCTCCTTACTTCTCAAGATATCTCTTAGAGGCAGAATTGAACAAGAAAGCACATCAGGATCTGGAACAGCCTTTTTGTTTCCCCTTGAAACTTAGTAGGATTTCTGCTCTGGGAACTCCATAAACAAATGTGCAAAGAGAAGGAAGAGTTCAGGGAGACAAAGTAACTTAAAAAGGATTTTGCTGAGGAAAAAGGTCAGTAAGAATTTATATGAGAACTGCATTTAATAGGAGTTGGAGCAGTCTTATCTTCCTTTTCAATTAATCGAAAATGCTACTTTTGCTTTCAAAGACTGGAGAATGTACCAAGGGCTAAACGACTTTCTATACATTTTAGGAATACAAATTACATACACAGCAGAAAATATGTATGTCCATGACCTGAAAAATGGCCCTTCAGGAGAGTTATCTGGAATTGATATTGAATGCTGCAGTTTACAGCTTTTTATATAATTGTGAAATAGCCATTTTCAAATGGGCAAGACAAAACTGCACTCAGACAGGTATTTTAGAGCATTTCTTGCATTTCCCCAGTTGCTTTAAATTAGTCTCAAGGTAGCCCCAAATCTTCATTACTCCAGAAGCTCTGAGGACTTGTTTGCAAAGGGCCCAACAGAAAAGCCAAGGCAAATCAATCAGCACATGAAAGGGGTGGAGAGGCTGCTCGGAGAACACACAAAGCCCTCAGTGACAGCTTGGTCAGCTCAAAGATCCATCAGTTCTGAGCTCTTAAAAGCTCTTTCCTTTTCATTGTCTTGCTCTCACCTGTTGTCTGTTGCTTTGGCAGGCAGCACTCAGGTGTTTAAACCAGAGCATTGCATTCATTCTGTTTCCAGCTTGAAATTTATAGGAATTTCCTAAGAAATAGAAAAAAACCTCATGAAGAAACATAAACAGTGCTCCTTTTTAAACACTTAATTCCCACCCATACTCAAGTACCTCTAAATTGAAATATTATGAGATTTATTAATAGATGGTCCATATAACTTTACACTTTGTCTGGAATAGCTGCAACTGCTTGACCTATTGAAGAAAAGTTTCAGCTTGCCCCTCTTCCTTTCCAACATTCTAAATTTCAACTAATGCCTGTGTCAACTGGGAAAGAACAAAACATCCCTCAAAACAAAAGTGGTTCTGTTCACTGCCATTACTGCAATTGGTTTGTAATATCACGATTTTTTAAACGAAGTGCAAGATATCACTGAAATGCACCCTGGAAAGCTACATTTCAAAATATCTGAAAATCACTCCTAAATGTATTGATACATTTCAGACCAGTATTTTCAGTGGCTGGAGTTACACAGCGCTTGTTTGGGTTCAGGAAGGTCAAGTGTTACAAAAACATTTCAGATTGCTGTTGCAGAATTTAAGCTTACAAGCACTCACAATTTATACGTAATATCAGTGGTGTTAGGAGAGATGTTTGGAAATAAAATGTACTAAGACTTGGAGCAGACAAAGCAATAAATAATTTTAAGCTCCTTTATCAGAACTTCTAATAATGTTCTTTCTGCACAATTTGAAGTGCTATGGAAAAGTAACATTTTCTTCAGAGTTTTAGCTGAAAGCAGGCACTGTGTTGGAGTAATGGACATCCACAGGCTTCTACACATAACAATCAAGATCTCTGAGGGCTTTTTTCTGGTAATAGCACTACATTTGAACAGATGGTTTGGGTTTTCATTTTCATTTGGAGAGAAGGGACAGCTCAAGCAGCTAGTCTTAGCTGAATCTTTTTTTTTTATTATTGTTACTTACATTTTCACACATGTGAAAACGTCTCGAAGCTCTAAATATATTTTAAACGAATACAGCTGAATACTTCCAATTAAAATCACATCTGGGATTGTTAAGAGTTTGGAGAGTTCTTACAACTCAGTGAAGACTCTAAGGATTCTCCATGGGTTGTTGCTCCCATAGCATTCTAAAGGTGAAAATGACACGTTGGTGAGCAGCTGAAACTGCTCAGATGTCACCTTTCACTCGCTCATTTAGTTGCTGACAAATGACCTCAGCAAAGAAAATGTTCATCCTGGGAATCAGTGCACTGCTTACCCTTCTCAGAATCAGTCAGTAAGAAGAGATCTGGATGCTCAGGGTCATCTGCCATCATCACCATCCAGCCCACCACTGAGACGCTCTTACTTGGCGTGGATTTGAACTGGAAATACAGAGATGAAAATGGAATTAAAACAAGAGGCCAGATCTACACAGAACAAGTACCCAGCAGGGCATTTCCTCTCAGTGGCACTGTTAAAGACTGGGTAACTTCAAACGAAGCAGAGCACCTCACAAGATTAAGAAAATGAACAAAGGTTGTATGAAATTAGTGAAAACAGAACTTAAGACAATGAATTATATTCAAAACAAATTAAAAGGAATATCACAATCTGCAAAAGCTTGTTAGACATCTAATCCACACTGCATGGCTACAGCAGCATTCCTCACCACATTAGCTCACATTTCAATGTACATTATAGCTCAAAAGTGTATTAAGAAATGCAAAGCTATTCCCTCCACTGTTCACAAACAGAAGAACTGAACTTACCTGTGCTATAACTATTCACCGTTAGCATGCAGTAATTATTATAATACTTTGTAATTATACATAACATGAGTCCTGGGGACAAGATAACACAACTGTGTAATTAAATATGATGACCTGATGAAATAAATGGATCAAGTGAGGATGTAAATTCAATAAACAAATGCCCAGAAATGGGCAGTCATGTTCATTTATCAACAAGATGTTAAAAATGATGGTGCTTTCCTATTTCAGGTGTTATTCATGGATTGACAGGTAACTTAGGCCTAAGCATAACACTTCTTTTGCTACACCAGTCCCTTTCCTGACAGCTCCTTGACCCCACTGTTTTTCATTCACCTGGTCACAGTATTATTTTTTTCTTCTCATGCTTCTCTCAGTTCCAGGCTCTACTCACCCATTCAATCCAACTTATCTCCAAACCATAAGCTTCCTTTCTCCCTGGCCTTCTTTTTTACCTATTAGTAGATCCACCCAACTCAATTCTCCTTGCTTGCTCAGGCAGTCCCATCCACACCCCAACTCCTAATTCATTCAGTTTCTCTCATGTCCCTGGCTGCCAGGTCTCCTCTTCCCATGTTCTTGGGTCCAACAGAGACTCTTCCATCAAGCCCTGCACTCTCACCCTCTGCAGAGCTTTTCCTCACTTCTCTGCCCAGAAAGTCTAGTTCTGGTATATGCTCATCCTCATCAGATGCATCTTCCTCCTATCCTGTGAATCCCCATTCCAACCTCTTTATTAGCACAGCAATTTTCATCTCTCTTTAATTGCATAATTAGAAATAACAAAACATCCTTGAGATTGCTATGGCTTGAAGTCATTGAAATTAATCTATAGTTCTAAAATACTTTTATTCTTCATGCTAATGTGTCATGTCAACCCACTACATAACACCACAAGGCAGATGCACAACATTAAGCATCAAGTTACTTTTGTTTAATTTTAGAACAATTGCTTTAGTATTACAATCCTGGAACTCTGGTTCAACCAAGGAAAGAGCTACTGGTAGTAAGTTTGAAGGTACCATGAGCTAAGTGAGAGTTTATAAGAATGTTCTCTGCATGGGAATACAGTTGCTTTATAAATAAAATTCCACTGCAAGTCTAATGTCAGTTATTCTAATCTATGCCACAGATCAACTGAAGACCTGGAAGGTCACAGAATCATCACAGAATCATCACAGAATGTTTTGGGTTGAAAGGGACATTAGAGATCATCTCATTCAATCCCTCTGCTACAGGCAGGGACACCTTCCTCTAGACCAGGGTGGCCCAAGCCCCATCCAGTCTGGCCTTGAACACTTCCAGGGATGGGACAGCCACAGCTTCTCTGGACAACCTGTGCCAGGGCTTTACCACTCTCACAGGGAGGGATTTCTCCCTAATATCCCATCTAACCCTGTGAAGCCATTGTCCAGGTAAATTTATCTGTCTGGGACTTGCACAACTGGCTACATTTTAAACCCCAGTTTAAAATCCATTAGAACTTGGAATGAACAAATGTTAGACCAGTAGTTAAAAGAAAAAACATTTAAACCAAGTTCAAAATAGTTTAAGAGTCCAGGCTCTTTGTATACACACTAAAGTTAAGTAACTCACAGAGATGGACAGATGTGGTTAAGCCTCAAAAGAGGAGGAGGTAAATGATAAAGCTCTATCAGATAAGATTTCATACAGTGAGGGCTGTAACTCCTTATCAAACAGAAACTGAAATTTCTTTGAGGAGGCAATAAGTAATGTCAGTCTGAAGTGAAAATTAAGGCATTTCATCTGAAAGAAGGAATAAAGACAAGAAAAGGGAATAAAGTTAAGGATATACCTTATGAGTTCTTTAAGAAAAAGGAAGTGTATATAAAGGATTCACTATGGACTCACTGACAACACTGCTTCAAAAAGTATGATGACACAACACTTAAAAGGGACCTGCAAAATGCAAACTTCCAAGGAGTCCTAAAGCACTAATAGGTCCTTTTCAAAGAGATGGAAATTTGAGTCACAAAGCAGTTATAATGGATTATAGGTCAAAATGTACCTTTTAAACAACACTTATTTCTAGATGGAAATGTTGTTCCATGTTGTTCATGGAAACAACACTTTGGGCTTTCCTATCTTAGTTGTATATCCCGAAAGGTATCCAATATGTGACACTGCCATGCAATCCAAACTGCTAGAGGTCCTTGCCTTTTCTTTTCACTCAAAACCATCAGTTAATCATGGTGCTTCTCCATAAAATGAAAAGCTCCACACAAGGAAAGTGTTTCCTGTCAGCATCAATCCATCATCCCTTGAAACACATGTCAGCTTTCCATCCCTTTGCTCAGCTGGATTTATATTCCATGTTTACACAGTCCCCCAGGGCAGCTCATTCTCTGTTGATGCACAGACCCTTGCTAACAGCAAGTCTGCTTTGTTAACATGAAGGGAATGAAAGCTTCATTGTAATTTAATGTTCCTGGTTCCTATTTGCTTTTTGTAATATAGGCCACTGGAATGACTCTTATTATACACATGGAAAACTGCACAGCTCTGGCACTAGGCTTCACATAATTGATTTTTGCTGTTGCTGTTGTTCTGAGCTCAAAGGCTTTTACAAGTAAATCTTTGAATCAAAAACTCTGAATTAATACGTGAACAGACTTCTCACTCCAACATTTTGGCACCTACAAATCTCCTCCTCCACATCTCCTGTTGAGATTCTACAGCTTTCTAGTATTCAAATAATTTTCTCAGTGGCTGAACATCCTTCCCAGAATGACAGCATTCTTCATCAGGGTATTTCAGTGAAAGTGCCTGAGCCACAAGTACCAAGTTTTCTAGACTGCAAGTAAAACTATCTAATTTTGATTATAGCATGCAATAGAAGGCTTAGAACTTGTCAGGGTTTGTGCTCAAGCATGAAGCATAAAAAGTCTCTGTTGCTTTCAGAGTACCTACAAACACAGAAAAATCTCTCGTGCATGCTGTGTTGTCACAGAAATTGGCAAGGCTCTCAGTCCCATCACTATAAACATTTTACAGGTGTATTCACATTTTTCAAAGTGCTTATTTTAAGTCCAAGTTCAAGTGGCTATTCTTACTGTTGCCCTTTTCTACATGTGCACAAATGCTACAGATTTTCACCGAGGCTTCTCTGTGAGTTCCATTTCGGCATATGAGATAAAACCATTGTCCACGCACTCCTCTCAGATTGTGCTGTACTACATCTCTGGGCTCTCAAGTTCACGTGCTTATTTATAGACAATTCTCCATTACTGTAATAATAACTGAAACCTGTTCACTAGTACAAGTCAATGCTAATTTTATGCTGTTACTCTTAGGAGATCCAGCACACGATACTGGATGCACTCCTTGGCCTCTGACCACAGGCAGGAGAAGAGCTGGCTTGTCTGTGTCTAAAAGGGAGGGGATTTCTTGCCCCTTTTGCTGAAATTACTCTGGGATTTTTATGAGGTAATTTTCCAAAGAGGCTGGCTATTATAAGCCTGGAAGAGCTTTGAGTGTTGGTGCATTCCAAGCTGCCTGGAGCAATTGCAGCAGCAGAATGGTCGAAAGCATGCCTGTAATCAAGACACATTTACCATGAGAGCTCCAGCCAGGAAACTTTATATAGCAGACTGACTCTTTTGTTGCCAGTGTTCCTTTCCATGTCACAAAGGGCTTGAGAAAGGAAGCAGAAAAGACAGATGTTTAAATGGCTCCAGAAGATGCTTGGAATATTTTGCTGAGGTAAATCTCCAATGTATCAATCTTTGAAAAAGAAACCTGCTTCAAAGTAGATGGCATCATCCTTTTTATCTGGGAAGTAAAAAACCCCAAAGCCTAAATCTAGCCTTGGATCTCTTCCTTTTGCAGAGTGAACCTCTTGGGAATATCATTGGACAGTATTTGGAGCATTTACTCATGCTCTAGCTATCTAGGGATGATTGACCATCTGCAGTTCATTCTCTCCTGATTAACTTTTCCTGAAAATGCAACCAAACGTGAACTGAAGCATGACCCTTGACAAGTCATCTCCACAGACTCCAGAACCAAAGCTGAGGCTCTGTACAATAACTCTGTAGTGAAATGGATGGAAACCTAAGCCATCAATAGCCAGCTCAAAGTACAACACAGGCAGAGCAGCTGAACAACTTACTGACCACCTATTATTAGTCTGTTTCATAAACTGGAATCCATCAACCAATCCCTTTATCTCAACAACAGTTACCAGGTTTCCCACCCTAATTTCAACATAAATTTCAACATGCTTTGTGTTACAACAACCTCTGAAGCAGAGGTTCACTCTGACTACTCACAGCAAACTATCTGTTTAAATAAAAGACAACCCAAACTGTCATAAATAGTTATTACAACAGATTAACCCCGACTGCACCTGGGAAACCAAATCAGAGACTGAGCTCCACAATAGGCTTGGCATCCACAAACAGAACAGAGCCTGCCTGCTGCCCTAAAAAGCTGAAAGCAAGACATGAGCTGTGTACAGCCAAATCCAAGGTTGTGCTGGACAGTTCAGTCCAACTTCATAGAGCAAACTATTAAAAAGAAACTAATGTTCTTCAGCAGTCATTGCTTTTAACTACCACTCCTCTTCCTCCTTTTCCTAGGAATTGCCTTGCTCAAACTCCTCTCAGTATCTGCAAGCCACGAGGCTTGTAGGCTCCTAATGGGAAATCCTGCAAGCACCCTGGACTCCAATACCTCCTTGCACCTCTCTGCAGACTTCCTTACTGGTTTGCTGGAACATCCTTGGACAAAGAAACATGAGCACACAAGCATGTGAGACAGATTTGGGCTTCTTAAGCCTCTGTTCACCAGCAGTTTAGATGTTGTAGGTGTCACAACATATCAGTGACCTGGGGAATATCAGAAGTAAATTCAAGAGGTTTAGAAAACAATTTCTGAAAGAGCATTGTAAATGGATGTGACTGTATTTCCAGGCAAAGTAAAGGCTTTTGCAGGAACAGAGTCGCAGAAGGATCAGGTACCAAACTGTTTACCTTTTTACTTTTGCAGAAGAAAGGGCAAGACTCTTTAAATTACTGAAATTGTTATTCTGACGGAAATGTGTAAACAAATGCAAATCCAATGTACTTAATTTCCAATCAATATAATTCCTTGCTAATCAATTTTATTCAAGTTCTCTACACCTGCATGCTATTTAGATTGTTTTAAAATGCTAACACAAGAGTGAAAAATCTTCTGAATTAATAGATACAAGTCTGGTAAAGTCCTCCATAATTTTGTGAAGAACAGTTAACCAGGGATACTTACAAATACATATTCTATTCCTAAAAGAAAACAAAATGCAATTTTGGCACACAGCCTGAAGAAATCACAGCAGTAACAGGAACACAAAGTCTGACACTACCACAAAAATTTCTTTTCCATTTCTCAATGTTTCCAGAAAAAATAGGCAACTAGCTGTAAGTGACATAATGCCAGCACAAGTTCTCTTCTGGTTCCCTCTTTTTTTTTCAATACTTTGCATTTCTATTCATAACAGCTTACAAGTCTGCTCTTTCCTTTTAATGAGGTGGAATCCTTCCCTAAAGTTTTCACTGAAGCCAGAAACAAATGCATCCAAACACACACTTCTCCCAAGACACCCAGAAGACAGAAGGATTGGCTAACAAACCTTTAGCCTGGGCTAGACAAATTAAGTAGGATTAGTTTCAATCTTACCTAAGCAAAGCTAGTAGGGGTGGATGGCCAAGAAACCACATAAATAGTTCTGAAAGTAATTAGCTTTTATTAGCTACTTTGAGTATTAGAATGCTGTTTCCTAATGAACTTCCAATAAAAAGTGGGAAATAATATCTTAGATTAAGACAACTTTATACACAAACTTTCCACACAGCAACTTCAAATATCCAGGAGCCTGCAAATCAGAAATGTTAAGCTTCAAATCTCTACCCTCTGCACATAAAAGCATTAGGATAAGAAACAGCATTTTGTACCAAAGAGAAAGTCCCCTTTACAAGGATTCCAAAAGCACAACTCAGTTTCCAAAATTCTATAAGCTCTATGCAAAGCAAACGTTCTGCAGTGACAGTTGTCATAAATTAACTTGAAACACCTGCCAAGGCAACCAAGTAGTGATTCTGGATAGTGAATGAACTCAGATTCAAGTATTTCAAATTTTACCCAGTTTCTTAAGAGAATCATTATAATTAACTAGGGACATCAAACAGGAACAATGCACATCTTAACATCTGTGGGAGGGGTACAGAAAATCCTCTTGCTCCTTCCCCACATAAGCAAAGCATTTTTAGCTTCTTTCAGATCAAGTTACAGCAAATAAAAGGAACCCCAGCACCATCTGACATCTCAGCTCTCTGCTGAGCAGATGAAGAGTTTGGTACTCCACTGCAGTTAATGCCTTACAGGATTATACAGGAAAATCAAATGGTCTAATTTGACCACAAAGATGAAATTAGTACATGTTTAATTGTATCTTGTGACTGCTCAATTTTTCTTCATCAGTGCTCGTTTGGATTTCAAACCGTGACAAACTGCTGCAAGACTCAAATCATCCAGAGACAGAACTTTGAAAATGGACAGACCAATGACACAGTTCCTTTCCTAAAAGACCAGCAAAGTCAGAGACACATGGCAGATGTAAAGCAGATGTTCTTGGTGTAGCATATAAATGTAAACAATATCTCCCTGGGGTATATCCATATGAGGTGACTGACTGACTGGGAGACAGGATAGTGCTGACTAGAAATCAGGCAAGGCCTGAACTACTCAGTGTTTACATCAGGAAATCACATTTTAGTTTTGGCAGGTGATACTGGAACATGCTTGGTTTACATACATGTTTTCTCTCTGTAGCCTTCAGGGATTTTGCAGCGTAGTAGAAGAGTTGGGTTCCACACAGTGCTACCCAGTATTTCGTCCAAGATGCTACCTGGAGAGAAAATAACAAACAAACAAACCCAAAAGTGCAATGGATAAGTGAAATGCTTCATAACACTGAGCTGTGAAAGAGGAGGCATCATCCTGCAAGAACACGAGAGCACTGACTGTCCAGCCAAGCATCAGCCATGTTTCCAAAGCTGCTGTTATTCATGCAGGCCTATGAATGCATGAAAACTCCACAGAGCAGAAAGAACATGTGCCTTTCCTCTGTAATCTGAGAAAAATGTTCTGCATCGTGCTTTATACTTCCTGCAATCTCTACAGAGCACTTTGTGGAGTCAGAGTACATCTGTCCCTTTCCTTTTCCATCTTAGGTGCTGCCATGAGGTATCCCCCATCATCCTAAATATGTATTTTGATTAATAATTTATCATCAAGTATTTGCAATGCAAATGCTAAGGGTTATCATCTATTGATAGATTGCTGGGATTTACCTACTGTTAAGGTAGACAAAACATGATTATCTCCATTTTAAAGTTATCTGTAATTGTAGAAAATTTTATGCAGCATCCTCTTCACTTCTACTTGCTAGATTACGTGTATAGCCTTACAAACTGAATAAATGCACCAAACAGAAGAACTGAAACTCTGGCAATGATCCTAAATCTTAATCAGCAAGGCAGAGGAAATATCAGACACTTGAACTAGTTGCCCAATGGCCATTTAACTGTATTTATAACTGGGCAAAGGAACAAGGTGAGAAAATTAATTTATTTAAAACCAAAAATCTTACTGTAGGTTTTTTGCCTTCTTTCAACAAAGTCTTCCTCCTGAGAACACCTTGAATAGTAACTGCTCCTGGATACAAATGAACAGCCAAATCTTCCGATTCTAGGGAGCTGAAAGGAGCATGTGAAGAGTTGTGTGAAAAAGTATTTTTCCTAAAGTAATTTTCCAACCATTACCAAAAACTAATGCAAATACCTTTATCGTAATTTGAAAATGTCAACTTTCTATTTATTTGACATCATTGTGGAAAAAGACTTTGGCTGTTACAAGGAATTGCTGTTGTGGAATTAACACTCGCAAGCAAAAGTGATCAGAAAAATTAATTAGCCAAGCAGGTAATCCTTAATTAAAAAAATTAAAACTCAAAACCCGACTGGAAGACAAGAAAAATTAATTTTGAAAAGTAAATGTTTGAAGTACATTGGTACAGTTGCTGTACATGTTAAACCTCTCCTTCAGCCCTCACAGGAAAGACTTGACTATTTTTTGGTTAGAAACACCAGAACCATTAGCACATCAAAAACAAAGCACAGCTCAAACATGCACAATCCTTAAGATATCTGAAAGCAAGGAGAGTGGACAGGAGCAGGAATAAAGAGTAGAAACCCAAACCACAGCTTTAAGGTGTTTTAATGCAACTGGTGCTCTACTGATCATCTGCCCTACGAAGAGAGCAATGGGCTGAAACAAAGGCCAGGTACAGCACTGAGGAAAGAAAACTGAGCTTGATTAAAATTACAAAGCTGACTGGTTTCAAAAACATTTCCAATCAGAGGAAAGTTACACCAGGAATCATTTCAGTAAATGTCAATCAGAGCATGTAACTAAAGTGCTGAACCCAGCAGCTTTCTAGAAAAGCCAAGAGATTGAACAGCACCCGAAAACCATTGTGAAGGAAGCCAAGATTTGCTGTTTCATCCATCCTATGTCCAAAGTAAACTGGAAATGTGGCACTTTCATTGCAACACCTACTGAGGATGATGATATGGAGACAATTTTGGACACTGACAGATGTCAACATGGGTTTAATTCAGTGAGACAATGCTTGCTTCTTAACATGACAGGGAGTTCACAGTTAATGGCAATTTCTTTCCCAAGTACAGTGACACAGCTGGAGACAGAATCTGTATCCATGATGAATCACAATAATCAGCTATGTTACTCTGTCAGCTTGCAAATATCACATATATTAAATTGGGGGCAATTTGAATGCGTTACTCACTTTAGGCATCTCTCTGATTTCAGGCAAGAGGAGCAAAGAATTGCAGTACAGAACTGCCAGCAAAGAAAACATCTGGAATGCCATCCATTAGCACCAGGAGCAGCTTTGTTTCCCCATGAGAACTACCAGCACTGCTCCACAGTGGCAGGCAGTTCAAAAGCTACCCTGGCAAAACATCTTTAAGCCTTGATAGAAAGATCCAATGGTTCAGAATTTGGATTTGCAGACTGGGATGAACAGTCCTTACACTGATACAGACTAAGTCATTGAAGGGAAAAGTTTTAAGTGTGAAGAAAAAGGTCTCTACCTTTATTTGGACACATAAGTTAGAAAGGTAACATCAGAAAACACCCACTTAATTATTAAACCAAACCAAATCACCAACAGCAGAGGGAAGGTTTGACACCTCTGTGTGCAGTGGGATTGTACCTGCTGGCCTTCATGTGGCCTCGATGGCCATTTCGTGACACTCTTGTCCCCGGACCGAGAGAATGGTACAACCTGTTCCTGTTGGATTCCATTATAAATTGTATGTATTACATATACTTTCATTCACACAAACAGCACGACTGCTAAAACAGCACAGAACTTTTTTTGTGTGCGTATCACAAAGCCACTTCCACGTAAGAAAAAGTGAATAATTTTATTTAGAAAAATGCATGCAGAAGTAAATAATATGGTTTTTCATTTCATCAGGTGCTCTCTTTGTCAGAACTCACAATACTGAAGTGTTTTACTGGCACTGAAGAATAACACATTTTTAGAGCAAAGTCTGCATTTAGCTTAGACTAAATAAATGTAAAGGAACCATATTGATAAAACTTATCTTGAAATCTGACTTTAGCTGTTAATACAGAAATGGATTCAACTTCTATGACTATGAAAACACACAAGCTGTTGGGCTGCAAGGAACCACAAGCTCTGTCAAAATACACCTGACACTGTTTAAAAATCCTGTTGTGCTAAGTAACATTGAAATCAGCTCAGCAATATTTCAATTTTCCAGTTCATCTATGCTGTACACTTTACCTGTAAGCTCCACATTTTAAAATCATTTACCTGATCCATAGTGTTATCTGTATTCAGGAATTGTGCCCCAGACCTGCCTTTTGAACTCTGCTTTGCACCACTGAACTTTGTTTTTCTGAATCAGATCCCCTTAATCGACTGAATTCCATTTAAGTCAACATAAGCATTGTTGAGGCACTTTGTACTCACGTCCTATTTTTTTATCAGTTTATCTAGTTGCTTGTATTCAGCTGAAAGACTGAAGATCAGCAATTCTGTGGGAGCAGGCAGTTAAGTACAAGCCTTATTATCAAAAAGATACTAACTAATCACCATTTACTAACCTGTTCCAAAATTTGCCATTGTTTGTTCTCAACATGACAGATATCTTTGAACTTATGAATTATTTTTTAGAACACACTCAAGATAGAGGCAAATAAAACAATATAGAAAAAAAAGTAATATGAGCTGTTTATTTTTGTATACATATATTTGGCATGCAAATTAAGTATGTTTTCTTCTTCCCTTTAAGCTTTTTTTTTTTTTTTCTGCATAACAAGGAGGCTACCACTCTTGGAATCCTGCTATTTCAGGGAAATCTATTCAGAGACACTCAGGATGACAACCAGTGAGACTGAAGTGTCACTTAATACACTGCTCTTAACAGGATATAACTGTAAGGACTTGGAATTTTAGTCCTTCCAGTAATTTTGACTGGCCTGAAGGGACACCCCAATGCTGAAAACTCTTTCTCAAGTTTCAAACTAAGATTCTGTTGTACTTAAAAACAATCAGTGGTTCTAGTTCTCATCCCTTTTGCATTCCCCAGCTACAAGCAGAAAGGCCAGTAAAAGCAAGAATACATTTTACATTTCCTGCTGTTACCTGGGGAATCTGTGTGTGGAGGAATTCTTTTCTTCCTCTTAAGGTATATTATGCAGATTTAAGCCTTCCTACCAAAAGATGATCCTAAATCACTGAGAAATACTGAATCCTACTTGCACTGCATAGAAAATAGTCATTAACACTGGATGTATCCCAGTTTTGCCAGAGTTGATAATTCCAGGCAACTAATGCCTCTCCCTCACTTAAATATCTTTATAAAGAATAGAAACCAATGTGCCTCACTGTACAGGCGAAAACCAGAGAGAGACCTTTGCTAGTTATCTTAAATTTTGACACTTGCATGTCAGTGTATTACCTATTCAATTTTAAAACATGCCTCATCATCTTATAAACCCAGTAAGAGACTCAAGGTTGCCGCAGATCTCTAGGATTTCACACATGGTGTTGGGAACGTCTGTAAGGAACCCTATCCCTCTCCCTGGAAGCAGGCAAGAGAACTCACCCTGAAACACATGAAACCTCCAACACAGCCCCCAAACGCACTCTCAGGAGAGAGGGAAGTACAGAAGGCAATTTGGAGGCGGAATCTTCTGTTTGACATGGAGCAAACATTTTAACTGGGGGAGCCTGGGGCTGCCAGCTCTCATCAGCACAGGGATGAAAAGCCCCTGCTTTGTCTCAGAAGTCCACACAACAATTCTGAAGAGTGTTATCCTAAGTTTAAACCTAAATTTTAAAAAGACTCGGCTCACCATTTTTTTCTAACTTAATGACTTTTTATCTTTGAGAAACAACTTGATACCAATACACAATTCCATAAGGCAGCAGGGAAGGAAAAGAAAGAAAACCTTTTGAATGTTGTGTGTGCTTTGTGATGCAACCTGCAACTTAAGAGAATGCCTTTCTGACCCCATTTGTGTTCTCTGCTCATATGGAATGTTACCTGTTGAAATTGTTAAGGGTCTTTCCTCATGTATGTATTCATATTTAAGGCAGGAGGCATCCAGGAGTTCACCTTTGGCACAGACTGATTTTCAAAGACTTCTTCCAAAATTAACACAGAACTTTAACTGCTTCAATGAGTTCAATCACAATATGTTTGTGGTAACAGTTCCCAACTAAAAAGACAAAGTTCTTTGACAAAAAATCCTACAAAAAAATGTAAAAGCATGGTAGCAAAAGTCATCCATGGCAATTCTGAAGTTGATGGATTACCTGAAATTGTGTTATAGAAGCAAGCAATGCACTGTATTGTGCATCTTACTCAGCTGTGGGAAGGTGAATATTCCACCTTTTTCTGTGTTAAACTACAGCTGTTTGTCTTTTCCCACATTTTCAAATACAACATGAGAATGGGCTGAAGTCAATGCCACCTGAGCGCTTGCAGGTGCTGGAAAAGGAACAATTTGTCAATTCTGGACCACAAAGTCAGACATTAGCAAGGGGCATTGTTGTGTCTTCCCATGTAAGAGTGAAGGGAAGAGGATGAGAGAGACAAAAGAGGTGACAATGTTGATGACAAGAGAGCAAAGGGACTATGAACAGATGAAGTGTCTCGGGGAAAGTGAAAATGAAAATCAGACAAACACAAACAGCACATGTGACACCCACAAATATAAAACCTTTGGGGTCTAATGGTTCTCTGGCTGAGCTCCTTCAAGGATGTGTGCACTGAGTAAGCACCCAATTAGATAAAAGCCCTGTTAACCATTAGTGAGCAGAAGGTGTTTCTATGCTGCTTTAATGGATCCAGTGAACTTACTACAGCTTTTTAGTGCTCTTACAGACAGAAGAGCTCTAGTTCAGTGAAAAAAAAGCATCATTTTCAGGACTGAGTGAGAGACTCTTAAGTGACAATGTGAACAGAGAAACACATGTTTTCCTTACCTTTCAAATGCTGGCCAGGAAGTCTCTTCACTGAGTTCAGAACCATCACTGCTACCTAGAGAAATACAACAACAAATGATACATTATTTCTTCATCTACAAATCATCTCTGTCAATTGCATCTGAACAAATCAGAATATTTGAGATTCAGAATATTTAAGGTGAAATGTGCAAAAATACTTCAGTAAAATACTACAAGGAAAATGCTTTGTGTTTTGCTTCAGGAATTTCCCATAAACTGAGATGGAGATCGAAGGGACGGGGTCTAGTTTCACACTACGAAGTTGAAGAAAAGGAGCACTAATAAATAGGAACCATATTTTCAAAATATAAAGAACACCCTAAACACAGATTTATCTGCAGGTCACTTATTTAAATAATTTCTTATCAAGTCACACACAGTCATGACACAGAGGTGCAAATTCATTGCTGAATCTCCAATGCATGATTTGAGAAGCCTTAAACAACTTTTTAAGGCTATCTCCCACTTACTCTATCAGATCACAACAGTATTATTTCCTTCTGTGCTTTGTAAACTAATCCACAACCACTTTATTTTTAACATTGAAAATAGAGGAGAATGCCAAACCCCAAATATCTGATGCATCCACTCATACCAATCCCATAAATAAGACAGTAACTTTACAATTCTAGTAAATCCCATCAGTCTGAAAATGAGTAACAAAGGTGGGTGTTATCTGTGATGTTAAAAATCAGCAAATAATTGTCAGTAGAGATGCTGTTAGCCAGAAATCAGTAGCTCCTGTAAACAATTCCAAGCTGTTGCCTTGCTGCTCTTCACCTTTCAGACCAGCCCAGCTGCCCACATGAGCCATTATCCTTGTTCACCACTTCAAGCCAAGATTTTTGGCTCCAGATAATCCCAAAACCTAAATATCAGTGCAATTCAATGTCAGTCAATGCCTGAAGCCACCTTTTGGCACACTAATTTGCCACCTTGTTTGCTCTGCTGCCTGAACACCCATATATATAGGGAAGAATTTATTCACAGTTTTTTTGAAACAAACCAGAAGAAAAACCAAACCAACAAAAAATCTGAATCAATGCTCCTTACTTAAGAGCTCCCTCAGAGAAACAGCGGCTGAAAATGGGAACCAGTTCCCTGTAATTTCACACAGAAAATCAGCAGGGAAAAGTGGTGCCCTGAAAAATAATCTGCACAAAGTAGGTCTGGATATCCACTGAGTAAACACGGAGTAAAGATGGAGGCAATAAAGATTTACACACAGCAGGGGTAATTCCAGCCAAGAGCCATGAAAATCTCAGCATGGGCTGAAGTTCCCTCTGTGCAAAATTTAAGAGAAAATACAAGCCTTTATCTGCCAGCCAATTCAACTGAGATGCCTCTTCTGCAAACATTAGCTCAGCATCCACATATCAACACAATCTCTATGGGATACTAGATAATTTGGTCTCAGCTTATTCTGAATTTTTCCTAAAGGAAAGTCCTAACCTGATTCACACCAACACTACAGTAAGAGCCATTTGTGTAGTGAAAGGAGCTACGAGATACAGAAGTGATGTTCCAGTGGAGGCACAAAGGGCTGCAAGCAGGGAGGTAAAATATTGTGCAGGTAACTTGCATTACTTTCTAGAAGTGCCTTTAAGTTTTTAGTACTTCCATTTGCAGATCATTGATCCTTAAGCATCCAGCTGCTGGGAGGGTCACAGCAGCAGGTAGCTCCGTCCACAGAAGAGTAGCACAGTTACTCCTCCTGTGACTTACACTTCCTCTGGAGCTGTGGGGACAAGTGATCCAAGAGACACAGTTACTACTGAGTAAGTGCTTGCACTTCAAGTGACCCTCTCAGACTGAATCTACCAGCAAACACTCAGGTGCCACAGGACAGGTGAGCAAAGAAGTGACCATAAAAATAAGTACAAGTTCTGCTCAGCACAATTTACACCTGGCCTGCAATGTGGAAAAGAGAATGTGTGGGTTGAATTCCACATTATTCCAGGCACTTCTATATAGAAAGACTAGCACTAAATCATGAACTATCCCAGGAAAAGAAGGTGTAACCAGTGGAGTAACCTATCCAGGTGGAGCCTGCTGTTACAGTAGGAGTCTCTGCAAAGTCCTTACCATCTCCTGGAAGAAACAACTGTCACTCAATACCTTCAGCAAATTCTACACTCCACAGTAAAAAGCTCAGTGATCTATTTCATCCTAATGAAACCACAGTTGCATTCTCTGTAAGGCAATACATGAAGCCTCTTCAAATTAATAAGCAGCATGGTTTGGGGATGAGGAGACAGAATCAAATGTAACAATTCAGAGATAACTTCAAGCAGGCATTTGGGGTAAGACCTCCCAGCTGCACTGTCTTTGAAGAAGGCTGTTTGTGGTAGAATCTCCTACAGTAAAATCTTCAGGTGCTGAAATCCTTTTAGCAGTTGGAATGACAATTAGGATGGTAGAGTTCAACCCCAACATGAAAATAGTTTTCTTTGCATATAACTGAAGTTTTCCTTGTGGTTACTTGGAGCAATCTCTCCTGCAAAATGGTGCAGCAATTTCTGTCAAGTCATTCAGCCAGCACTGAAAGCACATGGGATACTTAAAATCTTATTTATTTTCTTACTTTAGCTTAGATTTAGCTTTATATTAGCACAAGTGCAGATTTAATATGACTATAGCTCTACTTAATTTAATGTGATAGATCTACATAATTAAAACTCCGTAATAAGACAGTATTACAAAGTTATTGTTTGCATTTAAAGTAGGCTGATACATTAAAATTCTACCTGAAATGACATTTTGATGGCAACTCTACCAGCTTGGCTAATAAATTTATATTCAACTGCTGCGCTAAGTACACTACAGGAAGATTTAAAAGCCAGTGCTGCTTTGTAAAAATGAAAAGCAATCTAGAGCAAGAGCTAAAATGTCACCTGTCATGAAGTGACAATCCTTGGTACAGTATCAGTACAGTGAGAAAACCTACAGGAATTTGGGGGCTTTGTAAACCAAAAGTTTCACTTAAAAAGTTAAATCTAAACCGAAATTACCAATTACACTTAAAAGAAACATCCATTTGTAAAAAAACTGGGCAAAACATCATAGCAATTGAACATTTACATAGCAATTGAACATTGATGCCTAGAGGGGTTGTAAAAATTGTAACAAAAACCTGGAAAAGGTTGAATTTTAGCAGTTGACTGTTTCTCTAGCATCCATATAAAAACATCTCCGACAGGATTTTTTAGATTCTAAAACCCTCTATGAGATATTTTGCAAGACACAAGTTCTGATACTAAAAAACACCCCTCTCCTGAAAAGCAAAAGAAAATATCTGATATCCCTTCTTCCAAAACAAAACAGAGGTAAAAGGGACTGTTTTTAACTTAATAAAAGTTAGATGTCTAGCCAAGTTCTGTTTAAACATTAAGTGCACTATTTGAGTGTCACCTCAACTGGAAATATTTCATTCATTCAGTACTCTAAAAATATATCACCTTCTTAAATTCTTCTCAAGTATGTACTCAATATCTGAGTTTTTCCAACAACCTAAAGCAAGTTCTTCAGGTTAAACTTAATAACAAATCCTAGGTAGTATAAGCCCTTTCTGTCAGTTTATGTCCTAAACAAATTTTGTCTATATGTAAGAAGCCACTTAACACAAAACACTATCTTCCTAGTTTTCTTCATTGCTAATATATTTCTGGTGCAGGATTGAAATAAAATAAAATCTTTAAGAAGGTTTTTTCCTATCTTAGGAATAACAGCATTTGGCAAGATGTCTTTTTTGCTAACTGTGCCAGTGATTATCTGAGAAGGCTTGGGATTGTCTGCAGCCCTGTTCAGATGTGAATTTTCTGCTCACATCTGCAGATGTGCACATGCAGATGTATGTCTGTGAGATGTCTGTGCTCCAGCCACACAAACAGTGTGAGGTTCCCAGTTATGGGATAGGGAATGCCTGTGCTATCCCATATCCACTCCCCTGGTCACAGCACCCACTCACTGCCCCAAGTCTGGGGATACTGAACACTTAACACAGGCTTTCTTTATCCAGAAGTTAGTCCCCAAAGTTAAACAGGTGTTAATATAAACAAACCAACCCCAAAGAGTTTAAAAAGTCTTCAGACTGAAAATTCTTTCCCCTTCCCAAATCTGTCATCGACACTCTCTTGGCTCCGGTTACACCGTGTTTCCAGAGCTGGTGACGGACCCGACAGAGCTTGAAATTCTACTCTGAAAACACACAAAACTGGTCAAGAGGCCTGAACATCAACAGCTGCAGCCCAGCCCAGCCCAGATAACACCATAGAGATGGGCTCCATGCCCTGAAAGCTCTGTTCTGCTCTGGTGACTTCACAACCGCACTGCAAATCCTCATGTAAGTTCATGACTATTTCACTATTTTAGTTTGAGCAGCTCAAGTCTGGCTCCCCAGTAAACCAAATACAGATGGTAGGAACTCTGGCAGAGGACTCAAGCAATATCATGCCAGAGAATTGATAGAAACTTTTAATACCATCACTGAGTTTCATTGTAAAAAATCAGCAAAAGCAAATAACCAAATGGATAAAGATGGGGCAGAAACAGGGGGTTTGTACAACTACATTGAATTCAACACATCCAGAGTGTGGGTCTTGGACCAAACAGTAACAAGAAAGACTGGGGAAGAACTGGACTGCTAGACTGTATCTTCTCCTTTCAAATCAAGGCACCTACATGTGCATTTTTAACCTCTAATATCATACTGTTTTTAAATTCATCCTATCACTAAAGAAGTAGTAGTTCACAATAGCAAAACTGGGTATCCACATTTAAGGCAAGAGATAGGCATCCATATACTCATACAAAGAAAATATATCAATAAACTTGCCATATTTCTTCTGCCTGAAGCCCTACCTGAAATCTGATCTGATGACCTAGTCTTACACACCTGACCAGCACAGCACAGGTTAAAGAATCAAACAAACACTGGCTGTGTAAAGGTCTTCCCTACTCTACAGGCTGCCAAGACCCCTGAAAATAAATGCATACACTGTATACCTACACCTATACTTCATTTATTTAAAGAGAAATATAATCCCTTGTAGAATTCAATAACTTCGAGGTGGTGACTTAATAGAGGAATTCATTAAAATGCTGATTTCTCATATGTATTTCATGCCAGTTTAGGTTTGGAAATGTACTGTTCTTACAAAGGCACTTTCTTACATTAATTCACACTGATTTAGAATACCTTTCTTTGACTCTGCAGCATTAATTCCTCCAACTGCATTAGAACAAAGGCTGAAGCTATTCTTCAGTGATTGCAATACACAAAGGCAAATGTTCAGAAGTTCTAGTTTTTCCAGCACTTTCATCCATATCATTGTAGATTACAAAAAATAAGTGGAAAAAAAATAGCTTAAAATGAATTTGCATCCAACACTGCTACAAACATAATCCGTAATTGTTTCTTCTCAATTTTAAACACCTCAAGTTACAATCTCAATTTCAGCAGTGCTCCTGTGTTCATACCTTGACATCTGCTTTTAAGTGGTATACATGAGACAGCACTTTCAAAGAGTAACTTTCAGCAAAGTTACTTTGCATACTCTAGGTTAGATGCTCTAAGAGAAAAGCCACACAGAAGCAATATATGAAAAGAGGAGCCTATGTCACACCGTCCCTTTACTTCTTAAGAATTATCTGAACAATCTGCCATTGTAAACAAACTCAGCTTAAGAAATTCAGTAATGTAGCAGAGCCAAATTGTAAGAAACGGTGGAAAGCCAAAGCTTCTGAGAACATTAACGAAACAAGCTGAACATTCCTGCCAAGATACTTAAGAGCACACTTAAGCAATAAATATTTTAAAAGTGTAAGAAAATTTGGAATTAATAGAGAACCATGTATTCTCTAGAAAAATATCTTATGAATTAAAGGAAGTTTCATGCTATTTCTGAGTGGAACCAGGATCCAGTAAAATCATCTTAATTTATCCTACTTTTAGGTGAGGAGGTGACAGGAGGCAAATACAGGCAAGAGAACAGGTGGTATGAGGGTGCAGGTGGCTCCTTGAACCCAGCCAAGAGCAATGCTCACACCTCAGGAGGGCAGAGTGTACACAGTGACCTCACCAAAACACTGACCTCATCCAAACACAACCCTCCAGGAACAAAACCACATTGTAGCTTTAGGCTGATAGCAGTGAGTGGGGGTTCTCAACAAACTTCCACTGCAAAGTAAAAGCCATCTGTTCCAATTTACAGAAAGCACATATTCTAGACTGTCTGCACAAAACAGACATTTTTAGCACTATTCATCTGTCTGTATTTGCTTGTGTTATCTCTCAAAAGTGTCTGCAACCAATAGCAATAAAGTGGCGTTTTAAGGACTCAAGCCATATAGCTTCTTTTTAGCCACCCACCTGAGAATGAGATGAATCACATCCTTGAGGATTTCAATTCTCTATGTGATTATAAAGAGCTCCAGTTGTAACCAGCTCGAATACAGCCATTTACATTGTAAATGTCTACAACTTACAAGAGACTATTTCCTCTTGTTACACTCCTGAATTCACGAGAACATTTCCCATCTGGGGACTGGACTGGACAAGACTGGACAAGAGTTTCTTCCTTCTCATTAGGATAGCCCTGGCACGGCTGGAAAAAGATTTCTCACTTTTAAAAATCTTTCCAGATAACAAGCACCTATTTATAATATAGGAGGATGGCAACAGAACCAGAGGTACAGCTCCCTGATTCCAGCATAACACATGACCATCAGCTATGGAACACAGTCCCACAGCACTGGGAACAAGAACTGTTCTGACCCAAGCACAAGAAATCAACATAAAAGAGGCTGTATCTTTAATATTTTTGAGTTTGTTTGTTTGTTTTCAGAATGAGTTGAATGTACACACTCAGCCTCCAATCGCTGAAATTAAGAAAATAATCTGATAAAAGTCTCTGACCATAGGTGTCACATCACAGATCGGCCTGTTTTGAGCAAACCCCACACCTGTCTCACTTTCTGCATTGCTGCTGCTGTAGGAATCATTCACTGCAATGAAAAACACCCAGTTAGTATATTCTTCATATGTGAAAGGTTAATGACAGGGATGTAAAAACTGCGGCATGCTCTGCACCATTCCCAGAGTGGACTGTCAGCCTTTCCCAGCAAGGCATAACCAAAATGTCCATCATCGCTTCAATGTGTGTTTTAGGTTACAGACTCGCTGATGGATTCCTGTGGACAGTGTTGTTACATTGGTGGTGTTTTGATATTTAACAGAGGCAGACCCTATCAAATCCTCCAATATTAAAGGACTGGAAAGGTCTAAACACCTCTGAGCCCTCAAAACACAGGAGTGATTTAAAGCAGCATTACAGTTGTCTTTAAAGGCACATTCAAGGTGCTGACATAGCAGAAACTCTGTCCATGTTTTGAAGAAGGATCATTTACCCGAAAAGTTAAGTCCTATATAGGCTTATATGTAAAAAAGGTAGTCCTGTTTCTAGAGCAACAGGTTTAAATCCACGTTTATGGGCAAGGTGAGGAATAACACTCCTTTCAGTACACACATTCAGGAGACATTTTCCTGACCGTCTTTTGAAGCTGTGTTGTAGAATACCATAAACCTCCTCTCTGCTGCAGTGACTGTACTAATTCCAAGTCCTGAGTAAACAGACTACTTCAAACATGATGGAGGAACTCAGCAGCTTCAATCAACTTCCTTAAATCCTGCTGAGGCAGCAGCACAGAACGCCAGACAACTTACATTTCCAAGAATTCTGCAGTAATAGATACTGCAAGCCTCCAGAACCTACCCTCTTCTTCCATACGTATTTCTAGAACCTCTATCAACTTTTTGTGTCATTGAAATTTTCATCATCAAGAAACAGCAAGAATACCACCACTGCAGGACTGTCAAAACAATGATAAAACTGAGTATTGGGAGGCTGGAGGTGAAAGAGAATGGGAGAGGGGAATTTCTAACCACAAATGCTGATCTTGCACAAAATGCCCCAGGTTGCTGTTTTACAAGTCACTTATACAAGTCTTCTAAAGTGGCAATTTTGTTCCAGCTTGTCAGGTCATGCTTGAGCTAGAGAACAGAATTGAAAAATTCAGGGAGGAGACAAAGTAGGAAAATCCTATATTCTCCAAAATATATAAATGGTGACTGGTTCTCAACTGTACCTTATGAAAAACTGCCTGTCAGCTCTGGCAAACCTTCCCTGCTAGGCTCTAATGGAGGTACAGAAATAATTTACCCAGAATAAAAAAGATTGAAAATTTCTTAGGTACTTAGATAGAAAATATCTGTCAAGCATTGCCCTGAGAAAAGGGCAATGCTGCATTTCAGCAATGGTGACAAAAGCTTGGTTCTCCTGCACTGTGCAAACCCTGGGAATGGAAAGTGCCTGGATGCTGAGGAGAAGCACAATTCCTGATGGATGACTTTGAAATGGAAAACTTTGCCAGAGCAGAGAACCTGCAGGGAACAGAGACAGGCAATGCACATTAATAGTGGAAGCTGCCTGATGTGAACAGGTTCACTTAGACCAGCTACTTTGGTCTAATTCCATATGGCCTTCTCCTCAAGAAAATATATGTACAGCTCCTGAAAGCAGCATCATCTGACAATCTGTGACCTTGGTTCCTTCCATGAAGGCTAAAAAGCAAAACTGCTTTTAAAATTCAGTTATCCAAAGAAATATGAAGCACTACAACGATCTTTCATCACCATAAATGCATAAAAATTGAACACCATTGTTTCTATCAAACAAATAATTCTGAGAAAAAGGACTGCAGTGAGAGGTTCCATTTGTCAGCTGCAAACAGGTGCATTTGAGAGGCACTTGTGTCTTGTCCTCTCTCCATATGTGCAACAGGAAAAAAGAGCACCTCTCGTCACACAGGAAACTCAGGAAGCAGAACTTCTCAAAAAAAGCACCACCCTAAATATATTAATATAAATAATTTATCAAAATTTAGTAGATTCTGACATTTTGAGGTATTTGAAAGCTAGATTTCTATCTTCTGTCGAAGTCAGAAGCATTTAGAAATTATGCTCTTAAAACTGTCAGCAATTTACACTGTCAAGTCAATATGGCATTTTAATAGAAATCCCACTATAAAACTTTTTAAACTTGAATTGATTTTGTGGGGGAAGAAAGACAATAGAAAACTGTCACTCTCATTTTTTAGCCTTCTGATGCTTTCATTCTTGTGATGGAGTTTCTCACACTGCTTTTGTAAACATGCACGTGTCTTTCTAACTGTCCTTTTGTTTTTCATTCTTTCTCCTGGGAGGAGAAACGTTTGATGGACTTTGTCATTGACCAGTGTCGTTGGAGAGGTGGTAACTTCACCTTCCAATCGATGGTCGTTCCCAAAACTCTATATAATGTGAAAACCAAAATAAAGTTTGCTTCTTCTTTGCCTTTGCTCAACTGCGTCTCTGCATTTCATGTTGCGCGCTAGAGTGACAGAAAATCATGCCCTGTATTTCCTTCCACCTCCATTGAGGAAGAGGAGTATCAGAAGCTGTATCACTAACAGGGATAGAGAGGGAAAAAAAAAAAGTTTTTTCATAATTTCTCAGTTCATGCTGTATAAATGAAGTCCCCCTCCTTCCCCTACATTTCTCAGATTTGTTCTACAACAGAAGCAGTATTTCAGAACAGCACTGCTGCAGGCCCAGTCACCACCTAATGGTGCTAAAACCTCTGTTGAAAGCCCAGGCATTGCATGGGTGTGTTTGCAGCTCCTACCTATTGAAATCCCACTGGAAAGGGTGGAGCTCTCAGCCTGCCCCCGGGATGGCACGTGGGGCTCCATGACGCTGTCATCCAGCAGGTGCCGTGGTCCCGCGTTGGGGAATGTCGCGCTTTTAAATTCGGCCGTGTTCATTTTGTGTATGAAACTGGAAACCAACAAGGACACAAATGATACAGCCTGGCCTTTGGGACGTCTCAGGAGTTGCTTTAACATCCTGAAGGACTGCCCCCTGCTCCCAAAGCCAAACTAAATCATGGCCAAGCCATAAGCAGCTGTGCACAAAGAAATTCTCGGTAGGAATTGCCAGTTTTAAAACTGCACAGAACTCGTGTAACAAAGAGGAAGTCAGGAGTCCATTAACAATTGCTTTCAATATCTTATGCTATTTTTGTCTTCTATAACACATAATTAAACTACAGCATTGCATTCTAGCTCATTAAAGGTAAACTTACATAACAGAAGCTATTCATTACTGAGTACTACAATCTTGCATTTTGAAGACATGACAAGGGAAATGATGAGATAATGATTAGATATTATCAGAAGTACACTTATATGGAAAAAGCCTGAAGCCATTACTAAACAGTTAGTCTAGAAAGAAAGTCTACAAAGGAGGTCTCCCTGTAAAAATGCCAATAAAGCAGTGATATAATTTTGAATTTGAAATAATTACAGTGGCATTGAGTTACTAAAAAGTGATAGTTTTGTCATTCAGAAAGAACCATTCTGGTTAACTCATTGACTAGTCTCATCATCAAAACTTCAGCCTTCCTGTTTTGATTAATTCTCTTTGGTTGGGATACCAGCATTATAGTTCTGAGCTTGCTCCCTGGCCACAAATTGCTCTGTAAGTGAAGTACTGTGTACAAGTCATGTTACTTTTCACAAGCAAAGCTTTCGTATTGAAAGATGATACATCACTTAAAAAAAAAAAAAAAGCTCAGGATTTTTAGGTTAAGCAAAATGCTGACTTGTATCCCAGACTGTGACATTTCCTATGTCCATGGGGTATCAGGTTCCGAGGTGAAGGGGGTGTTGGTGGCAGCAAGGCTCCTTCAGCTGCAACATTTTTCCGTCCACTTTGTGGAGATGCTCCAACTTCAGAGCCTGGGAAGAAAAAAGACATTACTCCCAAGTCATTTCAGAATTACTGTCAGGGTCACTTCTAAGAAAGTCACGGAAAGGTTGCACAAAACTTCCTGAACTCCCTTTATAAGAGATAGCTGCAATAAAACTCATTGATCTATTGATAATTAAACCCGCTGCACTTCAGGGGTTTTGCACAGGATTAAAACCAAACACACATAGTTCAAACAGACCATCCAGTGAAAGCATTTTGCAAGTCCTAAAGGTGGCTGCATTCACTACACCAGCACTGGGCACATCCCACTGATTCTACATTTTCAAACTCCTGCCTTCAGCCACTTTTGGCATTGACCAAGAAAAATGTTCATTTTTGGAAGCATATTATGCCATGAGAAGTTTAGATGAAGGCCCTTCTGTCTAGACACAACAAAGAATGAATATTTAATAGCTCTTCACCCCAAATGACATTAACAACTTAGTGCCACAATACATACAAGAATCTAAAAAAAAGACTCAATTCCTTCTTTACAGATCACCTTTAGACTTTTTATTACAAACATGAAGTATTTAAACTTCACACTTCTTTATAGCCTCAGGCAAATATTTTCCACATCTGCAATTCTAAAATAATGCACATGACAACCTCAAGTCTTCTCACATTTATTAAGCATTTACCTACTAAATCTTCTCTGGAAGCAGCAGAGTGGGGGGTGCTGGTCCCTGGTTCTATCTTTAATGAAAGTCTGCATTAAAGAAACATTAAAAATTACTTTATCAGGAAGTAAAAATGTAAGTTTGTGAAGAAGAATTTTTTAAACTTATGATTGCAAGCTGCCTGGTTCTGTGATTCCAAGGAATACTATGAAGGTAATGCAAACAGTGCAGAGTTATGTTTAGCACACATTATTTCCAAACTTGATTTTTCCTGCCTACTGCTTTGGTTCAGACAGACCACCAGGACCTCCAGTGCCCCGGGATGGCTGGCACACACATGCTACTCCAGCTAAAACCTGGGAAAAATAAAATTGAAAATAATACACAACTTCTCCCCCCACGTTGGCTAAAATATTTATTTTTGGAACACTTCATATTTTAATTTTTTTATGAAGTGCACTAGTGTGCCAAGCACCAAGTCTTTTGTCTTTACTGGTCCAAAAGCCAAAATCCTCTTCTGTGTTTTGGAAAATACATTATCAACTTGATTTCAGCCATAAATCAAGCTTTTCCTGTAACTTTCTAATGCCATTTCCAGCAGGCCCACAAAGAAGGCAGACTACAGGAGCAGATAACTCCAGGAAGATCAAGTGTATCTTGTCCACACAGTTTGCAGAACTAAAATCTTTGAAACTACTAACACTGAAAAAGCATCTATTTAATTTTGGGGAGAAAAAGTTTAAAGTTTGACAGCTCCTCTCCCTCCCATTCCCAGACAGTATAGCAATGATTCATTACAATTTGATAATTTCATTTTTTCAAATAAAATCTTTTAGGAAGAAAAAACATGTATTCAAGTAACAGTCGCTGTTCTCTAACTTCAATCTTTTTGCTGATAGACACTTTAGGGTATGAAAAGTAGAAGAACCACTTTAAGTAAGAACAATTCTTCAAATACACTCTTTGCTCATAAAAACATTCAGTTTGGAGATATACAAAACCCACTGGTACAAAACCAAACGTTGTGAACAGCAGCCATGCTTCTGATTTATGTACCATTGTCTCCAGCCATTGCCCTGCTCCCAAAACATGGATTGTACAGGATGAAGAGACTGCAGCTCCCTGATCAATCAAATTCCCACTGCTGGTGAGTCCTACCCAGTGAAGGTGAAGGAAGGTGGAGAGTGGAATTAATGAATGCAATGTACTAAGGAGACACTGCAGGTAAAAAGCTTAGATTTGGGTTGGCTTTTTTTTTTTTCCTTCCTTCAAATGTTTGACCACAGAGCTTTACTCTCAGTGACAGACAAGTGACACTTCCCAAATCAGGCTGTAGAACATCCCAGGAAAAAGGTAAAGCTGGATGCTTCCACAGGGACATGCAGAGAACAACTTACAAACCTCAGAGCAGAAGCCAAGGGTCTGAGTCCTTGTTAACTGTTCTCTGGCATAAACTGAAGGGTCCCCATTTGCTGCCTTTCAGTAAATCCAAGTTAGGGCTATTAAATGGCAAAGCACAGCTATTCCTGAAGTGTGCATCCCCCTCCTGCCATTCCAAGGGAGCTGCACAAGCAACCAATTCAAGCCCTCTGAGGTGCCAAACTTCCCGGGCGGGCGGGATGGGAATGGGTGGGGAACCTCCTCGAGCACATCAGCCAATGAACAAAACCCTCCTTCATAGGCAACAGATTTGCCTTAGGGTGTTTCCTATCCTCACTTCCTGTCTCTTGCCAGAGATTTCCCTCCCTCAGTTTTGCTGGATGCCAAATCACTTATTACAGTAATAATCTTTTAATTAAAGATGCAGAAACCTTGGGTGGGAGGCAGAGACAGAGAGGAACAGGAACTTGCCTCTCAAAAATCAAGTGCTTACATTTTAGTCGCATTGTATAACCTAATCAAAGAGGAAAGTATAAAATGAGGTATTATCTGCAAGTGAAAGCTTTAAGTCACCCTCAGTAAAAACCTGGGACTGGATGCACAGATGGTTTTGTTCTGATGAAGAATGACTTAAGCCATCCCCAATCACAGGATTCTTCTTAATGACAGAACAGTGTTAAAGGTGAGCCACGAGTAGAAAGTCTTTCTCAGCAGACCAAACTAACCTGATGCAAGGACTTGATGCACTCTGGCATAGAAAAGGGAGCAGATCTGCCATTCAGCATGTGGGAAAGTGCCTTGAGCACAACATCCTGCTGGAACCACAGCTGCTCGCAGCTGGTGTGCTTGAGGTGCATAATCATGGAATCACAGAATGGTGTGGGTCAGAAGGAACCCTAAATTTATCTAGTTCCAACCCCCTGCCATGGGCAGGGACACACACATAATACAATACAATTCCCCAATGTTAGTGCAATCTCACAAGTGACAGGCTTTGAGTTATAGAAGTATTTTGTAATAAGTTATGGTCCGTTTATGGCATTTTGTACTTACTTGTAATTGTCATCTTCTACAAACTTTTGTAGTTCTTCTATGTACTGAACTGAGTTTAGATATTTTTGGACATGAGGCAACATAGGAATATCTGGAAAACAGACAGCATTCATTGACACTGTGCCACTCGTTGGTAAACAAAGTTTTTTTTCCAGAAACTATTTGAACAGATTCAGATTTCTTGCCTTTTTATGTGAGATGGAGGTACAAACTACAGGCCCTAATGATACTGAAATTTTAGAACTTCATAGCAATTCTCATGCATTGAGCTGACACTCCCCACACACAAACCCCAGAGCTGCTCATCAGAGCACATGTAAGGGAAAAGTGAGACAACATCCTTGGCCAAACCAAAGGCTCAGAACTGGAACATGGAAGGCTGTCTGAGGACTCCTTCACAGCCCACATTCTCTTTACACTGAGCTTTCAGGGAAGCCACAATCCTTTGTTAATTCACATTCCACCATCACAAACACAGCATTAGGACTTTACTAGAATGGCAAGAGGACTGTGAGGGAAACCATCTTTGAAGAAAAAAATACATTATCTGATCTATGGACAGAACTATAAATGTCCAAAAGACAAGCTGAATGTATTTTATTATCTCCAGTAAAAGTACTATTCCAAAAGAAATCCTATTTTTAGAATTCAGTCATAAAATTATGAACACAGGGATACAAGCTTATAAATACCAGTAAAACTACTCTTGAGTATGATGTACTACTACACATATATCATCAGAAAATATATACTGCAGTTTGCTCAGTGTAAGAGAAAGGCAATTTTCTTCTGTCTCCTCACCCTGATGCTCTGTCTTAAGCAACAATACTAGAATAAACCCAGTCTTTTGGGCTGAGAGGATGAAGGAGGACGTTAATGGCATTCACATGGGTCCAGCCTTACTTAAATTGCATCACAGCAGACAAAAAATTAAAGCTTAAGTTCTTCTCTTTAACACTGTGATATTTACACACTAGCTTACCATATTCACACGACTGCTGCAAATCTGAGATAATTCGAAGAATGTTGTTCATTAAATTTGTTCTTTGCTCACTTTCCAGAATGCTTGCTGTTGAGGGGTAGGCAGAGTCAATATATGTCAAGTCTGACAGATAAATACCTGAAATGAGATTAGGATGAGAAGTTTCTTTGTTTAATGTCTTTCATTGAGCAGGAAAAAAACCCTCACCAAGAGCACTGTGAAGAATTTTTGCTTGCACTAACATTAAAGCAGGTTGACAAAAGCATTGTCTCAGAAGAGGATTTTGGATTTACCGGGGAAATAATTTTAGAAATCTAAAAGTAATTACAAGGACATGCACAGCTACTCATAAACCTCATCTTCTCCACAGCATCAATTTACTACTCCCTTGACAAATATGAAGCATACTAAACACACAATGCTAAAATACACCATCAAAATTAATTGTTTAGGAAGTCTACTACTTCATTCCTCCAAAGCAGCAATTAAAAAACAATAGAAGGATAAACCATACCCATAACACTTCAAGCTGAATAAAAACTCAAGCTCAACTTGCAGTAACATGGGAAAGATTAACAAGGGAAAATGGGCAACCAGACTGAAATGAATGAATCCTGCAGTTTGTAATAATCACAGCTCCAAAGATCCAACAGCCTTCTAGATAAGTCACTTCATATTCCCCACCTGCCTTCTTCCCCTGCACTGCTTGCAACCTTACTGCTCCTTCAATCCTCTGATCATGTAGAGAGGAAAATCCTCCTCCTTACACACTAATGCTGTAGATAAAATGTGTATTTTATTTCTAACCACAAGTCCATTTCTTGAACTTCACCTGTTTGTCTCAACTAAGCGAAGCATATCCCGACCAGCTCTGCTGTTCAAAGGAATTGGTCTGCAACCCCTGTATCTTTCACAGATAGCCCAATCAAAAAAATGACACAAATAGTATTATTTAAGAAATTTGTTTCAGTAACAGAGAAATTTTTAAATTATATTTTACTTCACCTCTCAGCCTTGCACAACCAAAGTCATAACAAGGACTTTGGCTTTACAGGTGGAAGACTATTAATACAACCTCACAAGAACAGCAGTTGTGTTTGTATAGCACCTAACCAGTACAGTCCTCAAATGTGAGCTGGGAAACTCTGGGCATCCCTCCAAAACCAACACACACACACACACGTGTGTGTGTGCGCACACAGAAACAAATTAAAATACTTGTGGTTGAAAGGTGACATATAAAAAAGTGAATAAAAAGGTATTATACATGACCTGATATACTACTAAATCTCTCAATTTTCTGTTCTGCTAGAAACAGTTTTCTAAAAAACAGAAAGGATAATCAGAAACATCAGGTAGTTGCATTTAATTGCTATGCTACCTAAAGTGCATAAGCTGTCCTAAATCTGAATTTACTAACCCATGTATAAATAAGCCTTAAAAATCCCAAACCCGCTCAGTCTTCCACAAAAGGAAGTAAATCATACTTATTAACTATTTTTAAGGAAATTCTCTGTAACAGGCACCTGCACTATTATGCAGGATTTTATAAACCACTGTATTTGTAGAATTACCTCTGAATGACTTGTACTGATCTTTTCTTTTAGCTAAATCAAAAACAAGTCTTCTGTGAAGAGCAGTTCTCTAAACCTATTAGATGCATTTCCATGAAATTTAAAATAATTTTGAAAGCATACAAGGGTAATTATCTTTCAAATATAATTGGCACTGCCTTTGTGAAGAAACCAGAAAGATCAATGGCAGTAAATTGAATGCACTCAAGTGCTGGCTAAGTATGGACAGAACCAATCCCAGATCCTGTATTTCTTGTAGAGCGTAATCTCTGTGGCTTTTGCTACTTCTAACAGCAGCCAGATGCTATCAAATATTCTGATACCTACCCAAAACTATCACACACAGAGTTTTAACGTTTTCCAAATGTATTGGAGAATTCATGCCTTTAACAACTGGAACTGTTTCTTATTAAGTGAACGTCAAGAATTGAATGCGACATTCTGTTGAACATTCTTCTGGACTACAAATGCTTCATTTTTCCTGTTGTATCCAGCCAGGCTGCACCTTTTATTCCCAGCAACACAAATTGAGTTTTATCAGCCTGAAAGAATCTTTCTTCTAAATGAAGCCCAGTACTGTAATAACTTGAAAGGCATCTTTAGGCAGCATAGTAAAAATGTTTGATTTGTAATTGCCTGCTGAACTCTTGCACAGTCCGTTGCCATATGGTACCTCCCTTCTACTGGCAAACAATCTTTCCTTGTTCCTAACTTCTCAGCCTCCCTACCCCCTCCTTTTCTGGAGGGTATGGATAGGAAATCCGAAGGAGGAGTTTCTTCTGCTCTCCGAGTGCTCGCGGTGACATCATAGGTGGGCTGAACGGCTGAGCCGAGTGTGTGTTTAAAAAAACACTGTCCAAAAGTGATGTATATGGAATCTGGGTCAGCTGTAGCTGGTTAGAGCACTTCTGCATGTGAGAATTAAACACTGCAGTCTCAAAAAACATTTCTCTCTCTCTCTCCTGGAATAACGCATACTGGAGCATTACTTTTTTTCCTTTTTTTTAAACTGATTAGTTAGCTTGGTTATCGTATGGAGAAACCCAATTCCTCAATACAGCTTGGATCTAACAGAGAAAGACAAAAGCAGTTTTCAGCTCCAGCTGCAGATTAACACTCCACACCATCGGGTAATATAGGAAGCAAAAGCAATTTGGCCTCTGGATTTTCCATCTGCCACAGAAGCAAACCAGCTGGAAGACTTTATTTCTTGGTAAGTTTTAAAGTTATTCTTACTTACAAGTTTAATTTTGAGCTATTTCTGAATGCTACATGCATCTCCCTCAACATACAATTGTGAAGAAACAAATCCCTCTCAGCCTGAGAAACATTTGACAACTAACATTAAAACTCATTTTTGTGGTATTTGGTAGACTTTGGAAAGAATTAAAAAAAGCACTGCTTAAGAGCACAGACTAACTTGTTCCAGTTGTAGGGATGAACAAGTTTCAGTTGTTCAGCTGTATTGTTATCTACAGTTACAGAAAATTAGCACTACCAGATTCTTTGCTAAGCATGTAATTTGGGTACTGTGAACATACTCATGTGAAATTCTGATCCTACCAGAAGGCAAAAGCCAAAAATCCTATCGATTTCAGGGAAGCTGGATTTCACCCAACACCAGAGCATAGACCTAGCATTACTAGAACTAGAAAATGGATACCTCAATAAAACCACTGTGAAAAGTCCCAAGCAAATCAATGCACATCTGTAAGTAGCAATCATTGTATATCGTTTCAAGTACGTTTTTATTTATGGTACTTCTGAGGAGTTGAAGTTGCCTGAGTCCTAGAGCCAACCAAGAAATCAGAGTCACACACTGATTCAGAACATAATCGAGTTTGTAGCACAATTAATTGTGCAGCTGAAAATCCAAAGACATTGCTGCAACACGCACTAATACCTTCTTTATTTGTACCTCAATTGAACTGCAGTTTGTTTCTAAATAAAGATCCATTCCATAAACATGAAATGCAATGTACAAAGCCACACTACATTAAGTGGAAAATTGAGGGGTTTGTAACAGTTCATTAGGGGAAGGAAGGGAGAAGACTGCTGCTGCTGATCAATGATTAAAACAAGAAAGTTGTTTACAAACAGAAGACAAAAGTACAGATGAAACCCAAAAAGTACTTGCTTATACATAGGAAAAGCATAGAGAACTTTCTTCATGCTGACTTGGAAATTAAAATACAGTAAATAATCCAGAACAATGCAAATCAACTTCAGTGATGTATTTGCATTTACAAACTCAGAGCTGCCTGACAGAGTAAGAGAAAATGAAGGGGTTGATGTTAAACAGAGAGACAAAGTGTTACAGAAGACAAATTTAATTAAGATTTAGTAGCTACCAGAGGAAAAAAGTCTGAAGCAGCCTTGATAAACAAGAAAGATGGATCCTTTCCAAGTTTTTGAGCCCTTTTCCTTACTATCCTTTTGTGCTGATTTACATAAGGAGGAGAATCATGTGAACAATAACAACACAACCCCCATTTGAAGCACATAGTGTGCTTTGGACACCAGGCTCCATTCATTCATCATCAGCCAAGGGCTTGATTTACACTGCTTAGAACAATTCCTAAATCTTCCACAAATGAAAACAGCTGAGTCAATAATTTTAAAGCAATAAACTGGCTGTATACAAGGTTTTAACTCTCTCTCCTTTGCTGCCTTCCAACTTTAGAGTTCAAATTTTGAAATGTTTCTTTTAAAACAAATAATGCAATACTAATATTATCCTCCTGCCAAAAGAATGATCTTAAGTACAGTGAAAAAAATACACTACTTGAAGTTTTAAAGGAACTTACTAAAAAGAATGGAAATTCTGAACCTTTAAACTTTAGCAGTAACTACATGGCTCTGCTAGGTTTTAATTACTGGGTTATTGGGCTTTGTTTTTTGTTATGTGCCCTATTGGTTTGGTCCTTAAAATTTATACACCAATGAATGAAGTACAATTTCCTGTAGCAGGCATAACTAGATGCTTAATATCTTCAGTATCTGGTCTAAGCAGAACTCTGGAGCCCTGAAATCACACATTTCCAAACACAAAACGCACCACTGCATTGTACCTGCCTGTTCAAACAGTGCAAACACACACAGTGGCTGCCAACAAATGCAGAGGAGCCCCCATGCTAAAAAAAACTCGACCAAAGAATCTGGAAATGCCATGAAATTTTGCTGTGCTTTGAGTATCTACTACGACAAAATTAACAAATCTCTTCTGCGGAAAATTTCTAAGATGTTATCATTTTTAAAAGGGGCACGTTTTTAATCACAACCTCAAAACCCCCTGAAGATTTTTAGATTGCCTTTCCTAAAAGGAACCAGATTCATGGCAATCTCTGAAGCAGAATTTTGTGACTCAATACATCATGTATCTGATGAACAAAACCCAAGAACATATTATTCCTGGATCCCAGTCAATACAATTGAAAGCAATCCTGTTATTTCAGCAGAGGCAGAGGGACTTGCTGGAAAAGCACTTGTTTATACAGGGGAGAAGCAACTTACTTAAATACAGAGATATACTGAAATCCATGGAACATTTCTCCTATAGGAAGAGTGTTTTCCCCACATTAGTATTACTTCTAATGTCATGGACCCAGTTTTAAGCTACAAAAATCCTCACTTAGGCTGTGCAGACATAGGGGAATGTATCTGGGTTTATTGATTTCAGCTGCTAAGGCAAAGCTCAACAGAAAATGAAGTCCATGTAACATCAATTACAGGAGCTCCCTGATTAGCTGGTATCATGGTCAGAGCATCTTTAGTCTCAGTATTGTAATTTACTTTCTTAAAGAACCCAGTCTGTTTCTCTTCCTGTTACATGTAAGAGGGAACTGCTGGCATTTATCACTAGACCATATTCTTTTAATAAATATTGGGAATAAAGGTAAAGTACTGATATTGCATTTTCCATAAAAAAGGAATCCTATATTCCCATTTACCTGCAACAGCTTTGTTACATTCACCCATATCACCCTACACTGCCCAGGGAGAATGAGCCTTTGTCAGCTCTGGAAGAACAGATTCCAATTTGTGTTGCGGGTTTCCAAATTTTACATCCTGCTGAACATGAGTCACAGCAGTACAACAAAGAACAAATAGTTTGTTGTGCAGAAAGCTAAAAAATGCCAAATATATACCAGCTTCCCCACATCCTGATCCATGCAACTCTGTATTTGTGATTACAATATTTCTGGAGGGGTAACACAGTCTGTTACAGCAGTTAAAAATACTAATTACTGACTTGTTTTGCTCTTTTAAATTGGAATTTTGTACCTTTAAACACTTTTTAAAGTAATAAATCAAAAACTAATTTTGAAAGCAAGTTGGGTTTTTTTGCACAGGGATCACTCTGGAAAAAGAAAGAAATCAGAAGAAATGCCATTAAATATAGAATGGTATTGAAGCCCTGTCTACAGCTCTGAGTGTTTCTGACAAGCTGATGAAGAAGCTTGTGTTGCTGTGAATAACTGCGCATTTTCTTCTGCAGAAGCTATAAAACATCAGCAGGCCAGAACATACATAATGAAACTTCTACAGAAATCTGAGACCCAAAACTGGGTGCCACAGAAACACGACAGAAGCAGCTGAAATGACAGTTTATTCTAATCTAAAAACCACTACATTTAATAAAGTGTTAGCATATTTCAAAGCACTGGTATCTGCAATCACAACCTCCCTTGCTGCATTTCCAAGGTCTGCACCAGCAGCCCCTCACAGTGCAGGGAGGGTTGGAGACCGTGGTTCTGTCTGAGCTGATCCCTGAGCCTCAGCTTTCTCCTAACAGTTCTGCCACTACCTAAACATCTAAACCTGGGAATCCAGGACAAAATGTGTCTGATCTAAAAATCTTAAAACTATTTCCCAACTCTAATTTTAATTTGTCATTTAGGTCTTACATATTAGGCTATCATTCTGGGATATTTTGGATAAACAGTTCCTATTTTTTTAAGCTGCTTGCCCAGAACATCAGGAAATTTCTGAAACAGTATTTTCATTTCCTTCTAAGCTGATTAAAACTCCAGGTAAATATCTTGTTCAGAACCTATTCTTGTATAACAAGTTAGGCATTAAGCTGCTCAAACTTTACAAGCAACATTTTAAAATATTACTTTTTTCAACATCAGCATTTCCATGGAAGCATATACATTCCCTACCAGGTAGATTCTCAGAAGGAACTCATCCCTGCTTATCTGAATGTCTGTTTACTGCAAGGTATTTCTCAATTTCATATTCTAGGGCATAATCTTATGCAGCTGCTGGATTTGGCTATGCTGTATTAGACCCTTTTATTCATTTAATGGTCTGACAGCACACGTATAGACACAGAGCTTGAAACTTTAACACATAAGGGTAAAAGTTCAAAATGAACATATTTAATATTGAAAGAAATGCAGAAAGCAGACTGCAGCAGACTACATGGCTAGAACATGGACTGTGTTGCAAAGTGATTTGTTTTGCAAGATTCATTTAAGTTCTATGTATTTCAGGGGGAAAATGTGCTGCTGTGGGGAAAAATCCCCTGTCATTCATTATTTCAGTAACTCTGTAGGGTCTTTAAAAGTTCCCAAGAACTAAAATGTTATTCACTTTCTTGGACTATGAAGTACCTCTTACACACTGTGAAAACAGCAAAATAATGGACTTGTACTATGGCTTCATCCTCAACCATATGCCACGAAGTCTCTTTCCCTCAATCTACAAATAATAAATGAAAAAGTGTCAAAAAAGAAGTTAGGAGATGCAAAGAGGTTTTAAACTTCAGGCAATTAATTCAGCTCATCCTTGTCAAGTTAGAAACCACAGAGACCAGCTTCCCATGCACTTCCCATGATGCATGTTCATGTTCCCATGAACATTTAACCTAATGAACCACCAAATCTGAGCACTGTCCAAGTGATTAATATTTTAAATGTCTGAAATTACCAAAGAAAAACACACAACCAGCTCTGAAGAAAAGTGATACTTTTTCCTAACATTTTTTTTTCTTTAAACAGAAGTTACAGTTTCAGCAGAGAAATATTAACAAAACTATTAAGTTTTGTTTTCAATAGCAGACACAAAAATACCTATTACTACAAACTAAGATAAGTAAGTATTTTAAAATAAACTCCTCAAACTTATGTGCTCCCTCCATTTATGCAGGGTAAGAAAGGATTTTCAGTATGTGTTAAATGTGTTTTCTTCCCTTCTGCTGTATTGGAAGCAGGGCTTACAATACAACCATCAGACAAACAAAAAGTTATCAAACATTTAAGCAGAATTCTTAGCTCTAACTCCTGATTGCATGTACACCATGGTTTGAAGCTTGTAACCACTGCTCTTAGTGAAGCCAAAAAACAAAGACTTGACAGGTTTCCTGAGGCTGAGCAGCCACTGTTTGCTGCAGTAACATTAAAGCCAGTAACAGAACTGGGAAAAGTGACCCGACCCAAAAGTCACCTTATCATTTGTAATGTGAATGTAAAGGAAGCAGCACAGCTCTGCTTCTCCTTTGGGATCACTGTGTCAGGATTGCCAAATGCACTTAAACTTGGACTTAGCCAGAGCAGAAGGATAATTAACTTTCCCTGCTCTTACTGTATTTCTCTTTGTAATTATCCAAAGGCCACTGTAGAAAGGCTATCCAAAGGCTTGCAAAAGGAGTCTGGAAAAGAAAGCCAGATCAACAACTGAGATAAGAAGAGTGATCTGCTTCACAAAGCAAACAAATCATAAAAAATGAAGGGTTTTTTTTCCTTATTTAAGTGCTACCTTTTTTTATCATCTCAAATATTTAAAGCTAAAAAACAGGTCTCAAAAAAAGATTCCCAGATCTTTATCACAGCACTTTAACTCTTTAGAGTTAAAAGGAATTCCTGGTTTTCTTTAAAAGATGAAAGAAACACCTCAGTATGGTATTTATAATGACAACATACCTGATACTTCAGCATTATTTGGATAAAAATGTTCTTCAAGATACAAAAACACTGTGACAACAATTCTAAATATTCATCTCAAGGCAACTAAATAGGGACATATATGCAGAGCAAAAAGTGTTCTAAGCTTTCCTTAAAAATTCAAAGTCACTTGCAACAATATCTAATCTCCTGCCTAACACTCATGTCCAAAAATAGTCTTAAAGATGTGTTTTTCAAGTCTACTAAAACTGTGTATATATAAACTTGGAGAATGGGCATATATATGAGTCAGTATGTATACACTATTTAACAAATTATACATAAATATATCTATATATAAAGCTAAAGGAGGACCAGAAAAGCTTATATAATCCAAATTCCACCATTTATATAAATAATTTCATCTCCCTACCTCCCTTCCAGGAGGGTTTTCTGCAAGCACTCCATGCTCTATAACGTCATGCAGGTAATTGCAGTGAGCACAGGTCTGAGCAATCTGATAATGGAGTGTAACACAGAATCTAAGCACAACACTGCTTCTGAAAACTTACCCATTGTGACAAGTCCCTTACTAAATCCTGTATCTAAATTTTAGTGTTTCCTGCTCAAAACAGCCAGCCAATCTAATGAAATCTAACTCCAAGGAAGAGACTCCAAAGGCTTGGCTGCATATATGCAAACATGGCAAACCCATCAGTTTAGGCAGTTTGAAAGTCCAGGAGCTTTAGTTATGCCTCTGGCTTAATGACTTTATCTTTTATCTGTTCAACAGGCTCCTGACAGTCATCACACTTGCTTTAAAATGAAGATATTGAAGTGGACTTTGGGTGTCCTGCTGTTCCTGCTGCTGTCTGTCGGACGCTGTATGGAACAATCCACGGGGAGTAGGATGCCCCAGCAGAGGCAGCCTCGTTCAGCAGACAGGGGAGAGGAAGGGAAGAAATGTGGTTACACCTTCCTGGTCCCAGAACAAAAAATCACAGGGCCAATCTGCGTGAACACGAACGGCCCGGGCACCGGGAACAGGAAAGATGAAGTCACCAGGATGGACATCGAGAACCTGAAGGATGTGCTGTCCAAGCAGAAGAGGGAGATTGACATTTTGCAGTTGGTGGTGGATGTGGACGGAAACATCGTGAACGAAGTCAAATTGCTGAGGAAAGAAAGTCGGAACATGAACTCTCGTGTGACCCAACTGTACATGCAACTCCTGCACGAGATAATTCGGAAGCGCGACAACTCGCTCGAGCTTTCCCAGCTGGAAAACAAAGTCCTCAACGTCACAACAGAAATGCTGAAGATGGCAACCAAATACAAGGAGCTTGAAGTAAAATACGCGGCGCTAACTGACCTGGTGAACAACCAGTCTGTGACTATCTCGCTGCTGGAGGAGCAGTGCCTGAGGATCTTCTCGCGCCAGGACCCGCACGGGTCCCCGCCCCTGGTGCAGGTGGTGCCGCAGCACATCCCCAACAGCCAGCCCTACACTCCCGTCCTGCTGGGAGGCAACGAGATCCAGCGAGACCCGGGCTACCCCCGGGACAGAGATGTACGGCCACCGCCCGACCCCGCCACTTCCCCTACAAAGAGTCCTTTCAGAGTACCGCCGCTGGCTCTCATTAACGAGGGTGAGTGGGCTGTCCCTGCTTCTCTAACCTCAGATCTCTCCACTTGTGAGGGAAACTGTCCCCACCACAGAAACACAAGGAAGGATTTAAAGTACTGGCACAACTCACTCTTGCTTCCGATTTTCTCCCCCCTTCTACCTTCCACGGAAAGCTTTAGTTTGCCAAACGGCCTAAATCTCCCTAAGACAAATTTGTTGGAACGGCCAGTACTCAGAAATTCAATCTGAGCAATACTCACCTTCAAGTCACAAAGAGTTGGGGTTTCTCTCTGCAGCTGGATTTGAGTTACAAAAATACGAAAATTCAGTTATTAGCATAAACTTTCTAATATTTACCCATTTATTTTGATGATGCCTGCTAGCTACATGTTACAGTAGCTGGCAAGAGTGAATAAGATAAACTAATTAATCATAAACAAATAATTTCAAGTTTTTGTTCTTCTACTAGAAGAATTTTCATCCTTCTAATCTGACCTATTTTTAAAGGAACATCTAAAACCACCAACACAGTCATGCAATGAGTGTCTAAGTGTTTAGTTGAAATATTCAAGTATGGTAAGTTTAAAAGGATAATTGAATCAAGGCTGGATCCAATTAGAGGCACTCAGCTTTGAAAATTTAAAATCAGTAACTACATTCCCAGTAACCTGTTGTCAGTAGGGGGTGGCGAGTTAAACTAGAACCATAAATATTATGAAAACACATTCAGGAGACTGTATCCCATCTTCACGTGTTACATTCTTTAGGTCATTAGATAAATTCATGCACCACTAGGAATCAAAATTAGTGACAAGATAATTAACTACCTCTGAGCTGCCCTGAACTCTATCATGTTCCTCACTTTATTGAAATTTTGACAGAATTGCTCTTTAAAAAAAATTCAAGGATTCAGAAAAACAAGTTTTTCTCAAACATCTCTGAGTGCTTGTTCTTGGCTTCTCTTGGCACAGCAAAAGAGTTTGGTGGGGGGTTTTGGGTTTAGGTGGCTGTTTTGTTTTTGTTTCTTTCAAATTGCCTTTAGTCACAGCTGAAAGTTCAACTTGGTTCCTAAGATGAAGCCAAACATTCATATTTGACTGTTCTGCAGCATTACACCCAACCAGCTGCTGATGTAAAGAACAACTATTTTTATTCAAGGTCTGCAGAAAATTCAGGCATGAGCCCAAGCAAAATGCCAGATGTCATGCGAATTTCAGTGGCACATCATGACAGAAAGGAAACAGTTCATATCAAAGCATTGCCTCGATGTCTGGTCAGACAGCACAAGGATAATTCCAAAAAAAGCCAAGACTTCCTGCTTCCCAGCAAACCCTCACTTCCAGGTTCTCTTCTAAATGCATCTTTTTCTCAATACAAGCCTGCTGCACATACAAAATGAGGCAATAGCACTATCCTCTAAATTATCTACCCTGGTGTTCACTGACATCTCTACCCCTAGAAGTTCAGAGTTTGAATCCATTTTTGGAAGAGAACACAAATTTTAAGAAGCTCATTGTAACATTATTCACCTTCCTTTAATACTAGATTCTTGAGTTGGAAGTTTAAGTGTTTCTTGCAGTGCTTGGGAAAAGGAGGGTTGAGAATTGCTACAGCTGGTAGAGCATCAGTCATCACAACCAAAACTTGGACATTCCAACACAATGCCCAGTTAACTATTCCTGATTTTTAAAATGAAGGTACACAGATGTCATGGTGCACAGAATCAAAACTATGTCATAGAAGAAACATCGTTACGGTTAAAAGATAAAGGTTTTTTATAATGTATAAAGATGTCAAAAAAGACGAATGAAAACCAGACAGTCCCAATTAGAAACAGGCCTCTTAAAGATTGATGTCAGAATAAATACCTGGACCTCCTCACAAATACTTGCAATGCAGCAGATGGGTCAGAAAGGTCAACGTGCATCTGAATATTGTGAGTGGAGAGTAAAACGCAAAATATATGGGGAACAAAAGGATGAAGTTCTGTTTTCTGAGTATGGTGGTTATTTTGTACAAAAATTGCCCTAAAAATTGAGGAAGGTTAATGTCTGTGTGAATTGTAGTTGTCACAATTACCTTAATATTTGGAATAACCAGTGACTCCCAAAATTATTGCTATTTTTGCAAAAAGTAGTTTCAAGTTAGTTAAGTACTTGAAAATTAGACACTGCCCCATATAATAATTTCTAATACCTCTTGGTTAACAATATAGCTCTTTTTTATTAATATATGTCCAATTTTATTTCAGACTTTTCCTCCACTAATGCCTCCAAAAATCCTCTCTATGAAGCTTACACAAGCACAACTTCTGTATCATCTGCTCAAGATAACATTTGGCATCTCAAAATGGGATTCAGCCATCAAGTTATCAAGCTTTCAACTTAAAATATTTAATCTCTTTCCTTCTCTACTTAATTTAATTTAGCACAGAATATGATCTGCACTAAATCATACATCTAAGCCACAATTTTGGAAGTGAAATATTTAACAGATCATCTTCTCAGAGTATTTCTGACTTATCACTGTCTCAGTGACTTATGTACACAGACTGTCACAAAAGACTAGATGTGCATGAGATACTTATCCCTTACATAAACTATAAAACCTGTAAGATTTTAAACAGAAAATCATGCCTTTTTCACCAATCAGACCTCCACCCACACCAGCACTGTGGAGAATCTCTCAGTTTCACAAACCTCAGTATTTCCACTGAATAAGATCTGTTCTTCTAACAGATCTTGAAACAGATCTCTTCTAACGTGAGCTTGAAATAATTATACCTAACAAAGAAATTACTTCAGTAGAAAGATTCAAGGCTATATGCCAAAAATCATGGGATATGTTAGATTTCCTTATATTCAGAGCAGAAGACTCTTACCTCTACCCCAACATTAATTTATGTTAATACATGCAGACAAAGCTGAGCATCAAAGCAGATGAGCTGCATCCAGTGAACTTAAAGCCAGCTGAACTCCAGAAGTGATCCAAGTATTACATAAACAGACTGGTACAATTCAGTCTGCCTTAAAAACTACTTAAAATGACCTGCTTGGGTCTCTCATGGAAAAATGAGTGCTCATGTCCTCCTCCAACAATAATCATGTGGGATAATACTCAGATAACAGCAGATCTAATCAAACTACTCTTAATGTTCAATTAACATTACAAAATATAAGGCTTATTTGTTTATACTTTTACTAATGCAATAATTGTTTTACAAAAATACTTCTGGAACAACATCCCTGCTCAGTTATAGAGCACCCAAATTTACTTCAGACAGATCAAGGAATGGGAATGTGACCCAGCTTAGTCCAGGAAATTACCTAACCCCTAGACAAACTCTGCAATATTCACAATCTACACAGGAATTTTAATTGTGAACAAGAGGGGAAAAAAAGCAGTAGTATACCAAAGCTACAAGATATATTTCCTGAGGTGCCACTGCTTGACTGGGAGAATGACAAAGCCATCCCAATCCTGACAGTGCAGCAACACTTACAGCAATGGCTCAGTGTCTGTGACATTCCTGTCACAGCCACGAGCTCTAAGGACTCCTCATTACATACACAGGCTTCATGCACTCTAATTATGCTTTACGGATTTCTTGCTAATTACATACTTGTCCAACTGGCAACTACTACCTGAAAATCTCAGAAAAGTGTGATTTCCAGCTTGCTTTTGTCACACAAGCTTAATTTGTAGTGAAGGTCCCTTTCCCTCAGCCTCTACTTTTGACTAAAAAATAACCTCAACAAATGTCTTCTACGCTGCTTTGCACATGAGCTGTTTCTGTGACTGCTGAGTTCTCTCTGAATTTCCAAGGAGATTTGAGTAAATAAACCCTCTGGAATCAGAGGAAAGCTGTAGCTAATTTATTTTCAGATGTGCTGAGTTTTCAAATACATTTACGGCATCCACCACTAACTAGTCATCAGAACACACTTTGCTTTTCATTAGTAAATTACCAGTTTTTCTAAACCAACTGAAGTAATGACACACAAACAAAATTGTTTTCTAAAAAGCAGAAAATAAAAACATTACCAAAAATTGAAAGGCAAACTAGGCAAGGTTTTCAGAGACATGTAAGCTGCATCCTTCTCAGAGAATTACCAGATGGTCTTCTCTAAGTATTATTTGTAAAACCACTATTCACATGGACTAAAACAGAGCTTCCAAGCAGCACTCACAACAGCAACAGGAATTTTGTGCAACCGCAGCCCTGAAAACAAATACGTGAGTCCAAAAATCCTTCTCCATTGCTTGCTTACTTCCTTCACCAGTATTATCTACACACATCACACCAGGATGACACACAAAACTTAAAAAGAGTCCTATCCACAGTTAACAGCCTAATCCTCACATGGGCTAAGTACATAGCAGTAGAAAATAATGCAGTGTAATAATTCTCTCTGACTAAATTCCATGTCTGTAGACTCTGGCAGTAGATATTTCTTACAGCGGCTCTCAAACTACTTATATATTCAGAAATAGGGAGGGTTGCTTGGGTATCCTGGGTTTGTTTTGGTTTTTACTTCCACCAGTTTCAAACTGGGGCACCAGAAAATGAAGGAAATTGATGCCTGCCTTTTGTAAAAAAGAAAATAATTAATAAAAAACCCCACAATGATCTTTAGTATCAAGTGCTGGAGTATAAACCTTTGCCACAGCAGACAAAAAAATCAGGTGTTGGTAACCAAAGTCTATTATTTGTTTAGCAAAACAAAATTTTTGTTCCAAAATATATGGAGAGAGGATATTGACATGTTTATTTATATATACAATTAATCTCAGTAACTTTTTGCACTGTTTTCCATGGTAGGTTTATACCTTAATTGAATTACTGACTTTCCATTACAAAATATTCCCACACAATGGGCACTGCACAGCCAAGCTTGAAGGCTTACAGTATTTCTTTTCCAAAAGGTCCATTCAAAGACTGCCAACAAGCCAGGGAAGCTGGGCATGCCAACAGTGGGATTTACATGATCAAACCTGAAAACAGCAATGAGCCAATGCAACTCTGGTGTGAGAACAGCCTGGACCCTGGAGGATGGGCAGTTATCCAGAAGAGGACAGATGGATCTGTCAACTTTTTCAGGAACTGGGACAGTTACAAGGTAAATTCTAGAATGCAGAAAATCAGTGGGCAAAGAAAGATTAATTGAAAAGAGTGATCATCCCTTAGAGGCAAACATATTTCAGTGAGAATGTCCCACTTCCCTCTGTGCACTGTTAACTTTGTATGAACCAACCTGTCTGACACAGCCTGGGTTTGTAATGCACAACACAACTGGGAGACGTGTTATTCTAGACAGTGGCTGGGAAGTATTTATTACCAAGTTCTAACTGAACACATGATTTTTATTAACACACTGAGAACTACAGTGAGTACTTGTAAAACTTCATTTGTCTCCCTTATGAATAAGCAAATTCAGCCAGTGAAATTATTCATTTAAACACAGTAATAGATTTGCTGTATCAGGGGCTCAACTTAAAAATAGTCCTAATAATGAAATAAAGGAAGGAATTTCCACCTGTTAATTTAGGTTAGAAACCTAAAGATGTCAGGCTGGTGAAAGGAAACACACTGCTGTGTGTTACTGTGATATTATGCACTAGCAGGCAGAATGTCTAGGATGACAAGAGGATGCTGCTTTGGAGAAATTACATGCCAAACAGGAAATTTGCAAATCATTTGGTTGGGGTAATAATAATAATAGTAATAGTAATAATAATTACATATAGGACACAAATTAACATGAGGATTTTTGCTTCTTGCATTTGTGGAATTTTGTGATTCAAATATTAATCCCTAAATCAATAATAACTAAACCAATTATTCAATAATCAAACAAATAATTATGCAAAGCCATTACTTCTCAGAGCAGTACATGGTTGGTTTTGGAGTTGTTAAATGCTATAAAATGTTTTAAGGCAGTTATGGAGTGCCTTAAAAAGCAATCATAAACATTCTGAACCTAATGCAACACCAAACATTAACAACGCTGGTTAACTTGGGGAAAGCAGACAGCAGATAGGTAATATCACTTCACAGCTACTATGCTGGTAGTCTGTGAATTGAAAGAAAAGATATCTTTATATTTCATTTCTAATAAATCCTGTAAAGAACACAGAGGAATAGTGTGATTAAATTCACAGTACAAAACAACAACAGTTGCAATACAGAAGCAACAAGAACTTGAACACTCTAGACTGTTGATCCATAAATACCTTTTTCAGCATGCAATTATAACCTAAAATTCCATTATTCACCCATTATTATAAATCCCCTGAGCTTTGTCAAGAAATACTGGTTTCAGTTCTCTATTCTCCCTCCTTTTACCTCAAAAAGAGGAGGACAGCAAGAACAGAGACGTTTGCTACCATTACCAGTGCTGGCAGCATCTCATGCAGCTTAGCAGTCCCAGTGAAGCAAAATAAAGCACTTAAGTGCATGGGTTGAAGTCATTCAGAAGTTTGAAGGCTTTCAGTACCCAAGTTCCACTGGTGTACCACACTCCTGCTGATGAGTGTTTTAACAAACATGGAAAACGAAGCTAACAGCACCTTCCGATCTTCTTTTGCACAGAAAGGATTTGGGAACATTGATGGAGAGTACTGGCTGGGACTGGAAAACATCTACATGCTCACCAACCAGGATAATTACAGACTCTTGATTGAGCTGGAGGACTGGAGCAACAAGAAGGTCTACGCAGAGTACAGCAGCTTCCGCCTGGAGCCCGAGAGCGAATTCTACCGGCTGCGCCTGGGCACGTACCAGGGCAACGCCGGAGACTCCATGATATGGCACAATGGAAAGCAATTCACAACACTGGACAGGGACAGGGACATGTATTCAGGTAAGCAAAGCAGTGTGGCTGTGAAAAGTGAGTAAAGTGTTCCACCAGTGACACCAACTCAAACAATACAGCATAGGACAAAAAAAAGTGTGTAAATTCTGATAAAATAACCCTATTGGAAGATGCTTCGAATCAATGATGATAAAAACCACATTGGTAGCGCCCCCTTCGAGCCCCTACACATGTCAGAAATTCAAAATCTATCACCCTCACTGACAACACTCTGCAGCAATTTTCTGTTTAGCTCATCACTTGCATGTGACTGCAATCAGAATATGTGTCCAGGTGATCTCTGAGTAGTGCTGCTGCCACAGAATCACCAGGAACTAAAGCCTCTGAAGAGCATGAAAGGAACTGCAAGTGTGCAGAGGTTTAGTTGTGTGCCAATACTTAAGAAAGGGGCACATCATTTGGTTTCTGTACCCCTTTGAAGCTCCCTTTTTCTCATTTCCGCCAGTTTTTCTTTTGCAGTAACAGGAAGGTTGGGGAGTGCAATACTTCAACTGCTTTTCCTCAGCTGTCAATAACCATAAAGCTGAACAAATCCTGCAAACTCTTAGACAAGTCTGTAACAGTAAAAACACAAGTTACAAGAAACTCTTTGTGGAACCGTGGCCCTGCGTGCTGCTCGGGGCTGTATCAACTCACATTGCTTCCACTCAAGTATTTCTAAACAGCACATAATCCGAGTTCCTTGGGTGTTAGCTCATGGACAAGCAGTGCTGGCAGGCTGGGAAGAGTCCTCTCCTTCATTTTCACTTGTCACATTAAAGATCATGTCAGTAACCCCCCCTCCAGCAATGGCTGCTGTTACAACAGAATTTGTAATTTAGCGAGAACGGCAAGATGCGACCACAACAGGCTATGAAGTCCTTCCAAGCTGCCTCTGAGAATAAGCCACAATATGAAAACATTTAGGAAATCTCCATTTCTATTGCTTAAAGCTGAAGCTCACCCATGTCCTTCTGTTCCACAGGAAACTGTGCTCACTTCCACAAGGGCGGCTGGTGGTACAACGCGTGTGCCCACTCCAACCTCAACGGGGTCTGGTACCGAGGGGGCCACTACAGGAGCAAGTACCAGGATGGAATATTTTGGGCTGAGTACCGGGGAGGTTCCTACTCTTTGAAAGCAGTTCAGATGATGATCAGACCTATAGACTGAGGAGGAAAATCCCACAGTGCTCCCATATAAAATTCTCAGTGTTTGAGCGCCAGAAAAATAAAATATTACTTTTTAATCATTATTTTGCACAATCTGCCCCTGCTAAGAGCAGGTCTACAGTTTTCCTGTCTTCTTTCCCCTGTCATGTTCCCCCCCTCCTTTATTAGGATCCTTCTCTACTGTGACAGACAGTGTTTTTTTTAAACACACATTCACAAAAGCAGATGTTTGTGTTTGCAAAGCATATTTATCTTTTTTTTCAAGATCAACATGCTTGATGTAAACAGTCTAAGCTGGTAAAATATTCCATATCTTTGACAAGATGTAAGCTTTTCCAGTTCAAAAAGCTTATGCTTTTTCAGGTTAGCTCAACCCTTAAATGTAAATATGTGAAATGACATTGTCTTGCTTTAATGTGAAAACTGATTAGTTATTTAACAATTTATTTAAAAATGTTGGTATTACTTTCAATGAAAAATACAACTTCGCATTACTGTTTGATATTTACTCCAAGAACCTACATTAAAAATTGGAGACATTTTAGCTTTGCCAACAGAGCAAGATTTTTGCAACAAATAATTATTTCAAAATGAAGAGGCAAATTTAAGACAAAATACGAAATTTCTTAGGGAATTCTCTACACTGCTAAGATCTGCAAGTCCTAGCTTCTGTAAAAATTTAGAAAAATGTTAAAAATGTTCCTTGCGTAAGAAAATTAATTGTATGAAATTATTGATAAACTTGAGACAGTCAAATTACTTGGTATTTTTTTTACTTTCAACCTCCATATTCAAGCTTTCTAATTAAACTTAGAACTTAAATGGCAAAACTGAAAGTCCTGGTATTAAAGTCATGACTTGACACTTCCCTGCTCCAATTAGGAGTTATGAGGGCTGACCAAGCATTCCCACATAGTCATCGAGATAAGCCTCTGAATATCACAAGTTTTCCTCCAACACAGCTTTCTGCTCCCACAATAAAACAAAGGTTAGAAATCAGCTCTGAGTGTGTTCTCCCTGACATCCCAAACTTGGGCTGCTCTTATGACACACACATTTCCCTTCCCTTACACCTATACAACTTTTGATACTGTTTATACTAAATTTTAACTTCTAGATATCAGATTTCCACTGGAATTTATATGTAATTTAAGAAATTAATTAGAAAATACTTTCCCAACATTTAGCAAAAGCTATACCACACACAGATTCAAAACAAGGTATTTCTAAAATCAGACACAACCAAACATTTGCTTTAGGTACCAGAATCTCTGAACTAAAGCTTTCTTCCTGTTATATAGAATTATTTAATAACTGCACTTATAGCCACACAGGTTGTCTAATTTAATTTTATATTATGTAAAACTGAATATGCTGTTCTGAACTGTAACCAATGTGTTTGTTTAGCAACTTGTATGTGCCTTCAGGATTTTAAGGAACTTTGTCCCTATTTAAAATAAGGAACCATAATAGCTAAAAGAATAATCTAGTATTATTGTTATGTTAAATTAGTCAATATCAATTACTATGCAAAGCCTCATATGTAATTCAGAGGAGAAAAACCAGCATTTTACTTTCAGAACACACCCTCTGGAGTAGAGATAAAGCTTCATTGATAATGTATGGCTGCAAGGCTTGTAGTTAAATCTTGGTCAGAGATCAAAGCCAACCAGTTCCACCAATATTTAATTGGGGTTGGCAGTGGTGGGGAATCAGTCCCAGCATATTCCATTCCCAAATTCCAAGAATTTTAACTGACACAAATGTTTATGATTACAATTCTGAAATTGTTCTTCATATAAGGAATATTTGTTTGTTACAAATATCATACAGATCTCATTGATTGAGTGTCCTGCAAAACATTTTTTATTTGCAAATGCTTAAAATTCAGACTGTCTATAGTCTGTCTTTTTTTCTCTATGGTAGCTGGATAGAAGAGCAGTTCAGGTAAACTTATAAAAAGGAAAATGCCCTCCAAAACATTCCTTTAATGATCACTTTTGACAGCTTTTAGTTCATTCAACCGGCAGATTTCCTCTCCTTGGCAGAGAGCGTATTTTATCCCAAGAATCTCCTGCCTGCTACAAAAACAGTGTTTGTTTATTCAGTGCACTCAGTGAAAGGTGTACTTTGCAGAAACCCCAAAGTAAAATTAGCTTGCACTCAGACTTTTAATTACATCTTATATATTAGACACCTAGAAAGTGAGCCTTCCCCAATTGAAAGCTGCAGGATGATGCTAACTAAAGACTATTACAAAATCCACCCAGAAACCTTGGACTGTACAAATGCTGTGCTCTGAAAGTAAAGAGTTAATTAAGTTGCCAATTTAAGATTATGAGGAAAGAAAGCACAGCATGTCTTCTTCAGGTTGGTTCATACTCTGTACAATAATTGATTTTCAAATGCTTGTAATGCTATCAGTTTGTAGCTTTTGGACCAAACTTTCTAAGCCGGGTAAATGATTTTAAAAGTTCAATGTTTTCTCTCACACTTTTTCTTTTGAAAGATTTTCAAAAGAGGCTGTAGCATCCCTCAGGCTTCTTGCCCTGGGCATTCAGATGCAGTCTGTCTGGAAAGGATAAAGCCTTCACCATTCCTCTACCATCAGTCCAAATTTAACCAGGCAGACATCAAGAAAGTTCAACTTATATGAAACCTGAAACACGGTTTTCACATCTATTTCCAAAATCTATTGCAAGCACTGTCACTGAAGCAGCTGAATATTCCTCAGATGAATACTTAATAACCTGTCTTCAGCTTTCCTCTTTCTGGGTATCACTCCTCAAAGACAGTTGTAAGAAAAATATCTCACAAGGTAGTACTGCTTAGTTAAATAAAAATCTTACTTCTCAAGATACGGCTCAGTTGTTTCATTGTGCAATCTCAAATGGATCAGAACTCTGGAGTAAGACTCCCTTGGAGAATAGGGTTTATCCTAAGGTGAAATATAACATACACAGCTCCCATTTGTTCTGGCTGCTTTAGTTGCCTGGGTCATGCAACACTGATGACATATCCCACACTGTGTATCAAGGGCCTGAACATATTTATTAGTGTTTCACAGCTTTTCACACTCACATTTAAGTAGGTGAGTCCACACTGATGATGTGCTGCTCTCACCTGCATTTCTAGAATTCTGGAATCACATCACAATCACTGCTGCAAGGAGCTGAGAAACATTTTTATTTCCCCCTCCCCAGTTAAATGTGGAAGCACATTGTTATTTCGTCCACAGAGGGTAAGCTGTGGAAATAAGACAACAATCTGTACTTCTGTGGCTCTGCTCCTATTGGCAAAACCCACACCAAGAGAGCACTTAAGCTGTCTCTTATAATCCAAGAAGGCCATGAAAAAAATCTATACCCATATCTGGTATTTGGCTGCATAAGGGTGAAACATTCATCCTTGAAATTGCAGCTGAAATTCCTTTATATGCTCACTTTCCCTATGACCTTCCAAACAGAGGTCTCCACGACCAGTGCCAGTCTCTAGTCCCCTCTCTAGAGGGGATTTGCAATGGCAAATTTAATTGTGTGGCAAATCTGATGCCCTACACTCTTCCAAAGAGCATTTTGAGGGAGTGTGGCAGCTGCTGGCTCTCCCTACCAGGAGTGAAGAACCCCCCACTCCTCCTTTTACCATGAGAGGCAATGGTCCTCCTGAGGAATCCCCTTCCCTGCACATGCCATGATCACCATTTCCATCTGCAGACTTCTAGCTAGGCTTTCCTACATGTTTTAAATCAGGACCAGCACTACACCCTTACAGAATCTTACAGCAGAAGTATTTCTTTTAGGAATTGTAACCTGTAATGATAAGCTTAAAACAGTAAGTTTTAAGTAAACTAGCAGTAGCAGTTTAAGTCACTTCTGTTCCAAATGACTCTTGTATCAGTAAAAATGCCTTGGGAAGAAAATTGAAGAAATAACAAATCTACTCAGGTCTTAGCAGAGATTAAAGCTTTCATCAAATGAGAAAACTTGGACTTGACCATCAATCCTCCAAAGTGGATCCAGATTTATCATGACTATGTTCAAGGCAATTTTTTTCTTTTTGCCACTTTTTAAATCACACAAAATTAATTTTAGAGGGAGTGCACCAGTGGAAATTTGCAGTTCCTTTGGAGAATTAAAAAAGCCTTGAGGACATTCCTTATATCACTAATAAGAACTGATATCACATGAAACCAGGTCACAACACATGCTTTAACTACAACATGTCACAGTAAAGAGCATTTTTTCCTCAATAGAAAAGAACTATATATTTCACTTCAAACTATCAAGTCAAGCCCAAAGGTTATTCTAATGCAAAAGTTAGACAAGAAGCTGTTACTTATTGGGGAAAACATCTGTAACTGAAGAAAATTCAAAAACTGTTTCCCAATATTTGGCTTGGGATTTTTACAAACAGCAAGAAAACCAATTGATGCTGGCTTCACATTTCAAAATTCATGGCAAACGGGTAAAAAGCATCAGCATAAGAAGCATTTCAGAACTATACATCAAGTCCCTATATTGTCCATGTAGACAAGATGGGAAAGCTCTATGGTTCATTACATTACATAATGCATGGTTTCCTTTTTGTGCCTTTCAATTCAGGCCCTGAATGACAAACACTACAGGGCATTAAAATCTGGTCCCCCACAGTGAAGTATTTTTTTCTATTCCTGTAGCAAGCATGTAAAATTCAACCAATTAATCCTGGAAAAGTTAACAGCCCAGCAGATGAAAGGAAGTATAAAAATTCAGGAACAGAGATGACAGTTTAATAGGCCTTAATGACCACAATAGTGGTGGTTCAATTCATCTTGAATTCAGGTGTGAGAGCAACTTATTATCTGCAAAAATACAAAGAATTGGATACACAGTTCCTTAATTTTATGTGATTACCAACACCTCATGAAACAAAAGCTACATTAAAAACAGCACACTTACCATTTTAATGTCTGTGAAGTAACAATAAATTAGCTTGACAACAAGATCAACACATATTAAATGCATTTATCTAGTTTTTAGATACACAAGAATATAATTTACTAATAATTATTCCACAAGGCTGAGTCAATTATAACAACCTAGTTTCTCTTGTCACATTGGTGTATATTAAATGCAGCAATATCTCCAGATTTTACCACGTTCCAAACTCTAAGATCTATATTTATTTTTCTCCGAGGCTTGTGATTTATAGCTTCTCATAAATTAAAAGCCATCACTACTAGAACAGTCAAGTATTTAGTATTTAGCAGGGCTAGCAGGCATTACAATGGAAGTGCTTCTCCAGAAGTCATTGTATCTGTACAACACGTGGCAAAATAGTTGCCTAGAAAACTGACACTAGATGCAAAACCTGCAGTGTTTGTGAGCTTTAAGAGGTATTTCCTTTTTGAGGTCCTGTCCTGCCACATACAGAGTGTTCAGAATCACCTTGGGTTGTGGATTCTCCACTGAAGTACTCAGAGTTTCCTGAATGCTTAAAAAGATGGTGTTTAGCTTGTGTAATTACTGGAGAAATAGGCTACAGCTTACCTAAGTAGGGAATACAAGGAGTCATCTTCAAGCTGCTGATATAGTCTCTAAGCCTTTTGTAATTATCTTCTTTACTCATAACATATTCCAGCTTGTCAAAGGTGGCTTTATCCTTCCGACTCAGTAACTAGGCAAAGAAAAAAGAATGCAAAACCAGATGAGTTCAAGTTTGATCATTATGATTTCCTCTTTTACCCTAACAAGCAGATTCCACTTCCCCATTGTTGTTGTTGTTATTGTTATTGGTGTGCTGTTTTTTTCTGTTTTGTTTTTTTTTTTTAAACACAACTGCTTCAAAATTACATCATTTACTCCTTAAAGAAGAGCACTTTGAAAGTTTACAAACAAAAGCAACAATTCTGGGTGTTAAATTTAAAAATACTCGTAAAAGTGCTGGTATCCTGGAGGATCCTTCTGAAACAATGTAAGTTATTTTAAACAAATCTTGCTGACACACATCACAACTTCATGTGCTGTCCACATCAGCAGTATTCATGCCAGTAACATTTTCACTCTGATTATCCATAACTGTGTTGGCTTGGAATGGGATGGAGTCAATTCTCTTCACAGTGGCTAGTATGGGCTATATCTTGGATTTGAGTAAGGATTTTATCTGGTTTTTTACAGAACTCTCATAGACTTGTATTGTCTGTCAACTGGCAATTTTACTGGCTCTTAATATTACAGAAATGTCCACTTTGAACAGAAAACTTAAAAGTCATGGCTCTCCTTTATTATCCATCCCTCCTGGCTCCAATCCTTTCGTTTCACAGAATTAACAGCAACCAGGCTCTCTTTGTAAGATGGGGAAAGCAAGTCAAGATATTTTCCAAATATCCCGCTGAACTGCTGCTGCAGCCTTCACTTTGAACTCAGAGTGAGAATTCAACAAAGGGTGTAAGATGTTCCCACCAAAAATTTTGGCAGGAGATTCAGTGTTTCAAGACCCAGCCACAATTTTTCCCCTACAATGCAATTACAAGGGTCAGAACATTGAATTTCTACACATTTCCCATTTTCCCTTCAGTTAAAGACCAACCTAGGTGAGCCTGACAGAAGTGAAGTCTCCCTTCTGTAAATTCACTGTTGAAATAATTTATTTTTACTTCCATTTCCTATATCCAACTCTTCATGAGGACAGACAAACTAAACACTGGCTTTCAGGTGAAAGCCACTAGTTGAAAGCGAATTGTCTCCCAAGACATACTCCTCACTGACATTCCAGCAATTAATTTGCATCTTTAATTTAGGTTTGGTTCCAATATTTAAATGAACAGCATCTCCATTCATTAGAACTGCAGACTCTTCCAGGAGAGGGAAGCAGCAGATTGATATGACTCCTTTCCAACCCGAACATGACATTTATCTTTTGAAGTTCATCTTCTCAAAGCTGGTTCCAGTTTTATCAGCCTGGACTAGCTTGCTTCTAATAATATCCTAAAATACTCTGCCATCATTTTGCAGACTGAAAGGTAAGACAAGACTGACAGATATAATAATTTTCGAACTTGAATGAAATATTTTCCTCAAAACATGCTGATTTGCACACACTGATTCAAGTCTGATATATCTTTTCAGGCTCCTTGGGTCATCTCCTAACAAGCTGATCCTGCATGACTTCCCCTGGTGCTCCTAGGCCAATCCATGCCATGCATCCACCTCCTGCATTCAGGGAAAAAAGTCCAGAGAAGCCAAGCACATTAGAAGTGTTTTCTATGAGGGCCAACTAAGGACCCATTTCTTAGTCCTTCAGTTTTGGAGCTGCTTCTTTTTTAATTAATGCTTCTTCTTCTTTCTCTTGGATGAAAAGAACAGTAAAGAGCTGTACATATGCAGAGACAATAAAAGCTAAGGCTGACAGTTTATAGCAGCAGGGAAGGATTTGGAGCCTTCTAAATTGCTCTTGGCTTTCTAGCTATAGTGTGCCAGCACTGAATACAACCTTTTTGAAATGCCAGCAAGAAGAGATGAGGTCTCAGGATGCTGGCTCACCCCACTTCACATATTTAATGATTATTTGCTTTATTGCCCAAACCCTCACTGGTCATCTAGAATTCCTTTACATTAAATGGAGAGAAGCTGAATATTCTATTCTGTGACCTTTCTTGGAAAGGCTCACAATTCTTCTCAAGTTTTGAATGGGGCAAATCACACATTAAAAGCAGCACTTATTATTCTCCAGAGTTCAGAGTGTGTGCAGGCAATGAGAGAGACAAATTTCAGACCAATTCAGACATACCGTCAGAAGACGTGAATTTCATCTTTTTTAGGAACATTAGATTACCAAGCAAGTATTTAATGGCTCCTTTCAACTCTAGATTCCAACCATTTAAGGTAGCTTTTTTTTTTAGGGAGTGAATATGCTTGCAGCTATTTTCCTTTGTAAATCAAGTTGATTGAGGGTTGCTACAAACCATCTCAGAAATGGAGAAGTAATTCTTCCTTGTTGAAGGTTTTGGAGGGCTCCTGTGTAACTTACCCAAATGCCTTCATAACTCAAATAAAGGCTTGGTGTGCCTTTTCTTGCTTTTAATATGCACAAACCCAAAGGCTTAGAATTATCTTCAGGAATTTATAAGCTGAACTTCCAAGAGAAGGACGACTAAACCAGTTTGCAGTGCACATTGCTGGGAGCTATCCTGCAACTTGAATTTGCAAAGGCTTACGTAAGATGATGAAAAGCACAGCCTTGCTTGGGATTGTATGAGCAATCAAACACCTGCAGAAATGTGGGAGAAGTTACCTGGAATTTCAAAGGCTGGAAGAGGGATGAACTTTAAAGACTGATACATATGTCAAGAGTACACAAATAAACCTTGTAGTGCATAACCAAGCATCAAAAGAAACTGGGGACTCCCAGTTCTGAATGGCATTATCATGGTAGTAATGAATGTGGTTATTATTAATATATGGTAATAATTACATTTAATTTGAGCTGTATACAAAAAGAGATTTAAAAATCGACCTGGCCTCACAGTTACATAAAACTGTTGAGGCATCAATTTCAAAACATAAAATCTGAAAACCAGAAGTTCTCCCTGAGATCATCTTGAAGTGTTAATTTCACTAAGATTTCCTCAGAGAGATTTTTGGTATTTGGAAGCAATGTCTAACTTAATCGTGCATTTGCAAATTGTGACCAGAATTCTAGATGAGTATCTTGGCAGAAATGAATTACATTAAATTTCAGGACTATTTATCAACTGAACAACATTTTCACGCAGTTATCAGACAAACTTTTTGCAACATCCAAGGATGCACTGATGTGTGCTCAGTGAAAGCTTTCAGCTTTTTTTAGTGATATGTATCTTGTGCACAGGAGCATCTCAATCACCTCATTTTTTTCTGTCACACTGAATGCCACATTCATCTGAAACAGCTGAAAAACAACACAGCACATGGCTGAATAACGACTGTTTTCTAAGCTCTAAAGTATCAATGAGCAAAAGTAAGTCCTAATATTCTTCTTATTGAGGATACAATGACAAACAATATTAATGCCAGTCAAAAAACAGATGACAAATGAAAATGATTCCAAAGAATACTGTCCTTCCACAACTGTACGAAGGCAGAATTACAAATATACTGTCTAATGGAATTGTAACTATGAAATGATAATGAAAAGTGCTAGAGTTAGTTATCAGTCAGAGAAACAACAAACCTCTTCATGGAAACTGAATCAAGAGTTTCTGAACATCTGCTCTCCATAGTAAAAAAAAAGAATTCCAACACTATAAACCCCTAAATGATTAAAATATGACCCACTTTGGCATTCAGAATTTTCCAGCAACTAAATACAAAATAGCTTCTGGCCAAATGAGAAGCCTCTGCATTTAGCAGAATCTGCAGGGAGCTATTTTTCAAAGGAAAATATTTCTTCAGCAGAACGGAAAAAAAATTTAAGAGGAAACCATAGATTTCAGAGGAACTAGAAGCATTATGTACGCAGCAGAACAAAGTTAAAGCTGTCTGTAGTAACTGCTGCATCCTTGAAAATGAGCTTCAGAACGTTGTATTTACCTGAGAAGAAATTAAGCCCACTCCCTTGTCCTGCTGCTCACTTACCGCCCACGTCTTGGTCAGCCTGAAGATGGGAGCGCTCTGGAGGCCTGACACCACTGCCATGAGAGCATGGAGGTTATTCAGCTCATACAGTTTCTGAGGACAAAAAAAAGAGAAAAAAACTAACAATAAACAACATTCCAAGTGCTGTCAAGAGTGAATACAGAATAGATAACAGTATAAAGATGCAGAAATCTCGCATGGCCTAAAATGAAGTGTTACAGTGAACTGCTGTGCATGCAGACCGCTTTTATGGCACCTCCTAATTTTTCATTACTGCATCTCTATGGTTTTGGATTAGACTAACTAGCTGTTTCATAGCCCATAGAGAACCCTTAAAAATATCTATATAGACACATATCTTGGAGAATATATTAGAAGTGCCAGAAATTTTCTGACATTCAAACCCAACAAATTCCTTTCATAGCATTCAATAGTATTTTAAAACAACACGCCAGAAAGGACAACCCAGTGGTGAATGATGTAATCACGTCAGTACCTAAAGTTGATGCAACGACCAAGGCTACATCAAAGCACTCAAAAAATATCTTAGGATGAAATCAAGAAGGTAAATTTCAAAAGCCACACATACCTGAAGTACTTCTCTCACTGAAAGGCCATTTTTAGGGTATGACAATTAACTAGTGGAAAGCAACAACCCAATCAAAAAACACTAGGGTAAAAGAATTCCCTTAAAAATTCCCTACAAAACACTGTGTTTAAGTGCATTTTCTCACACATTTGGAATTTCCCTCCCTTTTCTTTTTCCTTTCCCTCTGTCTCCAAAACTATCCACTGCCTTGGCCAAGTAACTACTGGTACTACTGTCATGAAAGCTTAAAAACAGTCTGGAGGAAAATGTTCTTCCTGTAGCTCTTCTGCAACATCAATTGTTCTGATAGCTGTGAGCTCCCAGAGATCCAAACTACATTCATTTTTGATGCAGCACATCCAAACTGGGGTTTTACCCCTAAGAGAGAGACTTTGCTAAGGAGAAATGATATTCAATCACATCATTGATTAAATTAACTAAATCTTGTTTAATCCATTTGGAATGTTCACCATGGTAGGTTAAGATTCCAGCAAGAAAAAATAAGGAACCGTTCCTGTTCAAAAAATGGTGGAAATCCTTTTTCCTACTTGAAACTCAGCTTACTTCTTGCTTAGGAAGCCTTTCATGAGGCAAAAGGACAAAAAAACTAGACCAAAGGAATACTGACTAAATGCTGAACATCAAAGGAGAGCCTCTGTTTGGAAGGATGAAAGCCTAAACCCAAGGATGGTTTTCTGGCTAACAGTTTTGGAACAGGGCAAATGATTCTCTCTCCACTTAATATACTGCCAGGAAACTTACAGCCTTCTATGGAACAAAGTCCTCACAAGTATTAGTCAGAAATGCCACTTTTAATGGCACCCCGTTATGGCACAGTAGCATTTCCAGTCTGGGTGCTCAGACCCCCATGATTCCAGCATGTCCTGCTGACAGTGGAAGTTTGCCCACACCTTGTGATGAAGTGCTTCCCCCTCCTCATCCTCTTTTGGATGTAATCAGTATTTTGTGGGGCAAGGTGGAAGGGGTTGGATGTTTGTCATACACCACAGTCCTGTAATTCTTCCAAGTAGTACTGCTGAAGTTTGTCCCTCCACTTACACAACAACCCTTTTTCCTCACACACACATCCCAAGCACGGTAATGAAGTTCACTGTCCCAAAGGACAGTGTAGCTGACCAGAAATGAAAAGAAGGGCTTTCCCAGCTGCTGCCAGCAGTGAAACAGAAGTCATCACCAACCAGGACAGTCTGGGAATTCAGCTGTTAGGTCTAATTACTTCATGCATTAAGCACTGTAGATGAGATACCATTTAAGTTACACAATAGGTTGCCAGCACAAGGAATTCACTGCGGAGTGGACTTACAGCTTCTCTAAAGAAAAGGTAATTAGTGTGAGCTCTGGCACCAAGCTGCTTTGGTAATAGCTCTGGATAACAGAAACTCCTTCCAACATCCCCCTGCAGTAACTTCAGTAACACTGCAGTAACTTCATGTCAGCAGCCAAATGTAAGCAAAGCCAAGGTAACAAGCACAGGAGTAAATGAACTGATATAAAAAGCACCCCATACAGAGCTTCTTCCTTTTTGTAACTGTGACTTTTACAGCTGACAGGTAAGCAAAGCTCAGTTATCTGATGGTTAGAGCACATCATTGCCTCCAAGCCAGCAGCATTCCAGCAGACACTGCAGCCTGCAGTGCACTGGTGAGGTCGGGCATGTTTAGGGTGCTGTGCCCAAATCTGAGCCTACAGCACCCAGCACTGGCCAGTCCCATCCCAGTATGAACCAGACCTGAGCCCACCTGGCTTCCACATCTGTTCTGCACTATGGCCACACAGAGCTGAACCTCTCCTTCATATGGAGGGACATGGATCATAAAGCAAATTTTTTTATGTTTGTATTTCAAACAAAAACACAAGAATTGACTTTTAAAAACACATGAAATGAAGATACATCATTAACTCACCAGATATGAAAGGATATTTAAGAGAGATCATTAACACTTTATGACCACAGCACGACTATTGAGCAAAGCCTGTGCTTTTTTCAGAATCCTACAAAGCTAGCTCTTGCTTTGCCCAAAGTTGAGAGTCAAATCCCACAGGAATAAAATATTGCTTCATTAAAAAAGGCTCATCAAGACAGGGGATGCACTTGAATACAAAATAAATTAATTTACAAATATTTTAAATGGTTTTTTTGCAGGTAACCCAGGGTGGTCACAGCAGTCAGCTGTGGCAGTAAAAGGCAGCCACCATCTGACAGCAGAAACTTGAAAAACATCCCTTTCTTTTCACTGCTGTGAAGAAGTTTCACTCTATTTGCAGGGCTATATGTCACTCCAGATTTGATGACCCTTTTCTTATGAATGTCAGTCCAAAAGGCTTTAGGAAAGATTGAGAGCTCCAAAATGTCTTCTGAATCAAAGTCTATTTTTCAAACCACATTTTTAAAGTTGATACTATTTGAGTAAAAGATAAAAGATCCTTTCCTTCCAATGGTAAAAGCAAACAAACCACTTCTGTTCTGACTAAAGCTGTTTAAACTGACTGCGCACTTTGTGACAACACAGAAGCCAAACAGCTCCTGATGTCAACAGAAACAACCCCAGCTAAGTCAGGTATCAGACAGATATTTCCCCACCTGTATTTTTGAACAACCAAACTGGGTATAAAAACTTTGATCATGGTGAATTCCACACCCCCTTCACAATACAAATTCTTACCTTTGCAGTTTTGATGTAGTGGCTCAAAACCTCAGCTCGTATTTTTAAAGTCTGTGCATGCAGAATCTCTCTAACAACCCAGAAGCTTACCTAAAAATGTAGAAAAAATGCCTTTTAAAAATATAGAGTTTCAACACTATACTTTTAGAAGTTTTACTTATTTTTATGACAGTATGGTTTATGGAAACAGACTTGAGTTCAGGGTAAGCTTGAGGATGAGATCACACACAAAGCAAATGGCAAAACACTCGAACTTCGAACAGTGCTCTTCCAGGAAAATAAAATCATGAAGAAATGTTATGAAAAGCCTACAAAATGTAGGGATATAAACACTAACATTGAATCATATCCATTGGTTTGCTTTCCCACAACATCAAAGCTGCGTTACTCAATTCCTACATGAATTGAACAGCTTCAACTACACTTCACTGTTATTCCAACACCTCGAAAAAACATTAACCCTGAACAAAATTAGAACGTAAGGTAGGAAGCTCTGCCATAACCTAGCTTCTAATTTATACTCTAATTTCTGGCCATGCCAATTACTTGCTGATGTACAGCACAGTATCACACTCTTAGTTAAGCTCTCTAGGACTGACTTCACTGCTGTGTAAGATCCCTGCTAAATTCAGCACAGAGAACGATTGCTGCATTTCACACTCACATCAATGTCTTGTAAAGGCTGTACTTTAAATTGTTTGGTAATATGTCTAAATGCTACTGTTTTCTCTTCTCTGCTCCCTCCCACCCTCTGCTCTCACAAAGAATGATGAAAATTAAACATTTTCATAACTGTAATAAAGCAGTAGCAAGGAATTACCAAAGGGTAACAAATACTGCAGCTTTTACTCATGTATTTGCTACGAGTTAGGAAAAAAATTAATTATCAAGATACAGCCTGACTGGTATTTACAAAACTACTGAAAATGGTGTATGAAGAAATTTACTCTAAGTTTACTCTTACATATGAAAACCTTTCAACACGTCATGTTGCTTGCATTTTTAAGTGTATTGTAAGCTAAGTTTTCTGTAAACTAACATTGTGTATGTATTCTCTAGTCAAAATCTCAATTGGAAAAATTAAATATCCTGTTCCACTTTTTACAGTACAATAGTTCCTAAGACAGAAGAGCACAAGATCCACACCTCCAAAATGATTACATTAGCCATGAAGCTAGAGAGATCTGATGAAAACTGGGATGTTAAATCACAACAGCTCTTTGGAACTGAGAAATGGAAGAATGACAAGAAAACCCACAAAAAATCCTCACAAACATCTTGCATAAGAATCACTTTCCTTTGGTCTGTTTGTCTAAGATTGTATTAGCCAGGAAAGAATTAACCATGGAGCTCAGGTTTCTGTTTCCTTTCATTTTTCTTCGTTTTCTTTCCTCTTTTTCTTTTTTGCAAAGCAAAATATCTGCTCACAAACAAAAAGTGGTTCCCTTTGATAAAAAAATCTCAGTATGTTGCCAAGCTCAAAAATGGCAGACGTTTTGAAACCGCTGCTTAAAGTTAAAAGGAGAAAACATGGAAAATCATCTCATTATTGATGGTACATCATTAAATTGTAATGATCTGAAAATCATAGTGACAGTATCTGTATTTAAATGACAGAGACTGCCATTCCCTTTGTTTAGTTATAGAATAATTTTCCTTTAAGGACAGGCCTTCAAGTGCTGATACAATCTCAGGAGTAGTGAGAGTAAAAGAGAATTGAAACTCTGGCACCTTCTCCATTGTTTAGAAAACAAAAATACATAGATTGTTGCCAGGTCTTCTCCAGTATTTTCTTTAATTAAATATTCTGAAAGCGTCCTTACTGAGTCCTGCCAGGAGCAGGGATTTGCACTCAATGATCCTTATGGGCCCCTTCCAACTTGAGATATTCTATGACTCTATCAAATACAGAAGTACTGAATACATAAAATATTTGGCAGTACTTCCAAATTTTGTCATAAAAAGCTTGACCTCGGTTTGGTGCTCTGCTGTAGTTACACAGCTTGAGAAAAAGAACTTTTCTTCCTTGACTGATCAATGAGTTTTTAAGGAGATGCTTTCCCACTGAAGATCAAGGGAATTTAAATTTTTAACACAGATTTCTGTATCATAAAGAATCAGGTGAGGACAACACATGCAGCAGTACACCTTAAGACCCCAAACCTTTTTGATTTTAAGTTCACAGAGTGTTGATGTAACATGAGAATGCCTGTGATGGGCCAGACTGTGACACACTTGCTCGGAACACAGAGCAACACTCCAGCATTTTCATCGGGACAAAAATCCCCAAATTCCCTCTGTTGGTCCTGACTTCTGTGGAAGTTCACTGGCATCACAGAGACACAAACACTGTGACACACAAATGCTCCTGTTTGCCCAAGGAAGCCTGGTTTCTGTCCCACTCCCAGCCAGAGCTCAGCTCAACACTTCCAAGCCCTTGTAACAAAAGAAAAAAACCCAAACAAACCAGAACAAATTTCCTTCAAAGCTTAGAGCCCTCCAGCCCCTTCAGTGACAGAGTAGGCAGGAGATAGAAAAATCAAACACACTCAATCAGTCCTCTCTGATGTGTTCTTACTGACATAAACACTGGGTTTTGGCTGGTCATGTCTATTAGCTGGTCTCTTTAGACAGCACCATAACCTAATGTATTGTTTCATTCTTTACATAAGCAATACACATTTGTTCCATATATTCCTCTCTTCCTGCATTAAAATGTTGTTATACCCACATCAATCAGCAATATGACTCCCAGCCTTTGGGTATCAATACCTTTGATACCAGTTCAAGGCAGCATTTTAAGCCTTGACACACAATTGTATAGTTATATTCTTCCCTATTAATGTCAGCTGAGAATAACAGGCTTTGAACATATCTGTCCTTGGATCACAAATTAGAATTTTTATATTATCCCATGTTTTTCTTATCTGAAACACCAATTCTGTTATGCTGGTGCTTTTAAGTTCAAAGTCATTGCTTTCAAAACTATCCTTGCTTTCTGTGCTAATCAAAAGACAAGGAAATTCAAGAATATCCCTCTAATAGTTTCTGGATTTTTCTTTGAGGTATCTTCCATGCATACTAATTCCTTAATTCCTCCTTTCCTTAATTTTCAATAATCCCAATTAAATCCACTGCAATTCAGCAACACTACAATATTCAAGAAAAAGTTCTTCATACGATGTTCGCATTTGGGTTACAAAAGGATGCAAAAAACCCAAAAACACCCATAAACACAGTCAGTAAAACAAAATTTTCCTTTTGCAAGTGGGATCTCTTCCTTTAAAATTGTTCTAATGTAGTGAATCTATCTGACAAGTTTCTCTAATATTTTAAGCTCTGTGGCAGCACAGTTCCACTCACATTTAAATAAAAACCTCAAGAGAGAGGTTTTCAGTTGAGGGACTCTGATAACCAAGAGACAAATAGTGACCTTTACACAAACAGTTACCTTCAAAAAACTGTTTATTTAAAACATATGATAAAAGTTTATTTTCAAAAGTTAAGACAATGATCTAGTAAGTGAACTTGGCAGTTGTGCATTCTGACAGGTTTACCAGTAACAGCAAGTATACAACTCACTTTCAAGAAATGCTGAAAAATGAGAGATCAGAGTTTTAAAAAAAAAGTGAAGAAGTTACCTATTTAAAAAAATTAATATTAGATATGTAGAGCTATGTTGAGTACCACTCAACAATGAATTCAACTCAGCAATGAAACAAGAACAGGAGAGTCCTGGCATGGAAGGATTCAACGGATTTCTGTTCCCTGAAGTCTATCGGTTTTTGAGGCACCACATCCAATTATCCCATAACTAATGCTGGAACTGCCTGACTTCATCCTCAGTGGAATGTAATCAACTCCACAGAATCATCACTGCTTCCGAAATGCTACCTGCACATCACTTTGCTGTGAAGCAGCTGTTAGTAATTTAATATTCTCTTTATTTTAAAAGTGAGAGCTGTTTATGGTTTTCCTTTGGCAAGCTGGGGGCAAAAACAGAAGAGACAGATGCATAATGTTTAACTTAAACCCAGTGAAATTTCAAAGGTTAACAAAATTTTGATGACATGTATTCCTGCCTGAGAAGGCCACAAGTCCCTATGACTTTCCTGATTATTTATTTTAGGACTAAGCATTAGAACACCCCAGGTAAGTAGAGCAGAAACAATATCTGTCCTTTTCCCTCCCTACTGCTATACTGATGGCTTCCTTGATGCCAGAACAAAGGCTGATATAGACTTCATGGAAGTCCTTATTCCCACAGTAAGTAAGGTTTCCCCTCCTTCCTTCTGCCTACTGAGCATATTTTACCAATTCTTTAGTATGCCTGAAGTCAACTTCAGGCAGTTCCTGCAGCTCTTCAGTACAGCACATAACAACAACTGAGAAGTGAAGTCCTTGATGAGTTACACTGCCTAACATGGTTTTTACTACAAAACCACACAATATTCAGCAAAACTAAACATTCCTTTGAAGAGTCAACTTCCATAAATAAGCAAGGCAGCATATGTTGGAATCAGTGGTGTATCAGTGAGATTAGTGTCAAAACCATGACTGTTTTTATGGCAGCCTGTACATTCTAACAGGAGCAACTCCAAAAGCTAGATGAGGAAAATTTCAACTAAACACAGAACAGCAACAACAAAAAACAAAACAAAAACAAACAAACAAAAAAAATCCCAAATTCTTGACCAAACCCCCCAGATATCAGTAGATGGTACAGTCACAAAAAGTTGAAGTGTAACATTTTCTCTTCAGTCCAGGGCAGAATCAGGCAAGTGTCCAAAAGCCAAAGACAAGCATTTCAGTCAGTAGGTTAAGAAGGTTATTCTAAGTGTTGTCAGTGAAAAGTAATAGGATTTGATCATATCCTCAATGAGAGCAATCATGAAAAGTGAGAAAGTACACAAGAATTGATAGGAATGAAAACCCTGAAAAGTTGAGAGGTTTGGTCTGAGTTTCAGATGATTAACAAAGATCTCTGTAAGTCTGAGACTGGGTACAGAGGTTAAGCCTGCAAGACAGCTTGTAAGTTTGAGACATTATTGAACATTTACAAGAGGAGAAATGAGAGTAATAGAATTACTTCATCTGAAAGAGAAAATATGGCATTACTTAAAAAGAGCATCACAGTTTTGAGACATGATTGGGCAACTACACAGCTGGACTCCTCCAGCTTTAATTGTGGAGAAAGGGAGAATTCTGTTCTTCTTTTAATAGTTAATTTTATACAGAGAAATTGTTGAGTAAGAAAGCCATAAATCTCAAATATACTACGTAAAAATTATGCCAAATACAGAGTTAAAGAACAAATTTTTTACAGAAAAATTGTTTGGAATTTTTAAAAGTTTGCCTAGTACCTTAAAAAGGTACCTACACTGACAAGAGGCTTCTATTTCTAGGGACAAAAATATCTATGTGAAGCATAAGAACTCAACTAACACAGAAGGAAATTACATCTAATTACTAGTCCAGAAATCCTGTATGGCAAGCCTTTAACCTGTAATTATGATTCTGTCTTTTTATAAAAGACAGCCAGCAGTTCTGAGGAAAATATGCACTTTTCATTGATTGCTGCTATTTAAAACAGAGTATTTCTTCAACACTGGTTTGGTCTTTCTGCATATCCTGTAGATAAAGTATCTGCTCAAAGGAGTTCCTTAAGTTGTCAAGTGATCAGCTGTGATTCAAAATAAAAGTGATGTGCCAGAACACTTAATCCCACAGACTTTCTAAAATGTGTACATGTAATAATGCTGGAAAAAAATAACTCACATGATTGAATCTTCTGGTGAAAGCAACAGCATTCGGTGCAGAACTGTATTTCTCTTTTTTATTCCAGCCACAGCTTGCCAGCTCCTGGGAGAACAAGGATGAAAATTCACTTCTTTAATTTAGCGCACAACACATGTTCAGAGCCGAAGGCATATACAGACACAAATCTTGTAAGTTTCAAAATAACAGAGCAACAACACATTGAAGTAATACATTTACACTTGTTCTGATTCCTTCTGCAAACTGAGATTCCACAAGTCTCACTTCTGAATTGTGTTGAGTTGATTATTACAATTCATCTTTTGCTGAATTAGAGCTTTCCTAATTTTGTTACCATGTAAGACCCTGCTTCAAGTGTCAATCTGAGCTGGAGAGCCAAATGTCCTTTTGTTTTTAATCACTTTCTGAAGATATTTAAAGAGATGATACACCTAGTTAACTCAACCTAAGTCATCTCCCATATTTTTAACTTGGCACATTGCATTAAAGAAATACCAAAAAAGTGTCATCATTTGCAGTAACAATAAAAGAAACACTATTTTCAGTTTTCCCTTCCAAAGGAGCCTATTTTGGGAAACTGCATCATCTTGTTATTTACTATCACTTAATTTCAACAAAGAAGTTTTCATTAAAACCATAAATAACTAAATGTACCAAAATGAGCTCTTCCATTTGTATACAACAGCACACAAATAGAGGCAAAGACAGCATTCAGCACACAACCTGTTCCAAAGGGCTACCAAGAAAAATAATCAAAACAGACACAACCTAATTATTCAAGTGGTATAATAGCAAAGTACAGCCCTTCCCTTTCTACTTATTCATGTCTTCCTTCCAGATCATCCACTCTGAAGTGCTCTTAGTTTTATTACCATGCTGAAAACTCTTCACTGCAGCCAGAGTCACACTACACAACCAGCTACCACGTAACTTAGGTAAGATGACTCAACATGTAACCAATAATCATGCCATTTAAGACACAGTTTAAAATAATTTGGTATCTGGATAGTCTAAGCTCTAATTTTTTTACATTTTTAAATCAGAAACTTCTTAGCATCTTTCCAACCAATGTCCCAAAACTACTAAAGAACCTCATGCCAGTTAGGAGGGACCCTGAATTCCTCTACTTGAAGTTTGTGTGCTGGTATTTGTTAGAGAAGACCTGGAGATTCCTGGCCAGGCACTGGAAAGAATGCAGAATTTCTGGCTTTGTATTTAGGGCCATTCCTTCAAATTCCACTAGAAAGTTGTGCCACCTAATGTTCAGCACAAGAAAGCACACGCCCCTGTCCTTACACCTCCACTTCAATGAGTATGCAGGAGACAACCACACAGCCTTGAATTACTCCTGTTCCAAAGGAGAGCATCCTGCTGGAGAAGGGAGCCATTCAAGAGACTCTTGATTACATTCTCTATCCCTCAGCACCTCTAGTTGCCACTGGAATCACAGCTCTGCACTTGGAGGAACACTAGGGAATTCATTCACTGGCATCTGATAACCCTTCCTTAACAGTGGGGAAAAATTAGTTGTCACCTCAGGTTTAGAGAAAACATGGGAATTTCTTACAAATTCAGGCCATGTCCTTCAATTGCAATTCTCATCACAGAATGAAAAACTCATAATGGTTCTAGGCAGAAGCTCCCCATTGCCTTGGCCCTGTACATCTAAGGGCCCAAAGGGTACAGATATCAGTGGCAACAGATTTGAGAATACTGCAAAACAAAATGTCCTGCTCCTGCCTGGGAAGACACACATCCAAATCTTTTTCCAGAGGTGTTGAGGCATTGTCACACAGGCACTCAGGACCTGTGCCACCAGTTCTGATTCTTCAACAGCTCAGGGTGACATCCCCATCACCATTCAGGGACAGACACAGGAGAGGCACAGAGCTTTGAGAGTTCCAAAAGCATTTCCCCCCTCCCTTTAGGAAATGTAGGAAACACTTCCTCATCTCACTTGCAAGACCCCTCTCCCTTGTGCAGCCAACTTTCTTTTCTCTCATCTTCAAACTAAAAGAAGAGTGGTTTCCCTTTCCCTGTCAGGTTTCCCAGTATGACCACCTGACCTTTCTGCCTCAGGGGACCCCTTGGCCCTCATTAGAACTTGCCTGTGTGACCTCACTGGCCTTGGCACTGCCCGAAGATGCCATCAGCACAAGAGAGCCACCAAGGCTTTTGCCCTCCCTGGATTTGGCCTGGAGCAGTCCCATACAAGGACACATCTGACTGCACTCACAATGGCAATAAAACACACACACACCACACTGGAACTGAGAAACCACTCTCATCCTTCTATAAGAATACTCACTTCTCTGCTGAATAGGCTGTGCTGCCTATTTCTTGATCTTCCTCTAGGATTCTACTTTTTCCACCAGAAGTTTCAAACCTGAAGTATTCCCCAGGATTATTTCTTTAGTCTGCCAGTCAGCTCAGGAACAGGAGCTACATCACTACAACCACCAATTTCTTATTTAATGTGGTACATTTAAACTGATGTGAAAAACTCCAAGACATAGGATCAAGAATACAAAAACGGAACTTTCTCTGTAACTCATTCTGGTTTTCATTCCCTTTTGAATACATAGCATTTTATCTTCCTTAACAAAATATTGTGGGAACATTTAAATTATAACCTGTACTACACAGCAGAGAGTAAGATCGTGTTTCTCACAAAAACCTTTATCTAGGTCAAAGGGAAAGTTTCACAAAGAAGAGGGAAGAAGCAAGGATTAATAGTGGAACTGTTCTACAACTTCAGAGTAAGCAGAGATTAAGAATACTCACTAAGGGAATTTTTTTCACTGCCTAGTCTGCTGAAGCAGAGGGGATGAAGAGGTTAAAGACAATAACCCAGTAGAGATTTTCAACATATGAACACATATGGGCAAATAATTTTGGATTGACGTACTAAAACATGTAAAGCAAGTGATCAGATTTTCCAAAAAAAGCAAGCTGATGTGTTCTGCAAGGGGTCATGTGGCTGTTATTTAATGTTAACACAACTACCAGCAGCACAGCCAAGCAAGTCTAAGACTCCCTTCTTTTACAGTAAAGCAGAGTTTTACAGTCACAGCTCTCTAGAAAGCCACAACCACTAGAAGAGAGAGAGAACAAAAACCAACAAACCACTTGCCATTCCCTGGGAAGGGAAGGAAATCTTATGACTGACTGGGGGAACTCCATAATTTTTTTTCCCCCAAAAATTAAAATTCACATTGGCAGCTTTCATATAGATAGATGTTTATGTCAGAGAGGTGTGTTCTTTATAATCTTTATTTCTTATATTGCAGCCCACTAGCTATTAATTGACAAACAAACAGTAATTCCTTCTCCTTTCTCAGAAGTAGCTTGCAGGTGTTTTTAATGAAGAAGGAAGGTGGTTTCCAGAATCCAGGAGTGATACAGCCTGCATACAGCTCAGGCAGAGGATTGTGTCACTAAAGAGTATCTAACCATGGTAGTGGCTCAGGTCCCTGCTTCTGGCTCAGCCCAAATGAAAAGGGATCCACCACTTTCCTTAATCCCAGATTCTCTGGGCAACACTAAGCTTCCAGACAGTTTTTTCACCAAGCATGAAATGGTGAGTTGTAGTGGGCAGTGTGCAGGAACTTGAGCACACGTGTGAACCCACAATATTGCTAAGAAATTTTAATATAAACAGAAATAATCCTATTTACTTGCTACAGATAAAGGCAAAAGGCTGCCGAAGTACATAAGTGTGCTGTGAGCATGTTCATTGATTTTGATGCTAAAAGAAAAACTACTACATATTGCTTTGCAAAGTGTTATTCAGCTCTGTTTTTTGTTAAGATAACCAAGATGAAATTCTGGTATTGCTTTTTGTTAAAAAAAAAGTAATCTGTAATAATTTAATAAATATTTTAACACAACAAGGAAGGTGCAACACAATAATTTAAAATATATTTAAAGAATACTGCTCACACAGCCTAAAGATGAAAATTCATCTCCAGTAATTTAAAAAACTAAGCATCTCTGAGTACATCTTTCAGAAATCTTCCTTGAGAAAATAAACAAACACACATTAAAGGCTAAAAAATTTCAATCAGATACCATTCTGCAGTTTGGGAAGCAAAGGGAGATTCACAACCCATGTAATGAAGATTTGCTGATGAATTACAAATTCCAATAAACACCCTGCTTTTAAATTACAGCAGACTGGGGAAAAATACTGCTCATCATCTCCCACCATGCATACAGATGACAGCTGTGAAATTCAGTATCAGTATTTAGAATGAAAAACCCCAAGTCTATCAATGCCTTTCAGTCACTCATTGAAGGCTCATTTTTATACAGGTGAAATCAGCTCAATGATGTTTTGTTTCCTAATTACAAACTCCACAATGCTTGAGTGCACATGCCAAGGGATGCATGATACAAGTTGAATCAAGACATGGATATGGCACGGGTTGGTAGAAACTGAAGGAAGCTCAGAAATCTACAACACTTCATTAACCCGCTGTCAAGATGCCTTGAGGTAAACTAAGCCTTCCATGCCTGATATTCCCTTCTGCAAACCAGGAGAAAAGCAATTTCACTGTGTTTAGCCTTTTCTGATGTGAGAGCTGATCTTTACAGCCCTTTTCCTCAAGGCATTAACACAGTTTAGAGGCACATCAGCCACCAGCCTCTGCGTACAGCCAAGGAGCACTGATGCCCAGGTAATACCTGCATCCTGTCAGAGCCTTCAGCTGCTTGTGTGCAAACATTCCAAAGAGTCAGCCACCCTTCCTCGTGGATATTTTCCAGTGAAGGCATCACACCAATTTTTCTTATTAAATTTTTCTTATTCTTATAGAGATTTCTTATAAATAACTACTTTCCAGATATATCTGCCTACACTCTCATATTTTTTCTGAATAGCCTTGGAGTGCCTTTAACTGGCAGAATATGTTTATCCTGATCTTCTAATAGGATCTCTCTTTTTTATAAAGCTCTTCTCCAAAGCTTTAAAGCATTCTGCCCTTTTATCTGACTCTTTTAAATGTTTTCCTCATATGTATGTCTGTGTACTACTTTTGCTAATGTTAAGTATTGCTCTGACGTAGGTTCAAATCAGATCAAATGGAAAGCTCTCCAAAGGATAAACAAAAAAAAACTCCAAAAACCCAAACCAACAAACTAAAAAATGTGCCAAAAATCACACACAAGTGCTGAGAAATACCAAGAAAGCTGAACCATGACATCTTCAAGTACAGATCAAACAGCAGCCTTCAAAAAAATTCCCAGGTAACATAAATGATGAAATCAATAATCACAGCCAAGAGATTGAGCAGGTTTCTCCACTTGAAGCAAAATATTCTTCAGCGTGTCACAAGAGTGACATAACAAACCTGCTGCCAGTGAAATAGTTTGTGATGCACTGAAGTGACTGATGACCTGAGAAAGACCTCCACACTACTGATAAAATGGACAATAAACTGAAAAATAAACCCTCAAAAGTGCAAAACAATGCCCACAGGAAAACGCTGATGGTACATGGTAAAGACGAGAAACAAATTCATCATTTATTACAGTCACTGTGAAGATGCTGAAATGAGCTCCAGTCAGCTAAAATCTGAAAGGAATATGGTATTACATAAAAACAAACAAGAGGAACATGAATCATCAATGTATTATCCTGACCTATCCACAGATCACACACATCTTGAATGCCACTACAACCATTTTCATTTTTCCCAAAGAGAAGTGAAGCAGTTATGGAAACATGGGACAGGATGAAGTATTAAAAGAGGTATCAGTAGCTGAAACCTAAAACATTATGATCAGAATTATCAAATCAGGATATCTGTCATTCAGAAACACTAAATCCCACATGCTTCATCTCCAGCACAAGCTGAATTAAATACCAAGATTAGTCCCCAAACAGACTATTAGTTCCAGCTATTTTTCTGTTAAAAAACCATCTGCTTCAGAGCTGTATGAATTGGGACAAAAATTAAGAATTATAGACATATGCTTTGCAATTCCAGAATTTTTACTCTGGCATCACTTTTCTTATTTAAACTGAAAAACAAAGCTAAGAAAATACTTACCTCTGGCTGAATTGCTTTAAATACAGGCACATCCATTAGTGTTATTTGACCCTGGAATAAAAATTTCGAAAAAACATAAGTTAAGATCAAAATTAACCTTGCATTCCATTCAGGTGCTGTGCTGATTAAGAACTGCATTTGTTCTGTTTCCTTTTCTTATTTGGCTTTCATTTTATACCTAATTTCAGAGGTTTCAGCTTCTACCACAGGGTCATCCTGCAAAACCAAAGAAAAATGTGCTTCCAGGTTTACATATACAAATAAACAAATTATGAGAAATTATTCTCAGGAGCATAGCCCTGCAGTTACACAGGTAAGTAAGAGCTTGAACTCAGAAACACCATGTAGGAGTCTCCCCAAGAAGACAAGGACCTGACTGCAGGTGCTCAAGGGTAGCTTCTCTCCAAACCCTGAATGTTAGTCCAGCTACACAGTTCCACTGAAACATCCCAACTTTTCAATCCATACTTGAACCATATTTGATTAACAAAGCAAAGTAATTGCTCAGTTGCTCAGCAACAATTAAAATTAAACACAGTCGTCTCTTTTCCAGCAAGGCAGAGTCAATAAGTGCATTTTCATTCTGGGATGTTTGCTTAGCTTTGAAAAGAGCAAAGTCAAAGAATCACATTTTGCATTTTGAAATATATTCACAGAGCCTTATTTTAAGTTTATTAATCCTGCACTTTTCAGGATTTCTGACAGCCTATGCATCCAGAAAAAAAGACCATTTCTTTCAAAGGTAGCCCAGAAGTACCAGCGCCATCTGAGTTAGGTATCACAAATTTTCTTTTAATAATGAATCCAGGGACCATGTTCTGTTCCCTCAGCTGTCAGCTGCACGGCTTTATTCCCATTTCCTTGAAAACAGGATATCCTTGATATCCCCACATATACACTCCAAGGTACACACATGACTCTCACAAATTGTAACTGCCACTGGATGCCACCATGGATAGCAGAAGAGCTCCTCAGAGAAAGCCAACCTTGCAGGAAAATTTTAACTGGGATGCTCTAGGTGAAAGTCAGCAAGTACAGAGATGTACCTGCTCTAATGAGGCAAGATGTGTTTTGCAAAGACAACCCAATCTACACTTGGTAGCACATCTTGACCTCTAAATGCATTTTAGACAGGAATTCTGACAATCAATGATAAACATAAAAAAATGATATATATCATTTGTCTGTAACCAGCACCCTGACACAATAATCTGGTATTCTGCAGTACAACACCAGAGAAGTAACAAGCCCTTTATATATTTCACTTTTTCTCTTTCCTGGTCTCTGCTCCAGTGGGCTGCTCTTTCCCCCAAACACCACCGAGTGGGGCTGGAATGTTGATGTGCTGGAGGGCAGGAAGTGTCTGCAGAGAGATCTGGACAGGCTGCATCCATGGCCAGTGGCATGAGGGGCAGCAAGGCCAAGGGCTGGGTTCTGCCCTTGGATGTGGGTGCATCTTTATGCTTCTCAGTAAAGCAAATAAATAAGAAAATTGGATGGGTTTGGGAAGGTGAAATGAAAAGAATGGGCAGTTCAATAAAATTCAAATAGAAGGCACATTAAAAGATCCTTACAAAAGACACTGGCCTTTCAATAGTTACTAACGTCTCACTGCAAATCCTCCTCACTAAAACAAGATTGCAATACCAGCACAATAAAAATAAGCCAGGAAACTGATTCTTTGTTCACACTGAAGAGAGAAGACCTAAAAATAAATGTTGTCTTTCTTGCTCCCCTCCAGAATCCATCCCCTTCATCAGCCTGAACAGCCTTAGCTCAATTTGACTTGTTTCAGTAGTGACTCCTAAACAAATTACTATTTTAAGATGGGACCAATACGAAATACTTATGAAATAAAAAGTATTATTAGAACCTCACACCAGAATTCATATATCAAAATAAATGCATACATTTTAAATTACTATTAAAAACACTGAAACAGGGACATTTTAACACCGAAAAAACACACAAGTGTCAAGGTTCAGGATTAGTGTTCATTACTAAAAATATTTGAAATTGCTATTAAATACATTACAATATTTTAAGAAGTCTGACAATTAAAAAACCTATGGAACTCTTAACAGAGAAACCTTTTTCTTCTAGTTCCACGTTGATATTAGGCTGATGGGTTTTTTCCTTGCTTGCTTGACACATTTTGCTTCTATTAAAAGCTTAAGTAACACTGTATCACAGAAGCACTTGTTCACAAAACATCCCTTATTGCTGTTTCTTAGAGAGCTTGAAATTTCCATTATGAGTTCCAAGGCTTAGAAAATTGCTCATAATTCTAAGGAATCAAGCCTCTGAGAGCTGATTATCTAAGTTGATTGCTAAAAAGCCATTTGAGCTTGTAGATACGACAGAGTAACTCACATTAGAGTCTAAAACTATATTTAACAAAACAGATTTCTTGAAACATTAACTTGCTCATATTTATAAGCCTACATTTATAAGCCTAATGACTGAATTTTTATTCTTTTAAAATGTGCTCACTAACTGCTAAGTAAGTAAATAAAGCAGACTGAAAGGCTGGCAGTCTAATTAATAGCACTTGAAACGACAAAGCTTCAAAAATCATTTATGAGTTTTATGTTATGTGCCATTGCTCAACTCTAACAGCAACAAAAAACTTCTGCTTTGACCATCCCAAGAGGAATTTGAACCCCAATAAACAAATGCCCTAGTCTGGTTTCTGGAAGTGAGAGAGATACAATGCACTAACTTTTCTCACTCCAGCTCCTTAACCCAGCCAATACAAATTCTTGGAGAGCTTCCCTCTCCCAAATGTGGTTTAATGCTTTAATAATCAAACCAAAAATTATAAGTGTTCAAATCAACTTGTTACATGAAGCATGCCAAGCATAACTTCTCTGGTTTTGGAGCTGCCAGCTGCACAGATTTAAAAAAAATAAAAATAATTACGTGTGCAATACAAATCTGTGAACTTGTCCTTACTTATCATTTAAATAAGCATTCTGATTATGCAGAGATAAGGAAACTTGGTATTTTCTCTCTTTCTAGAAGTGATATCTCTACCAAGTTCATTTAGATAATAACATATTTCATCATTGCAGAGGGTGAGCTGAATGGAGGTTTTGTTTCTGTTTGCCCTAGATCCTAGATAACAGTTCTAGAATATGCATAGAAACGGTATGTTTTTAATATATCACAATTATATTTCCCAATTCTCAACCACTTGAAGAGCTGTACAAGACAAAACCATTAACAAAACCAATTAACACACTGAAATGGCTGCTGGAAGACACTTCCCCACCCCTTCACAGCCACAGAGGAGTTTTGCATGTATAGGAAAGACCTTGCCTGGGGAGTCTCCAACAGCCAAGTGCAAAAATATTTTAGCTCTCATGGGTGTTGAGAAGTTGGACTTGTTAACAATTAAGTACTTCAAAATATTAAAATTATTACCACACAGCTTCATATAAAGAGGTTTTACCCCTCTCTCGGGGAGGTCTGCTGGGTCAGAAATTTTACACTCAAACAACTCAGAACTACATTTCTGTGTGCTGCTTCTTTGATGAATATGAAGAAGCTTAATGAAGTACAATTAAAAAATATTTCCTGATTCTTGCTTGTTTCTATGAGGACACATGGATTACCCTCTTTCCACAAAAACCTGTAACTTAAGAAATTCTAGCTTCAGTTAAGACCACTGCATTAAGCTCCTCTCCACATTTCTATATGGAAGTTCTCATTGGACCTGGGGTATTCCCACTTTTCTAGTCCCTAGTCCTCCTCAAGCATGAACTCTTTCTATCAGGCCACTTGCTGTATGTACTAGAAGTTTTCCTGCCATGTACCTATCCTAAGGACAGGGCACTTCCCCCACTGCTCCCTCCCAGACAGAAAACCCTCAGTGTAAAAAGAAACTCAGTTTCTGTCTGAGATGAAAAAAGTCAAATGTCTGCATTCTGGTCATTGAAGAAGACTGCCATCACCTGATTTTCCTTGAAGCCATGTTGGTTCAAGCAGCACTTCATAAATTGTTCCTTAATCTGAATTTCTAGAAGGAATTATATTTAAGCCTTCCAACTTGGCTTAGCGTTGTCTCTTTAGGCTGCCAGGATATTTTCCTCACTGAAAAAATAGCTAAGACTCTGTTAAGCAGAGCATCAGTAGGAGAATAATTCTGCTGTCCAGAATGAACACCAGAGGATTCAAGTTCCTGTGCTGAAGCTCTGCTTGTTTTCTCACAAAGTCCACTCCAAAACTTTTATCATTAATAGTTCCTCCACATGCTGTAATTAAGTTGCTTCTTCTTGCTCTCATAGGGAACATATTTACTCTAACATTCTTCTGCAAAGTAGATACTCTAATAATCTTCTGCAAAGATTATTAGAGTATCTATTAGAGATAACAGGATTATCTCTATCTCTATAACAAACATTATTAGAGTATCTATTAGAGATAACAGGATGTAGTTAAGAACGTCTCTGAGAACTCCTCCTTGTTTCATCAAAACTGTTTTTAAATAAACTCTATTTGCACATTGTTTCCAAAATAAGCAGTATTTTCTTCCAACAACCATTTGACAAAGCTTCACAGGAATTAAAAAGAAAGAAATACACACACATTTTAGCATGAGCTTACTCCATAGCACTTCCAGGGACTAGAGCAAAGAATAAAGAATCCTTCTTAGATAACTGGGTGGAAAAAAAAGCAATGGATTTATACAGCTGCGCTTCCCTTAATTCTACCTCAAATATTTACACCACCGTGGCTATGTTGAAGTATAAAATGGGAAAGTGAGTCAAAAAGTAATAAACAGTCTAATAATTAAACAGTAGCTGTCTAAGGAATAAGAATTTACTGTAAAGCAAAAAATAAATATTTCCTCAACCTGAGGTTGGCCAGCACCTTAATTTGGAGCTCATGTCCCCAAGCATTCTTTCCTTCCATCTCACCAGCCTCCCCTTTGCACTGCCACTGCCCCACTAACAGATCCCTCCCCCACAAATTGTGCCCTGTGTGCTCAAAACCACACTTCTCCCTGGGATGAAAATGGGGAGCATTCACTGCGACCACGCCGACCCTGCACACACAGCGGCCCCTCCAGCAGGGCCAGACACCACGGGGCAGCCCTGGCACCAGCCTGGCTGTGGCTTCCAGCCCAGGAATAAAGAACTGAGCAGTGACCAGCCTTTTTAAAAGCAGGTCTTCAAAGCAGAGATGGTCTCCTTGCTAGTTACATCTACAAAGCTGGCCATTGAATCCTTAAATGTGTCCTACTTCATACCCATTGAATGGGATTCCTCTTCCCCAAAATCTGTGCAGCACTCAGGTATTCAATACGCCCCCTGGAAGCTTTCTGTAAGCTGCAAGGTGATAAAGCAAACTGTAAATTTGCAACAGCAGCAGCAGGGCCTGAAGATCTCACCTGTTTCTGTAACTTGGCCCTTTCTAAAGCAGCCTTCAACCTTAGGAAGAATTAAAACCACCCAGCTGCTAACAAGGTTATAACTGACCGTTATACCTCTATTACAACAAGAGTTTCCATTACTGTTCTGACTGGCCCCCTTGAAGGGCTGGAAGACTTTTGCTTATGAAACAAAGGAACCTTGCATGAAACAGCACTCCTCCTGTGTACTCAGGACAGTGTTAGATGACTGCCAAAGGGGAGAATATGGAAATAAAATCACCAAAAATAACTGCACTCAGGTTTCTCTTTGGCTTGGTAGCAGCTTTTTGAAAATATAGCATTACAAGCAATACCTTTTGTTGTCCAACTTGTCTCTTACCCAGTAAATGACTAAACAGATAGAGTTTTGAAATAATAATGATGTCTTTGAGACAGTGGGAACTGAAAATACATCTGTGTCTCTCATTGGTACTGAAATGACTAGCATGGATCTTATTTCCAGGTATCTCAAACTTAATTATCTTTCAGATTTTTGTTCTTCTTCCTCTGCTATAATTGTACCTCTCCCATCTGTGCACAGGGACCCATTCTGATCAAAATGCAACAGACCACACAAGGTACAGAATGGGACCTCACAATGTTTATGTTGACTTGATCAGTGAACTCTTACTTTTACACTACCTCTGTACAGGAACTCTTTTCCATTGGAGCCAAGGTTTCCTAACCATTACTTAGACAGCTGTCTACCTCCCTCTTGTGCAGCAACTTACTTTTATTGCTGTTTTACTGGCTTTTTCACATGATCTTTCCTCTCAATCAATAAGCTACTTAGGTAGCCCACAAATTATTTAATCAGTTTACCATTTAAAAATAAATTATATTATTTTAAACAGTATCCACTTAGCTGTCACACAGACATGTCTGTAGCCTGCACTGCATCCATTTTATAAGAGCTATCACTAAACAAGAAGCTTTCTCATGCTTTGAAAAAGCAACTGGCAGCACATCCATATCCAACCCAAGAGGTACTACCCAGGAAACCTCTCACATTTTTGTATCCTCAAGAGTTTGGCCCTACTGCACCACTCTGGTGGCCTTCACATCCACACTGAAACCCAGATTAAGATTTTACACCTCTCTGTTACAGCAGGACTAAACCAAAGAAGTGGCCAAGAAATTAAAAACAAGGGTCAAAGATACTTTTCCTCCAGGGTACCTAAGTTTTTGGCAAATTTACTTATTTCTACAACTTTCTGCAAGAATGATCAGAAAAAGACAGCATTCAAAGCAAAAAAGTACTACTGGAAAAGCAGATATATGTGCCTGGGGAAACAAACATTAACAAAGAAGTGCAGCTGTGTAAAGAAACACTGAAAAAGAAATTAAATCAATTATTTCCTTGCCAAAGGACTGAATACTGATGATTTTGTTCAGAATTCTACATGCAAGGTGTTTCATATCTATTTACAGTAAATCAAACCTGGTCTGAAGAAACAGATACTTTAAAAGCAAAAATGTTAAAAGCAAAGATGTTTCTTTTGAGGGACTGAGAAAACAGCAAAATTATACTTAGTAATAGAAACCAAAAATGCAGATACAGTTTCGTAACTGTAATGTGAAATGCTTAATTAAAAGATTCCTGTTGGTGGGTAGAACTCTGCCCACTTTGAGGCATAACATAAAAACAGGAAAAACATTGGATTTGAATACAGATTTTTTTCTAACCAAAATTTCTAAAGTGGGTAACATTTAGAACACATGGAGTCAAAGGTTGCTGCATCTGAGAGAAGAAGGATTAGATGGTGGGGCAAAAGAATTATGAAATGTGACTCTGTGACAAGGCACCTCTGTATATTCTGCTGTCCAAGTGAGTGACAGCAGCTCCACAGAGACTGACTGATCTATTCTGCTGCCCAACAGCATCCACCACTGGTAAATAGTAGAGCCATTCAACAAACTCATTCTGGCCTGAATGCATAATACCACTGGAATTCGTATCCCTAGCCTCAGATTCCCCCTAAGTACTTGTATTTACTTTATGTACAGGAATCATAGGATAAAACTGGAAGGATAGCCAGCTCCAAAAAACATCTTCCCATGGAAAGTAGGTGATTCATTGCCCAGATGTTACTGACAACAGTGCAAGGAAAAGGCCCAAACCACATGATTTGAGCCTCAGTCAGGAATAAATCCCATAATTAATTATGATCCCTAGCCAAGAAGAATTTAATGTGTAAGTACCACTTCATAATCCAGCTGCTTTAAATTTTCAGTGTTCTCATTAAAATCAATTGAGCCATTAATAATTAACTGAAATAGTTATTAACAATTACAAACCAGAACAAACTAAATGGGAATATTTTGTGACATGTATTACTCCATTATCAATAATCTCCCCAGGACAACTCCTCATGAATCTCATCACTTGAATTAGAAATACATTAAGAGCTTAGCAATCTTTCTAGTAACATACTCAAATCACTTAGAGGGACCATCTGTTGCCCTCACCTCTACAGGGAGTAAAAACAAAACAAAACAATCACCCAATGTTTTGGTTAAACATCTCATTATTATGTGCACCTAAAAGAAGAAAACTAGAAAAGCTTCCTAGAGCAAGAACTAGCAGAGTTAAGAATTAAAATGCCCCCAGAAAAGAAACAAGTACAGATCAAGTACAGCCTTACAACTAAAATATGCACGTCAGAATTACGCTGCATCACATAGAATAAAGACTCTTTGGTCTATGCTACATATAAGAGTATGAAAAATACCTGGACAGCAGAGCCCAAAAAGATCACTTAATTTCAAACAGAATAGAGACAACGAAGAACTAAAGACCAGGATCTGTTTTTAAAACCCATGGATGACAGAAGTTAGGCAGCAAAAGTACAGAAGTAGAGAAGCAGAGGAAAAGCTGCAAAGGAGATTCACACACAAAGTAATCAGAATTCCTGGACTTGCTTACCGCATATTCCTCTGGTGTAACCTTTAGAACATCAAATACCACTGCATCAAAGCTCTTCTTCAGCTCAGCTGAACCCTTCTCACTCAAGGACTCGGAGCTGCTACTCTTCTGCAGAAACAAAAAAAACCACTGAGGATATTTTGGACCCGTCCCTTCTTTTTATCTTCTCTTTTTCACACTCCCATAAGCAAAATTTCTGTTCAAACGTCATTGTTCACATACTTTTTCTATTTGGTAAATTATCAATTCAAATTCAGTCACAGAACATACTTTCTCCTGACATGGACTGCAAAAGATCAGACCCTCAAAGTGACATCTGGATTTCTATGGATTTCCTTCTAGCTGAAGGAGGGCAGGGTTAGATTAGATAATAGGAAGGAGTTCTTTGCTGTGAGGGTGGGGAGGCCCTGGCACAGGCTGCCCAGAAAAGCTGTGTCTGCCCCATCCCTCGAAGTGTCCAAGGCCAAGCTGCAGGGAGCAGCCTGGAATAGTGGAAGGTGTCCCTGCCCATGGCAGGGGGTGACACTGCATGGGCTTTACCGTCCCTTCCAATTCCAATAATTCCAGGATTTCAAAGGAATTCCTCAAAACACAACAGTTCTATTTCAATGCATAATTAAATCCCAATTTTGTTGACAGGAGAGGTAATAACAACAACTATATCAACAAAAGCAATACAGTCACACTGAATTTCAAACAAAAAATATCACAATTGTAAGGAAAAAGATAAGGTCTGCCCCATGGGAATAGTTATCAATTCTCTTCCTCTTTCTCTTAAAAATATGGAAGCTTACAAAAATTACACTGAGCTAAATGTGTTCCTGTTGAAGACATTCAGCAGAAGGAATTTTAGTGTTGTTTTTAAATTACAGTAATTCACATCTGCAAGAAATACCAGATCCTAGGATATCATTCTATGAACATTTATATACAAAATAAGGATTTTGCTTCCCTGCAAAATACAAATGTGGCTCAAAAAATAAACACTTCGTTTTGGCTTCACATGTTTCATATACAGTTTTCACATTAAAGCAATACATCTGTGTTATGAGCAATAACTTCCTCTAGCACATAGATGCAGACCTACATTCTATTTATTCATTCCTAAGTTGTGTCAGGGGAGGTTAGGCTTGGGTATTAGGAAAAAGTTCTTCCCCCAGAGGGTGGCTGGGCACTGCCCAGGCTCCCCAGGGAATGGGAACAGCCCCAAGGCTGCCAGAGCTCCAGGAATGTTTGGACAGCACTGCCAGGGATGCTCAGGGTGGGGTTGTTGGGGTGGCTGACACAATCAGGGCCCTTTCTGACAGTCTGTGCCATTTTACTGCTAATGTTGCAAGCTTTCGAGACAGTGGATGTGGGTCCTTGAGAATTCAGTCAGTTGAAATAAACTCATGTCCATTTTCAAGCACTTTTGTTATAAGGACACACTATAAAGAAAATGCTTATTTAATAATGATGTCCACTTTTAATTAGATTCTGACATTACAATCTCTCTGAAAAATCTGCCTTCGAAAACACCACCAAAAACTCCAAACCAGACATGAATTTTCAGTAACCAGTATGCTCACAGGAATATTTCAGTTACAAGCCCTCTTTCCTACTTAGTCAAGGTAGAAAAAAATACCACTTGCCTAAAGTGAATTAATGTAATTTTGCCAAACTATATTTTACTCAATTTTATCAGACATCACATAAACATTCAAGACTATTGTGCTGAGTAAAAAGGTTGCTTTCCTCCAAGAAAATTTTTCAGGTGCATGCCAAAAAATAGCCAATGATTCATGAAGCAATTATAAGGGGAGTACAAGAATATATATAAAAACAAACAATGGTTTTGGAGACCGATGCCAGCTTTCTTGACAATAGTTGTGAAATTGTGGTGGAGATTATTTGGTTCCTTTTGGTAACACAAGACTCCAATCTTCCTTTCACCTTGTTTGTGGTACTCCCCATTTCCATATGCAGTTGCATACCACACATAGCTGCTGTCAAAACCCATCTGTAAATATGTAAATAAACAAAACATCTCTGGTACAGTCCAGAGATTTGTGTAAGGAAGCAACTACAGTCAGGACTTTGTGGCTCTCATCCCTATTGACTTTGTAGTGTTCTAATTTCAGCCCAAGCCTCTTCCTTCACAAGTAGATGACAAATGGAAAACTACATTCACTTCAAACTAAGGCACCAGCAGATGAGGCCAATCTCCATTGCCTGGCTGATGCACACACTCAACTCACAAGCTGTTTATTTCTTGAGGGCAGAAGCTTTGATGGGCAGGAGGGACCCCTACCTATGCCAGAATATTGCCCAAGAGACAAAGGGAGCAACTTTATTCCACTGCTGCTGTGTCAGACTGCCCCTCAGTACACACACACAAGTACCTGTCAAAGAAAAGAACATTTCCCACCGGCCTTGCCAAGCCAGCTTAATGTGCTAAGAGCATCTATTCTTGCTAAAACTTGAAAAGAAAAGCTTCCTTGTCTAGATGTGATGGAAGGGAACATGGAAAAAGTCAGCTTTGGCTATGATATATGCAAGTTCATGCTCTATTTTGGTATGCCAAGTTCAGGACTTTACATTTTATTCACACTAAGCTGGGGTGTATGAAACAAACACACAGAACAAGAATCTGTTGGATGACTGCTGTTAAAAGAAAAACTTACATTTTAGTGCACTTGAAGTAAAAATTGAGTACTTAGTTCCCCAGTAACTGAGGTTTTCAGTCCTTACCTCTGAAGCAGTAGCTGCAATATTAACACTGCTGGACTGTCCGTTCATTAGCTCCATACTGCCCACACCATTAATCTTCGGCCCTACATTTACAGCAGCAGGATCATCTCCAAGGCAACCGAATAACCATTCCTACAAAGAGCAAAAAGGTATCAGAAACCACTTTCTGCAGGGGTTTTAATCAAGATCCAGTGCCTAAAATCCTTAACAAAAATAAACTATTTCCAAAATGGCTACACCACTTTGAGGTCCAGACTTTAGATTCTAACCCACATTTTAAAATTACTTACTTAAAACTAACATAAACAACTGAAGGTTCCATTAAGATCCATCAGTTACTGGCACTATTGACTTACCATATTATTTCCCCCTATTGTTTCCTCTATGCCAGGAATCAATATGCAGTAGCCCTAACAAATTGAGGTCTGCAACATCAGTTCACATACTGTGCTTTTCCTTTTATTACCAGCTTTAAACAGTATATTCCAGATGTTATCTGTATTAGGTAACCTTAAGGTATTATCCAATCACTTCCTACCTTATAGGACTCTTCACCAGCTTCAAGCAAAAATTATTACATTGAAAGCAATTATAAATTCCATTTGTACTTCTAATTTTCTCCACAAATGACCCAAACTATTGCTTAGTAAAAATACCCCAAACAGAAAAACACACAAAGGAAAACTCCACACACTGACTTTTAATGCATCCTTGCATGAATACTATGACTCTCATTTCTGCAGGGAAAAGGCTGCAAGAAATGGAAGCCTTTGGCATCCACTCTAAAAACAGCAAGAGTAACCAACCCCAAAGTATTACAGAATAAAAACTGGTATGTGCTTAAATTAATGAGCTGTTAGTGCCCTCTAGTGTGAAAACTATTATAAATCAGCTTCTATGGATCCATGTCCATAGCACATAGTTCCAAAGTTGCTGCTGTTTATGAAATTCACTTTTGGTTTGTAGTTTAACTCGGAGCTATTGCATGGTCTGAAAATAAATGGAGAGTGACAGTTAACTGGGTAATTCCCATGACAAAACAGTATTACAGCAGCTCATACTTAATGCCTCTAAGGAATGAAATAAAATAATCTGAAAAGCTGTATCTCCACGTGACCTAAACCAAGTATGTCAGACAGATAAGCCTGGAAGGCAAGAAACTGCAATATTTAAATAAGAAAATATCCTATAAAAAACCAACATTTAAGCAATAAAATATCCTCAGATTTTAAAGTGTCACCATAAGGACGCAATGCAGAAAAGAAAGCAACGAAAGAGAGCAATGTGGCAAATGTCAGTCAAACACTACAGCTTCCAGGTATTTCTGAGTATTACCAGTCCCAGCTGAGCTGTACTTCTGCAGTTCAGGACAGCCACCCACATTCTACCCTTTGTTGTTTTGGAAAAACTGAGGGAACTGTCTCGCTCACAGGACAGAGGATGCTACATTTCACTTTAATGTTACACTCCCAGTCCATGTGCTTTAATTAACACTGATTCCTCCACTAAAAATGCATTCAACTGCACTTAAGCTTTAAGTTACAGACCCCATAAAGAAAAAAATCTCATCTCTGTCTTCTGAGTGTCACTGCTGTCCTGTCCTTCCCCATCTCAATTACCCTTCAGATTGTCTTGTGGAATACTGCCAAATGCACAGCTCCCCAATGCCTCTCTCCTACAGCTTTTTCATTTACTGCAGGGAAAGGCACAGAAATAAAACTCTGATGTGTTACAAGTTTCATTTATGTAGTGACAGTAGAGGACAGAGGTGTCACATCTTGAAAATCAGTTTCAGGCCTCTCACATGCTCAAAATGGTACATTTATCCCAAAGTAATCTCCTCTGCTAAAAAAACCCTACACTTTCAAAATCTGGGGCTTTTTTTAACCACTGTACTTTTAAGGAAAGTTGACACTTTGGCTTTGTTATATACAAAGTTATGGAGAGTATGAGGGAATTGTGTAATCTTAAATTAAGGTTATATATTTGACCCTTGGCTCACATTGGCTTCAATTGTTGCCCTTTCCCATAATAATAGGAGGCAAAAAGGGAAAGAATTAAGGAAGTCCTTCTGTGCAAGGAAAACTAAAAACCTGAGCTCTGGGGGGTTTTTTTGTGGAGGTATGTGGATGGTGCTAATTAAAAGAAATTACACATACCGTAGAAGCCTATGGAGTTGGCAACTCAGGCACACAAACATTGGTTTTTTCAAATTTTTTTTTTAATCAGCAGAAAATCACTTAGAGAAAAAACCCTCCATGCAAAGGAAATGGAGTTTACAAATAAAATTATAAAATTTTATATTATAAAAATGTTTATATTATAAAATGTTATATTATAAAATATAACATTTTCCATCAAGCTGTATCCTAACAAAGCTGTCCACACAATGATAATTTTGTGCCCATTGCTGCATTACAAGAGTATGTCTGAATACATTAATACTTTTTCACACTTTGTGGAGATACAGTAAGGAGCTGAATTACTACTGAACTGCTATAAATATATATTTATCAACTTTAAAGTTCCAGAATTGGCAACCTTCACAATGTTCTCATGTCTAGCAGCTTTCAAAAGTATATTACCACTCCCATAACAGGAACAGTCACAGCAACAGTTTTGGTCAATGTGCCACCTGAGACAAATACTGTAAAAATCCTCACACTGGAGTAACTAAATTATCTGCTTCCCATACCATCCTTCTGCTCAACACCAAAAAAATCTGTGAACAGCAATATCAGAAAGTGATCAAGAGCAGGGAAGTTCAGAGCAGCACAGCTAGGTCTGTGGAATGACTGTCACCACACTGCCATAGTGAGTCAGTGTTCACTGCCTACCGTGTATATCCAATTACCAAAACTGAATTACACCGAGTAATCTGAACTTCCAGTCAGTTTCTCCTCTCCAATTTAATAAATGCCTTTGTGCTCTAGAAATGACTTACATGTAGAACTGAGAATGTTTTATATGATGCACAAAACACCTAAGCATTTATGCCAGCCTGAAGCCTTGACACACTGTGTGGTATCTCCCTACCTCTTCATGCCATTCATACTGTACAGTAGAAAGCAAACTAAAAATACTGATACAAATATTCATTGCACCCAAACAATAAAAATATCTAGACTATTGTTGTGGTTTAGCCCCAGCCAGCAACTCAGCCCCACGCAGCCACTCACTCACTCCCCCACAACGGATGGGGGAGAGAATCAGCAGAACAAAGGTGAAAAATCTCACAGGTTGAGACAGAGACAGCTCAGCAGGGAAAGCAAGAGCTGTGTGCTCAAGGAAAGCAAGGAATTCATTCACTGCTTCCTGGCAGGCAGGTGTTGAGCCATCCCCAGAAAAGCAGGGTTCCATCCTGTGTAACAGTGACTTGGAAGGGCAAAAGCCACTCCAAGTGTCATCCCTTCCATCTTCTTCCTCCAGAATTATATTATTATATATATATGGCCTAGAATAACCCTGTTGGGGTCAGCTGCCCCGGCTACAGCCCCTCCCAATCTGTTGTGCACCCCAGCTTCTCTGCTGGTGGGATGAGGAGCAGAAAAGGCCTTGACTCTGTGTAAGCCCTGCTCAGCAGTAACCAAAATATTCCTGTGGTATCAACACTGTTCTCAGCACAAATCCAAAACACAGCCCCACACTAGATACTGTGGAGAAAATGAACTTTATCCCAGCCAAAGCCAGCACAGCTAAGCAGGGTCTGTTGCCCTCAGTGAGTTTTTCTGCAAATTCACCCAAGGCTGTGCTGCTGATGATTCCCTTCCAGCGATCCCCCGCAAAGGGAAGGCAGCTCGGGGAGGACGAGCAAGGGCAGCAGCAGGGTGTGCCCGAGCACAGCTGCTGCAGAGCCGACCTGATCCCAGCACTAAGGGGAGCAGAGAATGCCCTTTGTTTCAGATAAACAGCTCTGCCAGTGGAGCAGATCCACTGACTGCATCCCAGCTGAGTCCATCAACTGGAGCTGGAAATGCTTCTCCCGGAGCTCTGTTAGAAGTGACTGCCTCCCGGGGTTACTACAGCAGCACGGGGGCGCCGCGACGGGGCTCTACAAAACCACAGAATCGAGGAATTTCAGAGAGCTTCAGCTGGCTTCAGCCCACGTATTCCTTCCTGGTGTCACCAGCAGGTGACAGTGAGCACACTCCAGAGACCACTAGTGGGGATCTCACCAGTATTGTGTTGAAACGTATACTGCAGTTGCTGGAGTTGGCTAAGTTGAACTTGCATTTTTATCGCGATTTCGGTGTATTTTGTATCACACTGCTAAATCAGAAATCCTCTGTAACATCAGCTATATTCAAATGGTTAGTCTAGCATTAAGCATTACACCCTCCTTGTGTGGAATACCTGAAAGAACCTGAGCAGAGAGTACAGGACTCTCACAGACGTCTAACAGAACACTTACACATGACTCCCTTCCACAGTGGATGTTCTCGACTCAGTTTGGGTCAAACACTGTCCCAAAAATACTGTATATACAGCATTTTAAAAGACAACCCTAAAATTACTTTTGAAACTTCCTGCACAGAACAGTNTCAAATTTTTTTTTTAATCAGCAGAAAATCACTTAGAGAAAAAACCCTCCATGCAAAGGAAATGGAGTTTACAAATAAAATTATAAAATTTTATATTATAAAAATGTTTATATTATAAAATGTTATATTATAAAATATAACATTTTCCATCAAGCTGTATCCTAACAAAGCTGTCCACACAATGATAATTTTGTGCCCATTGCTGCATTACAAGAGTATGTCTGAATACATTAATACTTTTTCACACTTTGTGGAGATACAGTAAGGAGCTGAATTACTACTGAACTGCTATAAATATATATTTATCAACTTTAAAGTTCCAGAATTGGCAACCTTCACAATGTTCTCATGTCTAGCAGCTTTCAAAAGTATATTACCACTCCCATAACAGGAACAGTCACAGCAACAGTTTTGGTCAATGTGCCACCTGAGACAAATACTGTAAAAATCCTCACACTGGAGTAACTAAATTATCTGCTTCCCATACCATCCTTCTGCTCAACACCAAAAAAATCTGTGAACAGCAATATCAGAAAGTGATCAAGAGCAGGGAAGTTCAGAGCAGCACAGCTAGGTCTGTGGAATGACTGTCACCACACTGCCATAGTGAGTCAGTGTTCACTGCCTACCGTGTATATCCAATTACCAAAACTGAATTACACCGAGTAATCTGAACTTCCAGTCAGTTTCTCCTCTCCAATTTAATAAATGCCTTTGTGCTCTAGAAATGACTTACATGTAGAACTGAGAATGTTTTATATGATGCACAAAACACCTAAGCATTTATGCCAGCCTGAAGCCTTGACACACTGTGTGGTATCTCCCTACCTCTTCATGCCATTCATACTGTACAGTAGAAAGCAAACTAAAAATACTGATACAAATATTCATTGCACCCAAACAATAAAAATATCTAGACTATTGTTGTGGTTTAGCCCCAGCCAGCAACTCAGCCCCACGCAGCCACTCACTCACTCCCCCACAACGGATGGGGGAGAGAATCAGCAGAACAAAGGTGAAAAATCTCACAGGTTGAGACAGAGACAGCTCAGCAGGGAAAGCAAGAGCTGTGTGCTCAAGGAAAGCAAGGAATTCATTCACTGCTTCCTGGCAGGCAGGTGTTGAGCCATCCCCAGAAAAGCAGGGTTCCATCCTGTGTAACAGTGACTTGGAAGGGCAAAAGCCACTCCAAGTGTCATCCCTTCCATCTTCTTCCTCCAGAATTATATTATTATATATATATGGCCTAGAATAACCCTGTTGGGGTCAGCTGCCCCGGCTACAGCCCCTCCCAATCTGTTGTGCACCCCAGCCTCTCTGCTGGTGGGATGAGGAGCAGAAAAGGCCTTGACTCTGTGTAAGCCCTGCTCAGCAGTAACCAAAATATTCCTGTGGTATCAACACTGTTCTCAGCACAAATCCAAAACACAGCCCCACACTAGATACTGTGGAGAAAATGAACTTTATCCCAGCCAAAGCCAGCACAGCTAAGCAGGGTCTGTTGCCCTCAGTGAGTTTTTCTGCAAATTCACCCAAGGCTGTGCTGCTGATGATTCCCTTCCAGCGATCCCCCGCAAAGGGAAGGCAGCTCGGGGAGGACGAGCAAGGGCAGCAGCAGGGTGTGCCCGAGCACAGCTGCTGCAGAGCCGACCTGATCCCAGCACTAAGGGGAGCAGAGAATGCCCTTTGTTTCAGATAAACAGCTCTGCCAGTGGAGCAGATCCACTGACTGCATCCCAGCTGAGTCCATCAACTGGAGCTGGAAATGCTTCTCCCGGAGCTCTGTTAGAAGTGACTGCCTCCCGGGGTTACTACAGCAGCACGGGGGCGCCGCGACGGGGCTCTACAAAACCACAGAATCGAGGAATTTCAGAGAGCTTCAGCTGGCTTCAGCCCACGTATTCCTTCCTGGTGTCACCAGCAGGTGACAGTGAGCACACTCCAGAGACCACTAGTGGGGATCTCACCAGTATTGTGTTGAAACGTATACTGCAGTTGCTGGAGTTGGCTAAGTTGAACTTGCATTTTTATCGCGATTTCGGTGTATTTTGTATCACACTGCTAAATCAGAAATCCTCTGTAACATCAGCTATATTCAAATGGTTAGTCTAGCATTAAGCATTACACCCTCCTTGTGTGGAATACCTGAAAGAACCTGAGCAGAGAGTACAGGACTCTCACAGACGTCTAACAGAACACTTACACATGACTCCCTTCCACAGTGGATGTTCTCGACTCAGTTTGGGTCAAACACTGTCCCAAAAATACTGTATATACAGCATTTTAAAAGACAACCCTAAAATTACTTTTGAAACTTCCTGCACAGAACAGTACAAAAGCTTTGAAGAAACAAACACAGTGAAGTTTTAGGAACAGCTCAAGAGTCAAGATGACCAATATCCTCTTTGTTCTTACTCATAATGTCAGTACAAAGTGTCATTTGTTTTGATCACAGATCCCCATTAAGAAAACAAAAGTGCCTTGCATGGATCATCATTAACTATAAATGCAGAGTCACTACCAAAGACTTTAGGGACCAAAAAATCTGTTCCAGACACAATGAACCTGAGCTCCTGATTTTGTGGAAACTAGACAGTGGAAACTAGACAGTACAGGAAAACTTATTGTCTAGAAGGTAAAAGCTGAGACAACTGCTAAGAGCTAACACAACTCACAACGAAAAAAACTAAGAAACCAAACATACTAAAGAAAAGCAAAGCACACACTCCACACCAAAACGAGAAGACCCAACGAACATAAAAGCCCCACAAAGAAGCAGATAGCCACCAAGGAACAACAAAGAAAAAACAAACTGCACCTTCAAAAGTAGATCCTTCAGTTTCACATTCCAGCCACCAAAGCAGAAATCCACCCAAGTTACTGCACTGTATGAATAAAGACAGTATGTACATATCCTTAAAGAAAACAAATGAAAATCACCTAAAGCCATGCTTTAGTTCAGTTTTTGGCAAGCATGATGACATTAAGGTAGTAAAACTGATAAAAATAGTAACTTCCACAAAAGACATAAAATAAAAGCTCAAGCAACTTAATACTAATGCATTCTCCCGCACGAAATTTATCACTGAAAATAATAAAATCCCAGACCTAAAATCTCACACACAATGAAATCCCCAGATGCATGAATCTTGGCAAAGCACTGCCTAGTTTACCACTAGTGAAGACTGAGATAAGAGAGAGAAGACACACATTGGGTAGAGACATGACAAAAACAGATAGGGGAGCATAATATTTAAAAAACAGATTACTAAGAGTTATTAAATATGCAATACCACTACAAATATTAGAACAAAAAACATTTAGAAATACAGGAAAGCAATGTAATACAGGAGAAATAAAACTATCTAATGGACAGAAGAATGAAAAAAAAAAGTCAGTTGTTAAAGGACTCTCATAGCTGACTCCTGTAAAATTTCCACTGTGCATTTCAGCTGGAAATGATGCCACTAAAGCTGTAAGCATGAAGCAGCCACATGAGACCCAGATATTTGCATTAGTTATGAAACAATACTACCTGAAAAACATTGCAAAAGAGACACTGATGCTGTACTCTACGCAGTTCTGGTCACCTTGTTTCCAAAAATTTTTTTCCGTGAAATGCATGCACAGAAGGGCTTGCAGGTATTCTGAGGACAGTGAAACTTCTTTCCTAAGTGGAACCCAGGAGACCCCAGCTTGCTTATGGTACAAAACTGAGATCTGCACGAGGACACGCTTGCCATATTTAACTATCAGGAAGATAAACCAGAAGTATATAATGCACATAAAACGGAAGAATAAAATGCAAATTTATGCCCAAAATCTGAATAACAGCAATTGGGTTCTTGAACAGTTTTCAGACACCACCATTAATAGCAAATATCTCACAGCTGCTTAAGTTCATGCTGGACTCCTCCCTGACAGGAACGGTGTCACATGGCGCTGCAGGCGCAGCACAGCTGACCCAGTGACACAGACTGCTGCTGGAAACTCAAAGCACTTCTGTGCTCACACAGCTCACTTCTGTCACACACACATTCTTTCCCCAAGCATCTGTTGCACAACAGTCACAGCAGTATCAGCTGGTTAAGCTCCAAGACAGATGAAATTAGAATCCATGGAATAGCAAGAAAGGGAACAAAAAGTTCTTTCATTAGGTTTGACACTGAAGTTTTAAATAAAAAAGCTTCATTTAAATATGTTCACTTAAATTTAGATTTTCCTTTTCTACCTTATAAAAGGCTTTACCTGTCGATTAGGTAAAATTATTATTCTTTAAGAAGACACCATTCACAGAGCACTTTCACTATCATTTATTCTGAATAAATCCTATTGCTGCTTTTATGTACTTCATTTCCCAACTTTGGGAATGGAAGGAGGCTGGGGGAGAAATGAAGAAAGAGGGAGAAATAACATTAAGGTAACAGCAAGGCTCTGTCTCATTCATATTTTGGTTTCCAGCTACCTAGCTCTTCTCTGTGGTTCTCCAGTACCCAGTGCTCTCCTTTTTAATCTCAAGAACTGGTACAACTTGTAGCTCCCATTCCCTCGGATGAGATAAAGAAAGAAAAAGCAAAACTGAAAGCCAGGATATCCTTCTCCAGGGCACAAGTTACTCATTTACCAAATCCTATTACAAAATCCAAACCATTATCTCAGTCTGTCATCAACTTGCAACAACAATCAAGAGGTTCAGCTCAAAATGGAAATTTTTCCAGGTTAGTTACACACAAATAGGAAGGAGATCCTTACCACTCTGACTTCCACCACTCAAAAGCAGCTTTCCTCAATGGACTGACTCAGAGCCAAGACTTAACTGGGAGATATTCCAGCAGAAGGCAACAAATTTCAGTATGAGAACTGGTACACAGCTGCAAGCAGTGGCAGATCCGGGCCCTCACAAAGGCATGAATCAAGCAGAAGGAAAAGGATCATTGCAGACAAAAAATGGAGTAAGCCAAAAATGTGAACATGTGTATGTGCTATTTAGGTTTAGCCTGAGGTCCTAAGAGGTTGGCTTTTTGCTAACAAAAGGCCTCTCCAGCAGTGTCTGAGTGTTAAAAGATAAAATGTAGGCACACTAAGACAATAACTGCACAAAACCTGAGGAACTCTCTGCTCACAAACTGCTTACAGATCATCAGGTCCCTGGCACTTCTTTCAGAGATCACCAAGAAGCCTCTGTTTGTAGTTCTTGAGAAAAGTGCATAGAAGAAAGCTTTATTCCTTCAGATCTGCCTATTACTTTGCAATTGCTACCAGAAGAGTGAAACTCTGAATTTATGAGATATAGTTTGATTTCTTTCCCATGTGCCAAAAAGAGTAAGCAGTAGGGAATTCTTTTAGCACAGAAAGTACATCAAAAGTGTAAGGTTCCACCTTCCTCATCTCCCTCCCACAACTAAAGCCAACCCAAAGTTTAACCTCTTTGAGAAAAATTTGTTTTCATCCTGAAGAAGAAATCCAGGTTTGCTCAGTAAGGAACTGGAGGAGAATCCCTCCTTGCCCCAAAGACACACAACAGGAGAAAACATAACCTAGAGACATTTCTGAAGGAAATATTTATTTTCAAGAATAAGAAGTAAAAAGATGGCAAAGAAAAAGATGGCAAAGAAAATAAACAGGATTTAAACTAGAAGCAAATTTTTAAATTAATTAGGCCGTTCTGTAAGATGATGATCTTTTCCCAATTGGACTTTCCAAGACCTCCACCACATAGCCATACAGCTATCAGTTTTGTTGGCAAACAAGAGGAGCAGTAAGTGTCCTCTTGATTACTGATGCTCAGTTTGCAAAATGTTATTATGGCTAAGAAGTGCAGGCACGATATCAGTGAAATTAATAAAGGAAGAACACATCTGTGGACACCATTCTGAACAGGGAGACCACACTTAAGAGCATGCAACAGTGGAGCACTGAATGCTGCCAACACGGACTTCAGGATCCAAAAATTCTTTTCAGAGGTAGTTAGATCCAGTTTTGCTTTGTTTGAGGATAATACAAGCAACGCACAAATAGGGAAGAATTATTAAGTGCATCAGGAAAAATATCACATCTCACAGTGAGAAGTCTCTAGAACTGCCTTCCTAGCTTTTTTTTTTTTAAATTATTTTCAGTAAGGCAGCACAAAAAATTTCAGCAGAAGGCAGACTTGTAGAAAATCATTGTAATGATCTGCAAATGAATCCATGCAGGTGGCATGCCTTCTCTCAGAACAGAAAGTGTTTCATAGGAAAAAGACTTGGGAAAAATATTTGAATATAATTTTATGTACAATGGTACACTTGTAAGTTCTGAGACAGGAATGACAACTGACAGCCTGAGTTTTGTTACTGCAAACAGACTATAGAAACTATCACCACCCTTACATGCCAAAAGCACATGTAAGAAAAAAACCAGACAAAAACTAAGCCTGAGGATCCACACTGAATTTTCTGTGTAAACCTACACATCACACAGGGCTGTGAAGAAAACTCCAATTTCCATGCCTACTCCTGTAGGCATTAAGTGCTAGAGTCAAAATTGCAAACAGCCAAACCAAAATTAAGATGATCAAATCATCCTAGGACAGATTTTTAGCATGAGAGAAATGAGAAAGTCCCAACTGTTGCTGAGTAACAGCCTCCAAATCCACAGAATTAAGGACTTGGTACATCCACCAGCCTTGGCTGCACCCTTGCTTTCTACAGTAAGGCAAAAAAGATTGACATTTAAGGAAGAGAAGTCAAAACTCCTCCCCACTGAATGCCTGACTTTCCCACTCAGAAGAAAATACTGCTGAGAGAACATTTTACTGTATTTCTTTATTAAGCCACTAATAAACACTAAGGACCTTTCTCAAAGAGGACACACAGTATCTTAGTCTGATTTGAAATTCAGCTTTCAGAGAGATGAGTACAGCCTTTATCAGTAAAACCTGGGATAGCAACATTTCAGCAATGTTCTCTGTAATTATTCTTTTCTGAACATCATGCATGGATATGCACCGTTGCTATAGAAATGGTGCTAACAGGAAAAAATCTATCAGCCTATAAATTGCCTGTTTGGTATGATGACTACTATGGGAAACTACAACAGACATTTGGGGAAGAGAGCTGGATCTTCTGCCTACATCACTATCCCTCACATTCATTTATGGAAGTGTGTCAAGCCCAGGATATACAACTTTAACAAGCAAACAACACACAAACCAGTTACTTATCAACCTGAGCATCCCATTCACCTTTTTTCCATATCTCTACCTCCCTTTGGAAGGGCCTCAGTAAGTCAGCCAACTCATGAGAGAAAAGATAAGGACCCAAATACTCATCATTTAATGTTAAAATTCCTTTCTCCACCCAAAGTCAGTCAGCAACTGGTGACCACCAAAGCATCTGCCTAATAAAACATGACAGAAACCAAGTTACACAGAAACCTAGAAACCAAGTTGATTCAAATACAGGACTCCAACAGTCAGATGGCCTGATAATTTACCAGTGACCCACTCAAAGTGCCTGAAACTGTTGACCAAGAATATGTTTGCTTCAACTGAAATAATTCAGAGTGAATGTTTTCATGAAGGAGGACAGTGTATTTTTAAGATGGTATCAGACTATTTTCTTATTATCAAAGCAGAAACTTATAGTAGACCACAGAGCAATGGTGTCTCTTTAGACACTCAAAGTAGACAAGAATTTATTTGAAGGCCTGAAATTCTGGTAAACCCATTTATTGTTTGTTCACTAACAACAACAGTCCAGTCACCAGAAAAATCTCAATGTGATTTCAGGTAAAGGGGCACTATAAATGAGAGCCCTGCTGGAGTCATTTCTAAGCCATCTATCTACATTATTGATGAAAGGATCTGCCTTAAAGAGGGAATGACATAATAAATATCTACAGAACTTGTGTAACTGATGTAGAATACAATGCTTTCCAGAAGACATCAAAAAGACATTGAGATGTAGCAGCACAAGCATTAATTTGAAGAGCACAGCTGGCAAAGAGTAAGGATCAGCTATACAAAATCATTTGTATACCTCTAAGGGCAGTAAAGGCAAGTCTTAAATTCTTGTTACAAAACCAAGAGAAAGACACTGCAGGGGTAAGATTAATGACATCCCTTCGATGCAGATTGTCAAGAGGGATTTTTAGGATTATTCCAGCACTATGAATTCAGCACAGTATGTTCACAAGTGATATCCTACCCAACTACTTGGGTATTTGAGCTATTCAGTGGATGACTGGATAATTTCACTCAAACATATCCTTAAGCTTATGAAACACAGCTGCGTCCATTTCTGTCAAATCAATGAAAGCAGACATTAAAGATGGATTTAAGTGCAGATACCTGCAAGCTGGAAACTTGGGTCCAAGAGTAATGACACAGGTATCCTGTACACAATATAGTTTTGATGGATTTGAAGGAAAATGGTGTTTTGAATGTAAACTACTGTTTACAACAGATTTCCTTCTAAGGAAATCATGCCATTTAACATTTAACTCAAAAGAGAATTATATTCAACTTTTTGTTAATCTTTTAACTGATAAAAAGTAAGCCTAGAGTGCAAGAAAGTGCACAGCATGACAGGCAAGCTATCACAAGTAGGGATATAAAACCCATTGTCATGTGACCACAAGGTGACGGTAACTTTATCTTTTAAAAGCTCACAGGTTACAACCTTCCAAAAGAATTCCCTATCTGCTACTTCACTAATAAAAATAGTCAAAGTCTCTGATCTTAGCAAAATGATTGGAAAATGCTTTGCTTTCCTTTCCAGGCTCACCAAAACCATCACAGTGATAAAGCAGCACAAAGCTCAGGGAAACCACATTACAATTATTACCACAATTAGAAGAATTAAAGCAAAGATCCTCAGATTGTAAAACATCTACCAGGTAAGGATTCCTGTTCTCTGGCAAATTCTGGCAGGAAATCCTACAGGAATTTTGTCCTATATTTTGCACAAACACTTTTTTTTTCCCCTTCTGCAGAGAGGACATCTTCTGGCCCAGAATAACTAACAACACTGGCAACAGACATTGGTCATTCTGGACAAACCAATGGAAGCTAATTCTTCACCTTATCTAAATGAAAATACAATACTTCTTTGAGCCTTGCCTGCCCTGTATTGCTGTCTTAAAACAAAAAATCAGTCACATAAACATGTAGCTTAGCTAAGGCAAGCATTTCTGCTCTCATGCAAGATTCACCTTGAATAGGAGGAAAAAACATGAAAAAAATGGCCATGACCAACACAGAGAACTGAAAGGGTCTGAGCAATTGTTTCTAAGTATTTGGAATGAGTAGCCTAAGTTACAGTTTGGACAAGGCTTTGATACTGCTTTGTCATTACTGTCATTAAACTGTCCTTGTTCTGGAGGTACAAGGAAATCTGTCAACATTAGAAGGATGAATGGATGCTGCACACCAAAGAGGGAGCAGCCTTGCATGAGCAACAAAAAAGCCCCAGTGAAGAGAAAGCTGTGCTGGGGAACAAACTCAGCTGGGAGAACTCAACAGGGAACAGAATTAAATATATATATNTGTTCAGTATTATCTCAAAGTCATCCATATCATCAAACTAAAAAACCAAAGCAAAAGACAAATTAGTAATGCACTCCCCCATTCTATACTAGCAGGAAGCAAGTTGCCTCTTACCTGCTGAAAGAATGGCTGAAAAAGTCAGTACCTTGGCTGCACCTTGAAAACCCTTTAATCTTTTAGTTGCACGTTCAGCTTGCCAAGTAGGGGAGGTTCATGCTGGTCCTGCTGTTATTTAAACATAAAAGAGAACCAGCCACATCATAAATAGGGTATTAGGGCCTTACAGTTGAAATACCCTGAAGTCACCAGCCACAACATGGTTAGTGTGTTTTGGCAGGTGATACTTTTGAAACAGCTTTATCACTTAAAAGCAAAGCTATTTTAATGACTTATACAAATTTATCTTTCACTACCTCCAAGTCAGCCAACAAAAACTACCAAAGCAAAACCGGGCAACTACTAATTTAAATGCAATATTCATATAGGGATTTACAGGGTCTTTCTGACAGAAGAATCTAGTTTGTTCACAAACAACAGAGCTGGGTTTTCCAGGGGAGTTGTGTGTGGCTAATAAACACCATTCATCTGACAGAGCTGGCAAACATCAGACAGCAGGGCTCCTCTACCAGAGACTGCTGTATAAACCACTGACATATCCCTGCTGCATATCCCTCACTGACAAATGAATCAATTCAACATCAGCTCACCCTGGAACCCAAGCAAATGCTCAACCCAGCCCTGTAAAACCCACAACCAAAAGAGAACACAATTCACAAGTGGCATCTCCAACCTAGGCAAGACTCCTTTACCTCTTCCATTATCTGTTCTCTGATTTTAAGTATAGTTACATTAAAAATCATCAGCCTCCTCATCATCAGAGAAGATGCTAATTACGAATTCCAAGAGACAGCAAATTTTTCCTGTAAGCAAAGCACTTCTACCAACTTTAGGAGAATCAGAAATACAGAAACAGCCAAAAAGAAACAGTGATCAGCAAGTCTAATGATAAGATCATAGAAACACACCCTACTGCCCTGGGGAAAAAAAGATATCCAATTCCATTAACAGGCTGGAACGTAATAGGGAAAGATGACACCAGAGAAAGAGACAAGCAACAAAAACTTCAGTTGCTGAAGTCCATCACTTCTCCTCAGCTTCCCTCCCTCACTTCAAGTAAAATCAAGAAGATATTCACGACATTCAGTACCAGGCACAGAAATCTGACACCTGAAAGCTACACAGAACTCGGGCATATCCCAAGGCAGCAAGGGAAGCCTGTCTTTTCCCGGTCCCTGGAGAGATCTCACTTCTGTCCATGTCCTTTAACTCCACTAACTGCCTGATTCTGTTTTCCATTTAAGATTATTACCTCATAAAAAGAGATGAAGAAAAAGTAAGTAAAATAATTTCCTAAGCCAGGAAAATAAGAGTTACCTTTGAAAAAAAGAACCCAGGTACAGCTGAAATAAAGGTCTAAATTCTTCTACAATATCCCTTTGTCTACAAATGAGGGATTTAACAAAAGTTTTGTGGGTGCAGTAGCTTAGCAAGACATCTCTTATGTTTATCTGATAAATAATGCAAGGAGCTATCTTCCCTTTTTAGCAGTATCACTTAACAGATGCCAGCTGGATTTCTATGTCTAACAGTGCAACAGAAATACAACACACCTCTGAATTGTATCAACACACAGATCTGCACAACAGATTTCATTTTTTCCAAACCTACCCTTTATAAAAGACATTGGCCTCAACAATGACCTTTCAATTAATGTCTTTACTGTCTTAAAAGTGATACAATTCAGATCAAGAATTATTCTTCAACAAAACCACATCAGCCTCAAATCAATAGTGCATATTGTTTACTCCTTTTAGTCTAAACATGCTTAAAAATTCATACCTGTTTTGCACACTTGCTAAGTTTTTCTATAAGCCCTGATATAACGTCACCTTAAATACTTTAAAACTTTCCATTGTACATACAAAAAAAAGTAATTTAGCAATGTGCAACAACACATACGTGGATATTTCTTTCCCCTCTCCCTCCCAGTCATATGGCATTCATGACCAAAACCAGAAGAAATTAAAACAGTGCAATTGCTGGTCTCAGCTTTAGACCTCTCTTCTTAACAAACCAGTGTCACTGAATACCAGCTTATACACAGCTATAGAAATACCTCTTTGAAGATAAATTAAATTACCTTATCTGAAACATGAACTAGGTCTTAATTGAAGAAGCCTTCCCACCAAGACAGCTTCAGAAAAGAGTCAAGATTGACTTTGCAGAGGTATTAAAGGCAAGTCACAGCATGAAATACAGTTCAAGTTCTGTCATCACATAGACCCTATCCACATTTAAAAAAAGCCAGAGAGTTAATTAAGTACAAGGGCAAGTCATTACATGCAGGCACTGAGGAAGCTGCTCACAAGCAGCTCCTAGAGCACTCCACCTGCTTACCTGCCATTCCTCAATGGTAAAGAAATACTGTACCTCAAAAGTAGCTTTTTTTGCTTCATATTGCTTTCATGTGCCTTCAGATTTATACAACACTGTACCTCTGGCACCCAGCTCCAGTGAAAACTTACCAAGCTTGCCTTTTTGTTTCATCTCCTGACCACAATTTGGTTAACATCATTTTCCTCTCCAAATTCCTTTAAAATTATTCCAGGTGGACACTCAACCACTTTAATAGATATTGACAGTAGAGCTCAACAACCTTCACAAATAAAATCATCTTTTGCCAGCATACTTACAGCTACCAAAGGGTATAAAAGATAATCAAAGAATCACAGTTTCACACTGCAATTAGACTTGGTACTGCTACCTTCCTTTGTCCAATGTAACACAATATGTACTTATTTAAAGCACCATTAAAAACTTAGCAAGGCATATCACTATGAATGCCAAAATCTATTACCAAAGAGCTACCTGGCAAAATCTGTTCCAAAGAAATCCAAAATAGGCCCAGCCTAGGAAGGAAAAAATCCCCAAAGGAGGATTATACGAAATTATGTATCATCAACAGAGGAAACAACCATCAATGGGTGGTGAGCAAAGCATTTTTCAAACACGAAGTAGCAAAAACATTTCCACCACAGAGTGACATCTGCTATTATGTAAAGAACACAGGAAACAGTTTCCTAAGAAACCACACACCTGACACCATCAGTGAATGACATATTAAAAGGTAATAATAATAAAGCCTTATAGCTAGGTAATGTTTAACCTCATCTTATCTTGAGGCAGACCTGCAAGGGCCAGGTTTTACCTACCCTAACAAATGCCTCAAGTTTTAGGCTGCTCACTGTCCACCACACTCATGTCTCTCAGAAGCAGAGGGTCCTTGGGTAGCTAAGCAGAAATCTTGCTAATACTCCAGTAATTTTGCACTCTGAGCTCCAGAAAATACTTGCAAATCACTTCAACTGCATGGAAGGATTGAACTCAATGGATTCTACTCTTACAAATTATTCTTTTCCAAAATGCCTGTTGGCAAATTTCTGTAAAAGTCTGATCAATAATTGTATCAAAATTATTTAGAGGTACTTACCAGACAAGCCTGATGACTAATGCCTAAACAAACTGGTCAGTCTAAAAGTACACGACTAATATGCTAAAAATAAACGAGATAGCTGCCCCTATTCAGGTAGGCTTACCAATAAAGCACATAGGAAAAGTGGCTGTTGGCAGAGTGGTCTGGACCTGCCAGCAACAGCAGCTCTGTTCAGGTGCCCTTTAACCACACAGGGAAAGTTAATTACATGACAGTGGGAGAGGAAGTACAACAATTATGAGTCATCCACGTAACCATGCGCTTTATCAATACCCTTCATAATATTGAAGTCACTAATTAGTGACAGCACAAAACAGTGATGCTGTAATGGGAGAGTGAGCAGCTTGAATCTTTGGACCTTTCTATCTTTTACTGATCTGGCACGTAGAATTCATGTGCATTTTGAAATCCACAATCAACACGCAGGAAACTGTGCAATGCCACCAGCATTCTAACATCTGCTAACTGCAGATGCTTTTGGAATCCCCAAAATACTTTACAGATTTCTGGACATGATCAGCTATATTATCAAGTTTCCACCAACACCACCATCACTCTCAACTCACTTCACCAGCCTACTGTAAAAGATGCAACAATGGTAGAGTTGAGCTCTATGCAAAAGGGATTTTCACAAGGGCCACAAGGATCCTAAAGCGCCTCAAATTTTTCTGCATGCAATCTGAAACAAAGTTTCAACTTTATTCCAAGCTCCCAGACTTGCACACCCAGCTAGGGATTCAAGATAACCACAAGCTCAGCTAATAAACAAGTGTCATTTGTTCCACTTTTGATTTCAGCTGGTTTATGGGAACTTGATTTTATACTTGCCAGTCATCTCCACCACTAATGCTTTTTCGTGTTCCTTTCTCTCTCATGACATTAGCCCAAGATTTTGTACAGCTGAAGTGAATAATTTGGGGGAACTATCAAACTGAAAAACAAGGCAAGGGCTGGGGGGAAAGCCTAATTTCTTAGCTGGGTAAGTGTCCTGATGCAGTTCTATCTACTGCATTATCTCTCTCTTTCTGCCAATAGAGGGTGAGAAATGAGCAGTCAATAAATAAGCTGTCTCACTGCACATGGGGTCACAACCTAATTCAATTGCAAATCAACTTAGATTAGTTACAACTGTGGAGGACCCCAAAGTTATCAAGCAAGCAACAGAAATTCAGAGCAATTAGAAGATTAAACAAACAACCTGGCAATAAAACAAGTGGACTAGAAACAACCACTTACAGAGTTTATAGATTTGAGTTTTAGATAGAAATCACAAGTTTATCTGTGCTTACACACCTCCTCAGACAAATTCATGTATGAAGCTAATAAAGAAAAACAGCAATTTGAGACCTTCAGCTTTCCACTGGAGGTTTCTGCCTGCCTACACATTAATCTGAAAATGATGTATCAGAGCAGAAAATGTGTTTTGTACTAGACCTGTTTATTCACTTATTAGTCTGAGTCCAGTCACTCTGTGACATTATACCACTAATTCTAAAGCTAAATGAAAATATAATACTATACTCTAGACAATTACCCCAAACCCTGGGCACATTAACAATGTGATAAAGGCAATCCAATTTACAAACTGCATTAAGATCACTTTTTTCAGGATCTCTGCCAGTTTTATCTAGCCACAATTATCTAAGAAATACACCTTCAACTTCTGAAAAAGATCAATATCCTTCTTCCCCAGCACAATCAATCTGAGCCCATTTCAATGAGAGCAGGTTACACAGTCTCCAAGCTGTCCCTTAATGCATAATGAGGGAAGCACAAATCAAACAGCTTTTAATGCCACACTACTACAACATGGACAGCCAGACCTAGGTCACTTCAGACTTAATTGATTGCTGCCAATAGCACAGCTCCATTAAAGAGGAAAAGAGGTGACACATACATATCCCAAAGAGTAAGTGCCACTGAGGCAGCTCCAAAGCCAGCAAAACCTTCTGCACCACATTCTGCATCCAAATCACTTTAAAAGGGAATTACAGCATGACAGCCAGGGTATCTCAAGCTTCTCCTCTGCAAACCCTGTTACCCATTTCTTCTCTGAGCACTTCAGCCCTCAGACAGGTGATGGACACACAGAACAAGCAGTGTAAGTCAAGAGATTCATGAGCTCCAAGAAATTAATAAATTGGGCCAAACACTTTTTGGCAGAGGAGCTCATAGCAAGCTCGACAATCAAATTCCCTTGCTGGCAGTTCTGCTTATGCCTTGGGCATGCTGGTTTCAAACCCTTAACTGACCCAGGCTTGTTATACCTCCTTACTTGCACTAGGAACTACATTACTGTCTAAAACACATGGGAGGAAGGGAAAAGACAGCTTCCAGT